>CM074489.1:71976-98257 GCA_037389245.1 Oryzias sinensis
CAGGCTGGGCTCATGGGCTGATTTGGAAGAGACAGAAACTGTCAACTCCACTTCTTTGTTTTTTCTATACACATTTATCTGAATCATTTCACTTTTTTATGTTTTCTAAAGTCATTTGATGCTGCAGCTACCAGAAATCCACAAAAACCAACAAAATGAAACAATAAAAATGTGCAAATGTATATGAGACTCCAACCCCTCTCTAATGACTGAGTTTCAGAGCCCAGGCTATGTGTAGAGGTGAGCCAGACTATATCTAGACGTTATCTCTCAACCTCTCTACCAGCTCAGGCTCCTTCCCTCCCAGAGGGGTGACGTTCCATGTCCCAAAAGCCAACTTCCATGACCGGGGTTAGGGCCACCGAGGCACCCGCCCTCGACTGCCACCCAAACCACAATGCATCGGCCGCTTTTGAAGTCTCCTACGGGTGGTGGGCCCATGGGAGAGTGGTCCACATCGTGACCGGAGCCCGTGGGAAGAGCCCCGGTCACCAGGCGTTCGCCTGCGAGTCCCAACCCCGGGCCTGGCTCCAGAGTGGGGCCCCGGTGACGCCAATCCAGGCGACGTAATCAGGTCTTCGTTGTTTCTTTTCATCAGGGGGTTCTCAACCGCTCTTTGTTTGGCTCGTCACCCAGGACCTGTCTGCCATGGGAGACCCTACCAGGAGCTTAAGCCCCAGACATCTTAGCTCCTGGGATCACTCCAGCTCTCAAACTCCCCCACCACGTTAAGGTGGCAGTTCACGGGGGATTAGGAGGCAGGAAGTCAATGATCGACTTTGTAGTTGTTTCAGGCGACCTTTGGCCTTGTGTCTTGGACACTCAGGTGAAGAGAGGGGCAGAGCTGTCCACCGATCACTACCTGGTGGTGAGTCGGTTCCGCTGGCGGGGAAGGAGGCCGGAAAGACTTGGAAGACCCAAACGTACTGTGAGGGTCTGCTAGGAACGTCTGGCTGAGCCCTCCATCAGGGAAGTCTTTAACTTCCACATCCGACAGAACTTCAAACACCAAGGGAGGTTGGGGACATTGAGTCCGAGTGGACCATGTTTTCCACTTCCATTGTCTCTGCTGCTGCTCGGAGCTGTGGTCACAAGGTCTCCGGTGCCTGTCGTGGCGGTAACCCCTGATCCCGGTGGTGGACACCGGAAGGAAGTGATGCCGTCAAGCTGAAGAAAGAGTCCCACCAGGCCTGGCTGGCTTGCGGAACTCCAGAGGCAGCTGACAGGTATCAGCAGTCTAAGTGAGCTGCGGCCCATACTGTTGCAGAGGCAAAAACTCTGGCCTGGGAGGAGTTCTAGCAAGCCATCCGGCGTCTCATGAGGGGAAAGCAGTTCTCCACAGGCACAGTTTTCAGTCCAGGTGGGGGGCTGTTGACCTCGACTGGGAATATTGTTGGGGGTGGACGGAATACTTCGAGGACCTCCTCAATCCCACTGACACGCCTTCTTTTGAAGAAGCAGAGAATGAGGACTTTGGGGTGAGGCTGTCTATTACCCGGGCTGAAGTCACTGAGGTAGTCAACGAGCTCCTCAGTGGCAAGGCCCCGGGAGTGGATGAAGTCTCTGGATGCTGTGGGAGTGTCTTGGCTGACACGTCTCTGCAGCACCACATGGCAGTCGGGGGTGGTGGTTCCCCTCTTTAAGAAGAGGGACCGTAGGGTGTGTTCCAACTACAGGGGAATTACACTCCTCAGCCTCCCTGGGAAAATCTATGCCAGGGTACTGGAGAGGAGAGTCCGTCCGATAGTCAAACCTCAGATTCAGGAACAACAGTGCGGTTTCTGTCCTGGTTGTGGAACAGTGGACCAACTCTACACCCTCTCTAAGGTACTGGAGGGATTGTGGGAGTTTGCTTACCCAGTCTATATGTGTTTTGTGGATTTGGAGAAGGTGTTCAACCGCATCCTCTGTGGTATCCTGTGGAGGTGCTCTGGGAGTAATCATAATAATAATAAATTTTATTTAGAATGCGCTTTACATATTGGGTAAAATCTCAAAGCGCTAATACATGGTATGGGGTCCGGGGAGCCTTACTAAGGGCTGTCCGGTCTCTGTATGACCGGAGTAGGAGCTTGGTTCGCATAGCCGGCAGTAAGGCAGACCTGTTCCCGGTTCACGTCAGACTCCAGCAGGGCTGCCCTGGTTCTGTTCATAGTTTTTTTGGACAGAATTTCTAGGTGCAGCCAGGGGCCGGAGTGGATCTGGTTTGGGGACCTCAGGATTTCCTCTCTGCTCTTTGCAGATGATGTTGTCCTGTTGGCTTCATCGAGCCGGGACCTCCAGTGTACATTGGGGCAGTTTGCGGCTGTGTGCGAAGCGGTCAGGATGAGGGTCAGCACCGCTAAATCTGAGGCCATGGTTCTCGACCGGAGAAAGGTAGTTTGCCATCTTTCTGTGGGTGGAGTCTTCCTGCCCCAGGGGGAGGAGTTTAAATATATGGGAGTCTTGTTCACGAGTGAGGGTAGACCGGAGCGTGAGATCGACAGGTGGATCGGAGCGGCGTCCGTAGTTATGCGGTCGCTGTATCGGTCCGTTGTGGTGAAGAGAGAGCTGAGCCGAAAAGCAAAGCTCTCAATTTACCGGTCGATCTTTGTTTCAATACTCACCTATGGTCATGAGCTATGGGTCATGACCCAAAGAACGAGGTCCTGAATCCAAGCGGCTGAAATAAGCTTCCTCCGTAGGGTGGCTGGGCGCTCCCTTAGAGATGGGGGGAGAAGCTCGGTCACCTGCGGAGAGCTCGGAGTAGAACCGCTTCTCCTCCACATCGATGCCTCCTGGACGCCTCCCTGGAGAGGTTGTTCCGGGCATGTCCCACTGGGCGGAGGCCCGAGGAAGACCCAGGACACGCTGGAGCGACTACGTCTCTTGGCTGGCCTGGGAACACCTCGGGGTTCCCCCAGAGGAGCTGGAGGAAATGGCTGGGGCGAGGAAAGTCTGGATATTTCTGCTCAGTCTGCTGCCCCCGCAACCCGGTGATGGATAAGCATGTTAAATGAACGAGTCAACATGAAAAGAGGAAAGGTTTATTAAACCTGTGATGAACAGAAGCACAAATACAGAAAGACATCCTCAGCGGGGGGGTTACCAGCAAACAGCACCTTTAGCCAAAATAGATCCAGATGTGAGAATCAAACACTCCTCTACACACTGAAGCAAGCAGCTCTACAAAAGGTTCTGGTTCTGTTTGGAAGAGGAAAAATCCCAGCAGAACTTTAGTCATCAACAAGTTTAGGAAAACGTCTCTGCTGCAGAACACAGGAGAACCAAACCAACTCATGTGTCTGTGTGGGACTGGAAGTTCAGAAAAGTCCTCATGGCTTTGAGATGCTTTTTGGGACCAAACAGATCCCAGAGTGGAAAGCCCACACCATGACAGCGCCGCCTCCTTTAAGGCTGGAAGCTACATCTCCAAAATACACTTTGGTGGCTGTTTTGGAGCAGATGAGAACTTTTTCAAACGGGAAAAACGTCTGCAGCTAGAAAAGTACAACGGACTTTTATTTTGAAAATTACAATGACTTGGTTTCATTTAAAATTGTTTTTAGACAAATAATTATTTCAATTTTCAAAATAAAACACCGTTCTTACAGCATGTTGGTTGAACAGCAGCTTCCGTCCAGACGCTCAGGGATGCGTGACCTTTCACCTCTGACGTTGCGGCGAGGAAGTGTGCACGGCCCTTCAGAATAAGAGTCTTTCAGGTCGCTGTGCACTGCTCAACTCTAGTTTGGGTAGATGTCGGGGAAGGTCAGCGCCTGCATGCACTGCTCCGCCCCGTCCACCAGGTAAGGCCCCTCCTCCTCGTAGCCGGGCAGGGGGAGGCCATCCTCCTCCCCGGGGGGAAGCTCCGCCTTCAGGCAGGGCCTTTGGTGTTCCGGGAAGGCCATGGAGAAAAGCGCCTCGGGGTTGCAGACAAACTTGTAGACATAGCGCTCCCCGGCCACCTGCAGAAGGAGACAGGTGAGCAGCGGCGGCGGCGGCGAGGCGTTCAGGAGAACCTTCAGACGGAGAACCAGGAGGACTTGCCTTTACCTTCTGCATGATGCCCTTCTCGTAGTAGTACCGCAGCGAGCGGCTCAGCTTGTCGTAGTTCATGGCCGGACGGTTCTTCTGGACGCCCCAGAGCCGGGCCACCTGCACGCAGAACCCAGCGTCAGCTGTTCGATTCCCGGAGGGGGGGGTCTTTCCCACTAAAACATCAGAACTTTGGCATTCCGTCTCGTCTCAGATTTCCCGGATCCCATCAAAGTTCTGAGATTAAGGCTGTTATTCAGACTCCTCCCCCCCAGGAAAGGCTTTATATCAGAGGGGGTGCGGGCTGGCCGTGGGGGGCCTCACCTCCTCGGGGTCGTTCAGCTTGAACTCCATGTTGCGGCCCGTCCACACGATCAGGTGAGCGTTGGCCGGGTTGTCCAGCAGCGTCAGCAGGAACTGCCAGAGCTGCAGGGACCCCCGCCGCTGGTACGGCAGCCCCCCCTGCTTCCCTCTACCTGCAGCACAGACACACATGAAGCTCCACCCAGGGGCGGGGCTAAAGCAGCCACAGTGAGAGGGGGGGTCTACCTTCAAGTCTCTCTGGAACCACACAGGTGTCATCCAGGTACAGACGGGACTCTCTGGGAGGAAACCCTGTGGGGGGTGGGGGGTGAGATGGGGGGGTTAGATCTAAGTCTCATGTTCTGATGAGGTTCAATTTCAATTTATTTGTTTAAAGGATAAGCCCCTTGAGATGTGTCATCTCGTTTTCAAGGGGGTCCTCAAGATACAACAAAACAAGCAAATAACCGACAGATACAGCTGAGCAAGTTTTACATGTATCAAAACAAGACGAAAAAGGACTTAAAATTTACAAGACAACAAACAGGCACACACACACACACACACACACATACACACACACACACACACACACACACACACACACACACACACACACACACACACACACAAACATAGGCATTTAATGCACCTACTAGCAATTAATTTAAGGTAAGGAAATAAAATAATAAATAAAAAGCAGAAAAGAAATCAAATTAAATCAAAAACAGTTACATGAGTGTTGAAGATGAACTAAACAGGCATTTTTAAATGCAAAGAATGAGGTTAAAGAGTGAATGGATGGAGGAAGATTGTTCCAGTCATAGGGTGCCTTATAGTTAAATGAATATTTTCAAATTTCTTTTTTAACTCTTGGAACAACAAAAAAGGTTTGATCTGCATGACGTAAATTATAAGAAGACTGAAAAGGAGTTAAATATTGTTTGAGATAGTCTGGGTAGCTGAGGTTAATGCATTTGAAAATGAACAATAGCCAATAGAAGGTTCTGCACCTTCAGACCCACCTGGAGGGTTCTGTGGGAACAGAACTGAAGACTTCCTGTAGGACTGGCAGGTCTGGACCTCTGGAAGACAGAGAGGAGGAGTCAGAGCTCGTCCCCCCCCCCACACACACACACACCACCACCTCACCCCCCCATCCCGGGACACACCTGGACCAAAGTCAAAATCTCGCGGTTCCTGTTTGATGAAGACGCGGCTGAAAGCGGTCTGGGCTGGATCTGGACCAGCAGGATCTGGGTAACGTGGGTCCACCAGCTCCTGCTTGAAAGCTCGGGGGGCACGGGGGGCCGGGGGCTCTGACAGGTGGCGTTGGTAGAGGGGGCGGGGGTCACGGCTTGCCGGGTGGTACGGAGGGCTGGAGGAATTGTCCGAGAAGGGCAGGGAGGGGTCGGACAGTTGCCGCTGGAATCTGAGGGGAGGAAGGACGTCTAAGAACCCCCCCCCATGAAGACCTGAGAGGGAGGGGCTGAGACTCACCTGTGCTCTGAGCTAAAAGAGCCTCGGGGACAGCTGCTGGGGGGGCACGGCAGGGCGAACGCTTCCTGGTGGGTGTGAGGGTGCTGCTGGGGGGGGCAGGGAGCACCGCCGCTCGGGTGGGGGGAGAACGGCGGGGGCCCACCATGATGGGCAGAGCTGCGGTGTGCTGGCGGAGTGGGCGGGGTCAGACTTGGCTTATTGCTGGCTCTGAAACAGGAAGAGACGTGAGATTCCAGATGTGACCTGCAGACCTCCAGGTCACACACCTGTACAGGTGAAGGCACGCGTCCGCTCTCCGGCATGGGGAGGCACCTCTGGGGGGGCTGGACTCCCGCTTCACTTTGACCGCAGGTCCATGACCCATCACTGTGAACAGAAAACAAGACAAAAAACCCTCAACAAGGTTTAATCTGATCGTCTGGAGGCGGAGCCTCAGGGACCTCAGGTGTTCTCTGTCAGGACGGCCCCCTTTCCCACATATTTCAACCTGTTCTTTCATCATTTCATCCTGTTCTGGCCCTCTGACACCTTCATGAAGATCACCTGTGCAGGTGATAAAGGAGTAAAGTTCCTGGAATCACCATGACAACGCAGCTCCATCAAGTTTCTCTGCTTTATGGTCTGAAACTACAGTCCAGACATGCAGGACGCTTGTGCACAGGTCCACCTCAGATCCATCTACAGCTGTTTCTTCTGACGTAAAGCTGCAGGTTTGGGCCAAATCCTCTGCTGGTTCTGGTTAGATCTTCTGCGGGTTCTGGTCAGATCCTCTGCAGGTTCTGGTTAGATCTTCTGCAGGTTCTGATCAGATCCTCTGCTGGTTCTGGTCAGATCCTCTGCAGGTTCTGGTCAGATCCTCTGCAGGTTCTGATCAGATCTTTTGCAGGTTCTGGTCAGATCCTCTGCGGGTTCTGGTCAGATCCTCTGCTGGTTCTGGTCAGATCCTCTGGATGTTCTGGTCAGATCCTCTGGATGTTCTGGTTAGATCCTCTGCAGGTTCTGGTCAGATCCTCTGCGGGTTCTGGTCAGATCCTCTGGATGTTCTGGTCAGATCCTCTGCAGGTTCTGGTCAGATCCTCTGCAGGTTCTGGTTAGATCCTCTGCAGGTTCTGGTTAGATCCTCTGTGGGTTCTGGCCAAATCCTCTGCAGGTTCTGGTCAGATCCTTTGCGGGTTCTGGTCAGATCCTCTGCGGGTTCTGGTTAGATCCTATGCAGGTTCTGGTCAGATCCTCTGCGGGTTCTGGTCAGATCCTCTGCGGGTTCTGGTCAGATCCTCTGCAGGTTCTGGTCAGGTTAAACCTCATTCTCTTGTCATTCTAAGTGTGGAAACGTTCACTCACAGTTGCTGGACTGGAAATCTGGAACAAACTGCTCGTCGTCTGGAACCTGGGCTGTTGGTGGAGGAGAACCGATGTCAGGAAGGTTCTGCTGAGATGTTCAGCACATTTCTGAGAGGTCAGAACGTCACGTCTCACCTTCTGCGATCCAGATTTCTTGGAGTTGACTCAGATCCTGAAAAAGCTCTGAAAGACAGAGGAGACGTTGAGGACAGATAGATGAATAGAATCAAGGACCTGAAATGTTGAGGCTTTGAAACGAGCTTCTTCATTCTGTTTCTGCAGGCGTCACGCCGCCATGTTTGTAGTTCTTTGAAGGAGGAAACACAGACGGACTACAAAAGCCTCAGAACGTTCAGTCTCTCAAGTTTCTAGATGCTCTGAGACACCAGAACCAGCTTAGACCGTGGAGACCGTCTTTCAGGACTTCCTACATTCATAAAGAGGTTTTGTACCTTCGGTGTCCTGAGCTAGCTCCGCCTCCAAGACCTTGGTCCGCCTGTCAGTCAGAGGCGCGTCCTGCTCTCCTGCAGAGCTCTGCAACAACAGATGATGCTCGTCAGTGGGCCGTAAGTTCATGAACACATCCATGCTTCTCACACTCACGCTCTCAGGGCCCAGGAAAGGGACCTGCTGGTCATAAAAGTCCTCCATCTGGCAGCAGTCTCCCCCTGGAGGGACAAACCGGAACAGCTTCTCAGTAAAACCTGCAGACGTTCCAGAGCAAACAGTGATCAGGAACGCGTGGACGTCAGAGGATTGAGTCGGGCCTTCCTGCAGGCCTGAGAGTCCAGCCTGCAGTTGGTCAGGTTCCTGTCACACTGTGCTTTAGACGTTCCTCAGAGAACCTTCAGTGAGACGGGAACGTGGAGAACCATCTGCAGTGTTTGCATGTGGACCTCTGTAGATGTTCTAATGGAATTCCCATGATGCTTTGCAGGTCTCTAAATGGATGGATTCCACATGAAACCTTTTCCCCACCTGTCGTCTGTCTCCATCAGTTAGGGGTGGGGGGTGAAAGGGAGGGGGGCTGTGGGGAGGGGGCTCCGATGTCATTTTCATGATTGTCTTTACATTTTTGTGTGTTTTGTTGTAACGTAAAGCACATTGTGTTGTGTTTCAAAGTAATGGAGCAGAAGGAAAGTTTGACGTAGCTCCGCCCTTCCGGCGCCCCTACTGGTCAGCAGGTTCTGCAGGTGAACAGGTAAACCTGGAACCCTGATTGGGGTCATGGTCAGGTTCTGATATGAAGGCGGGAAATACCGATGGTGACGCGTGAGGAGGGGGGGGGCGTCTGTGTGGTTTTTCTCAATGAACCGAAACCTGATCCCTGCGGTAGGGGGAGGGGGGGTCAGCTACCCATTGATAAAACCACCCGCCCCCGCAAACTCGTGCGGAGGCTCCACTATGCGCGTGCGTGGCATGAACGCGGCGTCGCCTCGGTTTGTTAAAAATGGCGATCGCCTCTTTAGCATTGCCCCCCCCCTCCCCCCGTAGCGCCGCCGCCCCTCGAAGCGACCTCCGTTCCCGCTCAAAACGGTTCCCCGGAGCCCTTTCGGGATCCCGGCGCGCGTGCGGGACTGACCTGGCGGGAGCGGCGGGTGGTGGAGTCACAAGGCCGACGGTGGGCGCTACATCCCCCGCAGCTCCGAGAGGCAACATCCGAGGAGACTTTTCTCAATGGAGAGCCGTCAGAGGCCAGCCGCGCTCCCATTGGCTCACGGGGACGGCAGTCAGAGAGGGAGCCAATCGGATTCGAGGCCGCTCTGACGTCAGCCGATTCATGTTTTTTATGAATGGCTGCGTTTCATTCATGCTCGGAGCTCTTAAAGGGACAGTCACGTAAAAATAAACCAAAACACGGAGACTGAAAACAAATCTGTTTGTGTTTTAGGTTGTTCAGAGCCGTAACCATGGTTACCATCAACACGGATAAACATGATTCACTTCCAGTGAAGCGTCAGACATGAATTTGTTTCATTCATAGAAGAATCAAAGGCAGTGGATTTGGATCCTTTATTTTTTTTTATAACATTGTCATTTTTCTAACAGGAAGTTTGTTCTTTTACACTTTTTAACACACATCCAGAACACAACAGAACCAAACATTACAAAGGTTCTACAGGCAGAACTATGCAGTTCCCGTGCAGTTTTAGGCAGTGGAACATGTGAAGGGAACAGCTAGTAATCCTGTCACGCGTGACTGTTCACGTCATGTGATCAGAACTTTTAATCCGCCTTTCATCTCTTTGCACCTCATTACCTGCAGAACGATCTTCATCCATGATGATGTTCAGAACCTCAAGAAGACCAAACCACCAGCAGGTTCTGACAGAACAACCTTCAAAATAAAAGTCCCCTTCTGTAATAATGTCACAACAAAGCCACTTCCTGTCACGGCTCAGACACGTGAAGGTAAACCAGAAGAAGGAAGTTAGTGAATCAGGTCAGGGGGGTATTCCAGGAAGCATGTTTAAACTAGCCTGACTTTAACCCTGAACTCTGGCTGAAATCCTCCTGAACTTGCTTACTCTGGGTATGTCGGTTCCAACAGACCGGATATGAGTTAGCGTAATTACGCTCCACTTGGTAACCCTGGGTTAATGCACGTACACAGCAGGTACATAAAGACATTCTCAATGGATCACAGATTTCTGGAGTCACCATGGAAACACGTGGAGAAAAAAAAAGAAAACGCTGTACTTCAGTGAGACGGAGTCTGAGATTAATAACGACGTATGAAGATTATACGTCCATCAAAGAAGTAATACGGCTGCATCATCAGCAAAAGAAAGAGTTTCTGCTTGGAGAAAAGAATAGACAAAGTAAACGCGAGTTTCTGATCTTATTTCCATTTTCCTTGTGACGCATATACATATATAACTTATCCAATTTTGCCAACTTAAATGAATTACTTCTATTGGTAACAAGTAATTGAGTTAAATTTATTCAACCTAATTTCTTACGTCTATAAAACTCAATAATTGTTAATAAAACTCAAATTTACATATTTATCTAACTTAATGTCATATTACTCCAATACAATTAATCTTTTTTCCATCTTAAATATTTATATTTCTTGAACTCTCAAATGTCTAAGTTTGAGCCGGCAGATATGCTCATTTGTATAACAATAAAAAGGACAGAAAAAATGCCCTTTGCACATGATTTTGTTAAAGAATTTTCTGCCCTTGTCATTACAGCAGACAGCGGTAAAGGTGCCAGATAAACTCATCATCCTCTCCTTCATCCTCACTCATGGTGCAGAGACTTAAGCTTAGTAGGACAAAATAACTCAGCAAAACACAGTAAAACAGCTAAAAAACTAAACACATTTGGTCAGAAACCCACACTTAAACCCAAATCCGTCCAGACAGGCAAAGGGAATGGTATCCCACAATCCCTTGCGGTGCCGATCTAAGAGCAGCATCAAAGTTCCACCTACTTAATTGAATTAATTTGAATGAAAGTAAAATAAATGTCTGAAAACTACGAGTTATTTTTAAACTGACTTATAAAAAAAATATTTTTCTTAACTGAAGCAAATAATTAAGTTATATCAAAGTAAAAAGTTTCTCTTTCCAACATCCATATGTGATCTTATCATCCTCTCACGGTGTAAAAAATATTATCTGAGCTTCTTCATCCACTAAATCATCTTCAAATGGACACGCCATGCTGCTTCACCTCTCTGAAAACCAACTAACCTTCAACTAAACCTGCTCCAGACCAGGTTATGTTCAGAGCATGAGTTGCTATGGTAACTTGACCTATCCTGAAACATACCTCCATTTCTGGAACTGAAAGCTGAGGTTATCAACTTCCTTAGCCTCAAACTTACCGTGGGAGCTAGCATAACCTGCTTTCTGGAATACCCCCCTGGAACATGTCTGGAAGTCTGGAGGGGCGGAGCCTCTCACAAGTAAATAGAAACAACATTCTCCATGGGTCTCCTCTACAAACACAAACTGAAGGAATCTCTGTGCATCAGGGACAGGTGGGGATCTGCAGGTTGTCAGCATCACTCGTGGACACGGTTCTGTCAGAAACGTCCCTGAATGCTGTAGAGTTTCCAGAAGAACGTCTGTCCTCAGAAAGGAGCCATCTTTGAGCTCAGCTCAGAAGAGTCACGGTGGAGCCAGACTCCACCCCAAACTGGGACAGGGTTCTGCTCTCAGATGAGTCCAAACGTGACCCATGCCGTGTTCTAGAGGTCATTATGGAAGAGATCTGCGTAAAAGCAGAACCAAGAGGTGGAGAACTTGGTTCCTCACGTCTGTGACGGTTGACCACTGAAGTCTGGATGCTGGCAGCCCCCCTCCCTGCTGGAGGTCTTTGGCTGTTACCATGAGAACTATGGAGGAGCTGCAGGTCTCCACCTCCTTCATGGACTTCCACCTCCGATGAGGCGTTCCAGCTCTGGTGGATGGGACACCCCCCTCTGAGGAGGAGCACTGCATTCAGTCACTGCATGGGCAGAATCTGGCAGGTGCCAGTCTGGGCCAAAGGTAGTCTGAGCTGGATCACCAACCGTCCTCCTCAGACCTTTATCTCTTCTAAAGGTCAGACATGGAGGTTCCTGCAGCGGTTCTGACCGTCACGTGTCCATCAGCATTTAAAGCAGCATGAATCCACAGAGCTGGCTCCATCAGGACAGTGTGGAGTTCATGTGGACATTACTGTTTAGCAGTTTTCTCACTGTCTCTGTGCTCCCCCTTATTCACTCAGAAATGGTTTATTCCGGCTCCAACAGAATGAAGTCAATACACTGAAATGGATGCCGCCATGATGGAGCCAGACTGATCCCGTTTTGTTTCAACATCTTCATGATAGTCCTAATATTTCTTTATGATGGTTTTTTGCTGCTTACTGACAACGTCTGCCTCCAACACGGCCAGAATAAACCATTTTCGGGGGGGGGGGGGGGGGCAGTTCTTATAGACAGTCAACAGTTCCAAACGTTAACAGAAGATGATTGACAGAAATGGTCAACATTCACTCTTCATGAGGCTTTTATTTTGACAGCGACATTCCTATGGACTCTTGACTCTGCGGATCGATCCAACGCTGGGCTGCATGCCCCCCCACTCAGAGTGGCGCCTGTATTGCCCCCTCTCCAGCAGGTACTGGCGCCCCCTGTAGTTGGGCTGATCATAGAAAACCCAGGCTCCTTCCAGAACCTTGCAGGAGTGGACGGGTCGGTTCTGCCAGTGCTCCTGGAAGGTGGGCACGTTCTCCCCCAACTCCAGAGACTCCCCCTCAAAGTTTGGCTCCTCCCACACCTTCATCCTCCAAGACGCCCCCACCTGCGGGAAAACACGGAGACAAGAACTGGTGGCTTGGAGGGAGGGAACCCAAAGAGGAACTGATGGAGAACCAACGGGTCGAAACAGAACCTGAAAGCTACTGAAGAACGTCCAGAACATTGATGTCAAACGTTCTGATCCAATTGGATAACTGAGAAGCAGAAAAACATCTGAAACAGGAACCCCCGCAGCCCCCCCCCCCCCTGTGTGTGATGAGTAACTTATCCTCAGGAATCCTTCAGGATGACCTCACCATAAACACAATGGTACTGTCCACTGTCATGACCTCAGTATGACCTTTAAAACTCACCTGAAGATGCAGCCACTCCTCTCTACGACTTCCATCGACAACCCAAACCCCACAGAACCCGTGCAGGTCATGTGACTAAGGCCTTAACCAGGGCGACCTAACCCCGGTCCTACAGATCTACCACCCGGCTCTCTCTGCTGACTCAGGTGTTTGAACACACCTGTCAGGTAACCCTCAGCAGGACCTGCATGCAGAGCAGGAAACAGGTGAGGCGGTGAATCTCCTGGACCAGGATTGGGTCGCCGTGACCTTAACCACCTGAAAGTTCCTGAAACCCCCCTCCTGACTGGACGGACCCCGCGGCGTGCTGCAGAGGAGAAGGCCCGCCCACTCACATGCCGGATCAGTCTACAGGACCTGACGGCGTCGCTGAAGCCCAGCCAGTACTGGTGGTCCGGATACTCCCCCGGGCCAAGCACGTACTGGAACCCCCGGTAGTTGGGTCTCTGGTACAGCACCCAGAAACCGCCCTCCACCCTGATGGAGTTGCAGCGGCGGATGTAGGCGTGCAGCTCGCTGGCGTCGTCCTCGCGCTCGTGGGAGCGACCTCCGAAGTTCCTGTCCTCGTAGAAGACCACCTGCAGCGGAGAGCAAGGTTACAGAACATCAGGGCGCTGGAACCGCCGCTGGGAGAACCCTGCTGCACCTTCGCCATGGCTCGCACAGGGAAAGGTCAAAGGAGAGGGTGACCCCCCGCCCCCCTTTATACCCCAGCAGGACAAAACCATCTGTCACGATTCAGGAAATATTGATCCAGACGGATCACATTGTTCTGTGTGTTTGGAACACTGCAAATGCAGCAGAATGCGGCAGAACGCGGCAGAACACAGCGGCGGCGAGGACACCGCTGCTGAAACCCCACAAAAGAGCCAGACCGAGGGCGGAGCCGGGACGCTCTGCACCAGCAGCACCGCTTTATTCTGAACAAGAACAGGAAACAGTGGGCTAAGAATCACCACAATAAAAGCTCTGAAGTCTCCCGTCAAAGGTCCACTCTGATGGAAACGGCGGTTCTGGAGTTTTTATCGTGTTTGGAGCATTTTTCTGACGACTAATGTCAAGAAAATTCAGATTTGAACTGTTTTTCTGAGGATTTCTGTGTCAAATGAATCAGGAGCAGAGGAAAAATGACGCAGGAACAGATCGTATTTGTGACGTAGAAAGTACGCCTCAAGCTCCGCCCCTTTCTGATCATCCACCTGCAGACCCACAGATCCATGAACGTCTTTGTTTTTTCCTGGAATCTGGATCAGAACCGGATGGATGGATCTGATGTTGCTGCTGTTAACGCACAGCTAATGTTTGGATGGGGCTGTAAGCTAGCAGGAGGGAGAGCGCCAACAGTCCTGCTGCTCTGCAGAAACTATGTCCTGGAAAACCTCATCACTGGGAACGCTTTGAGGACAGATCAGAAGATGATCCGAGTCTTTAAACGTCACAAAACAAGTCAGACTCAAAAACAGAAGAGACACGAGTCCATCCAGAGTTACAGCTGATGGCCTTTGTGCTTCAGAAGCTTCAGAAGCTTCAGAAGGATTGAAGCTTCAGAAAGTCTGAAGCTTCAAACCTTCTGAAGCTTTCCTTCTCCGTGTGGATTCTCTGCAGGGTTCCTGCAGCTGCATCAAAGCACTGATCCTTGCAGAGCAGTCAGATTCTGGTCTGATGGAGACCAGGTTGTGGACCTGCAGGAACCCCAGCCTCACAGCAGTGAAGGACTCACCAACCCCCCCCCCCCCACTCGGACCGAGAACTGTGTCTGGACTTGTTCCCAAAAACACGGAGCGGTCATCGATCAGTGGCCGTTGGTAAACCGTCCTGATCATGAACGTCAGCAGAACCCTTGAAAGAGTCTCACAGAGACCCGGTTCTGGATCCTAAAGCCCAGGATGAGGTGTTGAGGACCTCCTGTTGACTCCTGACTCCTCAGGTGAGTCCTGTCTCTGCTCCTGACTCGGGTTTTTGTCAACTTTAAAGGTGAGACTCGGGTTCTACCCTGCTGTTTTCATTGTACTGTTGGAGGTGGACCTTCTGCAGAACCCTGATCGGACCTTCAGGTTCTGATTTTTAATTGAGATCAGCATGAAGCCCCTCCTCCTCAGAGGGTCAGTAACCATCAGACCGTCACACAGAACCAGACCAGAGGAGCGCTGCGTTCAGGGTTCTTTATTTCTGCTCTAGCAGGCCTCCGTGATGCGCCGGACCGAGCTGAACCTGCCGGTGGACGCGTCCCTCAGGCTCCGGTACTCGCCGGGCCTCAGGTACACCATCCTGCCTCTGAAGCCGGGCTGCTCGAACAGGAGCCAGTGGCCGTCCGTCACGATGCAGGACTGGCAGTCGGACATGCTGTAGTGCTCCTGCAGGGACTGGCAGTCCTCCATCAGCTCCTGCATCTGGCCTCCAAAGTTCTCGCGCTCGTAGATCCTCATCCGGAACTGGCCGCGGTGCTGAGGGGGGAAAGTACACGGGACAACGACACCGAGCCGGCTATCATAGAAAATAGGGCTTGGGACAGGGATCATGCGACAGGACTGGATGCAGTCGGCGGCGCTCAGGCCCATCAGGGGCTGGCTGTCCGGGTAGTCGCCCGGCCGCACCAGAACCTGCAGGCCCGTGAAGTTGGGCTTCTCGTAGAGCACGAAGAGGCCGCTGTCCACCCTGCAGGAGTTGCAGCGGCTCAGCTGCAGGTGGACGTCTGCGCAGTCGCTGCTGCACTCATAGGAGCAGCCCTGGAAGTCCCTGTCCTCGTAGAAGATGATCTGCAGAACACAGAAGAACTCAGAGGAACCGTTCTGCACGCTGTCTGCAGGCGCTCTGCGGCCAGAGGCCACTCACCCTCCCCATGGTCGTGATGAGCGCCGTCCGATCGGCGATGCAGCGTCTCCTTCCACGCTTTTCTCTTTTTATACGCCGCTCAAAGCTGAAAGCTTTGACTCATCACTCCACATTGTGGGTTCCTGCAGCCCCCGACCTCGTCTGGGCCGCAGTTCTTTATGCGACTTCATGCATACTAGAAGTGGCAGGTTCCTCCGCCAAACGCAGAGACGCCAGATGTGGGCGGGGCTCTGAGGGGTCAGAAAGGTGAACCTGCAGGTGAGGCTGCACAGGTGAAACGCTGAGCCATTCAGACGATGGTGCTTTGATGATGGGATTATTTGCCCTGTCCTGATCTGACCCCCCCGCCCCCCCATCATTCAATACAGAACTATAGAGCTGTTCTGTTAAAGCAGCACGTGCAGCTCCTGATGAGTCATGATGTTTCCAACAAAGCCCAGCGGCTGAGGCTGCGTATAAAAGAGCCGCCGGCCGGCCGCTCCGGCACCAACGCCAGGCCTCAGCATGGGCAGGGTAACAGCCTTTAATCTGATCAAATTAGGCTTTAACTCTCCTGTTTTAACATAATCTGACTCGTCGAGGCTTTAATTTGACACAATTATGTTACGTAATCTGATTTATTCATCATTTAATCTGAATCATTTCTGCTGGAAACAGACTCATCATTTAATCTGGATGATTTTATGATGCAATTTGACTTAAATGTAGTAATTTTAAAGTATTCTGATTACATTTATGTATTAATCTGATTTATTAATGACCTAATCAGATATGTTCATGATTCAATCAACCAATTTTTTAATCTTAATGATTTTATGAAGCAATTTTGCTAATTTAATCTGTAATCTGACTAAATTTGTCTCTAATTTACTGATTTTTAAAATGGTCTGACACGTCAATGCCTTGACTGTTATGTTGTAATCTGATTCATCTAGGGTGTAATCTGTTGGTGGATGGGTACCTCGGTGGGTAAGGTGAGAGGCTATCATCCAGGAATCTAGGGTTCAATTCCTGGAGGGGGAACAACAATGGTCCTGGGTCAATTACCATATCAATGGCAAGCAATTAACCTCACCCAGTGAGGGTCCTTAGGCAAGACCCTTAACGCTACTGCCTCCAGAGCGCAGTTACGCTGCAGCTCACCACTCCCCCAGGGGAAGGGTCAAATGCAAAGAAGAATTTCCCCATTGTGGGATAAATAAAGTATCAATTATTACTATTAATCTGACTAAATTAGTCTTTAATTCCCTTATTTTTTCAAGTAATCTGATTAGATTTATGTTGTAATCTGATTTATTTACGTAATCCCACCCCTGAACGCTATAATCTGACTCTTTTGAAGTACTATCAGATTAAATGGATGTAATCTGGTTCATTTAATCAGATTGTTAATCCTGTAATCTGACTGGTCTGTAATCATGACACAGGGGCCTCAAAGGACTTCAGTCCATTGATAATCTGGGCTGTAGGGGTGTCCCTAACTCCCTGCTGTGCTCCTGCTGCAGATCATTTTCTACGAGGAGAGGAACTTCCAGGGCCGCTCCTATGAGTGCAGCAGCGACTGCGCAGACGTCCACCTGCAGCTGAGCCGCTGCAACTCCTGCAGGGTGGACAGCGGCTGCTTCGTGGTCTACGAGCGGCCCAGCTTCACGGGGAACCAGATCTTTCTGAGGAGAGGCGAGTACCCGGACTTCCAGCGCATGGGGAGCGCGCTGGGCATGACGGGCGCAGCCCCCATGGAGACCGTGTGCTCCTGTCGGGTCATCCCCATGGTGAGGCGGGGCCGACCTTCTGCTGCCTCCATTGGCTGAAGCTCCGCCTAACGCTGCTGGATTCTCTCCCCCCTCAGCACCGCGGCCAGTTCCGGATGAGGATCTACGAGCGTGAGAACTTTGGAGGCCAGATGCAGGAGCTGATGGAGGACTGCCAGTCCCTGCAGGAGCGCTACAGCATGTCCGACTGCCAGTCCTGCAACGTGACGGACGGCCACTGGCTCATGTTCGAGCAGCCCGGCTTCAGAGGCAGGATGGTGTACCTGAGGCCCGGCGAGTACCGGACCCTGAGGGACGCGTCCACCGGCAACATCACGCGGTGCAGCTCGGTCCGGCGCGTCACGGACGCCTGCTGATCCCCGCCAGCGTTTTGGGAAACCGGGGAGCAGAAATAAACGTGTACTTTCACCGAAACGTCTGCTTGTTGTGCTTCCGACAGTTAAGGCCCGTACACACTGGTACGAATATTCACCAGGCGTTGTTCGCCAGCATTTTTTGTGTTCACACCCAGACGATTTTCGCTGACGATGAGCCGAGTGAACATGCAATTTCATTCTCTGACATTAGATGGCGCTTAATGTAAAACAGAAATACTCCTGTACACAAGGTGGCGCTGCGCAACTTTATGCTTCTTAAAGTCGCTTTTCACTCAGAAGAAGAGAGCAAGTATTTACGCGATTGTCAGAATCAAACAAAGAAAACATGAATATTTCAAGCACCAGTAGCTCCAACTGGTGCTTGGTTCGGGGATATTTTAGAATGTCCGTCATTATTTCTTCGTGTCAGTGCAGACGCTACTTGGCGTCTATCTTCTTCGCTGGTATGTGTGCTCAGCAAGGCAGTTTTGTGTTTGAGCGCCCCCAAGTTGTGTTTTACTGTAACTTCAGAAGCTCCAGACACGTGTGCAAAAGCGCCATTCTCATTGGTCGAATAGATTTCGACGCGGCGCGGTAAACCAAAAAAACGAACCCGAGGCGTTTTTTAAAAAGTGCCGCTTTGACGCGTGGCGTTTTTTCGCGTCAGAGTGCACACTCACATTGGTGCCCTTTGTTTAGTCACGAGGCGTTAAACGTCGGAGAATAGCGCGGGCGAAATTCGTCCCGGTGTGAACAGGCCTTAAAACCGCAAAGGTCCACATCCCGTCATAAAACCAGTACAGGTGTGGTCTGGGGTCCCACAGGGGTCAGGTCCAGGTCCTGGGGAGGGCTGGAGGGGAAAAACAGACGGAAGTTTAGATCAAATCAGAATCTTAACCTGAAATCCCATAAAAGGCAAACAGTGATGCGTTTGTTCGACCTGAGCTTTATTTAAAAAAACGCAGACTCGACGTTTTATTTGACATTTTGTCAACATGTGAATAAGGCTCTTTCAGAATAAAAGACCCAGTAACTGTAGACGCAGAAAACCTTGATGGTCGATCATTGTTTACATCCCATAATGCAACTGGGTTTCCCTGTTGCATTATGGGATGTAGCCAAAAGAGGTCAATAAAATACCTTCTGACTTTTTTCTTTTGACAAAAAGCCATCAGAGGGAAACGATGTGAATTCATTTCATGGAAAAATCCTAAAGAACATCAAATATTAAAGCAGAAACAACCAAACGTTCCTCTGGATAAGCACAGCAGACAGAAAAATCTAAAGTAGAGTAAAGGGAAAACACTTCAATCCAGAGTAAAACCGGATTATACTTCCTTTGATGAAACACGGTTCTGTCAGAACCTGGAAGGACGGGTTGGACTGAGAGAACCTCTGTGGTTGGAAACGGTGACGCTGCAGTCAGGCAAACATCAGCTTCAGCAGCTCAGTCCAGCCGTCTTTGTTTGAATCTGACCTTCAGGGTCACTTCTTGTTTTTCTGGAAAGAGCAAATTTCAGAATAAAAGTAAAATCTCCTCTAAAAGTTGGTGTTTTGGCTCATCCGGAGACTTCTTTCTTCATGATCCATGATTACTGTTATCAAATAAAAATGACGTTTTAAAGAAATGTTTTCCATCTGCTTTTATTGCACAAGGAGAGGTGTGTTGACTCTTATTCTGAAAATATGCAGGGAAGCCCGTTTCCTTCCTCATTGATGACAGAACCAAACTTTGGGTCTTTTGGGATCCATCACATGAACTGACAGCAACAACGCTCTAATCTGTGCGGCGCTCGCAGACTCGCAGACTTTCAAACAACCAGATTCCTCTGACGTCATGTGACGTCACATGACGTCAGAGCAGCAGGAAGCAGGAGGCTGGAGTACCGAGGTACCATGGTCGTGACGTCTGGATGGCGTCCAGTACCAACGCTTTGAAAGAAATGGTTTATTGTGGTTTGAGTCTGGCTGGAATTTTTCCATCGGGGAGAAAGTTTCACCAGATCTGCAGCGCTGTGACAGTTCACACCAAAACTCTTCCAACTGTGGGCTCATGTGCCACAGTCAGGGATCAGCAGCAGTCCGGTGTGAACCGTACGCTGAAAGCGTGTTCAGACCCGTACACTTAAATGTTCAGGAAATACAACCACTATAATCATTGATGTGTTTCAGCTGCTTGTATTCCAGACCTGGTTCTTTGGGTCTTTTTGACCCAGAAGTCATGACGATAGGTGAGGATTGGAATGAAGATTAGTATCTAGTACAGTATCTATAAATGCAAATACACATTTAATTTAGAAGGAAATGATCAAAGTCATTGTATTTCCTGAACATTTAAATGTAGTTTAGCCCAATAAGCTCCATCAGGTCTGAAGATGATTGGAGAAGGATTTGGATTCTATACGTACAATTAAATAGAAATGAAATAAGTGTAAATAATTCAGACGTGTGAGAGAATTTCTAAAAAGGAAACCATTGGATCACCTGGGAGTAAAAGGCTGAAGGATCTACATCATTTCCCATCTTTGTTGCTGTTCCTGACAATCATTTCCCCTCAGGGAGAGTTCATAGATAGGTCTGAATATTTGGAGCTACGTTCTCGCCTCAGAAATGAAACAAATCATTTCTGGACCTCAGGTGGAAACATTTTACTACTAAATCCAGTCCTAGTCTGACGGCGTTACTACACTCTGCTGCCGTCTTCTAGGAATGTTAATGTTATCTGGCTTGGCAGCCATATTTATTCCATGTTCTGAAAGGGTCGGATCCAAACAGATCAGAGGCTGCTTTTGGGTCAGCGGGCCGGGCTTGGACACACCTGACCTTCAGAATTCCACACCTTTAGATTGATGAAGACTGGACTGATCAATTCCTGCAAGCTGAGCCGCTCCTCTGCACTCCGTCCATCCATGCAGCCGTTTTCATTTCAACCTGGAGGGGCTGTGAGGGGGGGTCTGCAGACGTTTGTTGGCTTGAGAGGGTTGGTCCAGGCAGCGGCAGCTCCTCCGGGTCCCAGCAGACCCAGCAGCAGACTCTCTCGGGTTCGATCCTTGGAAACGGCAAAACCTGTTTGTCCTCCAGAAGACGAGTGTTGGAGGAGCAGTGATCTTTTTCTGGTTTCAGTGAATGTGTTGGTTTTCATGTTATGCTGCATCAAATTGATGGAACCTGCAGCTCAAAGGAAACAGCTGATGCGCCGTTAGAGTCCACTAAACAAACAGTTTTGGACAGAAAAAGCTGACCAGCCCCGCCTTTGTCCGTACTCACAATGACACGGGTCATGGGGGGGTTATAAAGGCAGCTTGGGCCCACGGCGGCACACTGACAAAAGTGAGCCAACACAATGGGTAAGGTAAGGCTGCTGGCTCTGGTCCGTGGTTCTGCGCGGCGCTCCGGCGTGGAACCTAAACCCTGGGTTTGGCGTCTCCCTGCAGATCGTCTTCTACGAGGACAGGAACTTCCAGGGCCGCTCCTATGAGTGCACCAGCGAGTGCGCCGACCTGCACTCCCACTTCCACCGCTGCAACTCCATCCGGGTGGACAGCGGCCACTGGATGGTCTACGAGAGACCCAACTACATGGGCTACCAGTACTTCCTGAAGAGGGGGGAGTACTCGGACTACCAGCGCTGGATGGGGTTCAACGACTGCGTGCGGTCCTGCAGGATGATCCCCGGGGTAAGGCTCTTCCTGATCGAACCTGACACTTTCCTGCTCGCGGCGCTGGTTCAGCCCCCCCTCTTCCTTTCTGCAGCACCAAGGTTCCCACAAAATGATGATCTACGAGCGCCCAGAGTTTGGAGGCCAGAGGATGGAGCTAACCAATGACTGCCCCTCCCTGTACGAACGCTTCCACTTCAACGACATCAACTCCTGCAACGTGATGAACGGCAACTGGATCTTCTACGAGCACCCCCACTACAGGGGGCGGCAGTACCTGGTGCGGCCCGGAGAATACAGGAGGTTCCATGACTGGGGCAGTTTAAGTCCCAGACTGGGATCCATCCGACGCATTTCCATGTAAACACCACCAAACAGGAAGTCAATAAATCCTTTCAACCCAGAACCAGTGTGGACCGCTTTGTTATGCTGATGCTCTACTGGATGAATTCACCATTTTAGTTTGGGGGGGTGGATCTACAGACTTTTTGAGTGTAATAAATAAACCACAGAAACAACCCCGGATCCAGCGGCAGAATCAGGGAGGTGGAGCAGGAGATCACCTCCAGTACAGGTAAACCTCGCAAAGTAAGATCAGCTAACCACGGGGCAACTGTGGTCCAGAGGTAGAGCGGTTGACCTCCAATCAGAGGATAGATTTTGTCCCCACCACCCATGTCAAAGTGTCCTTGGAAGACAGTGAACCCCACCATTTTCCTTGTTGTGTTCCAGGGCCAGTGTTCGGCAGCAGGTGTGTGTTTTTAGGAATGGAAGGGAGTGTAGAAAAGGTGTACACGTGTACGCCTCACACCACACACCAAGATAAGACGTGTTTTCAGCCAGCTGTGTTTATTGAAAAAAGTCAGAAGAACACTTCTAGTTAAAGTCGTTGATCCGCTTGAGCGAGCCGATTCGCGGGCCGGCGCCGCCCCAGTCGCTGTACCTGCGGTACTCGCCGGGTCTCAGGTAGTAGGTCCTGCCCCTGTAGTTGGGCTGGTCGTACAGCAGCCAGTGACCGTCCAGCACGTGGCAGGAGTTTACGTCGGACATGCGGAGGCGGTCCTGCAGGTTGGGGCAGTCGTCGCTGATCTCCTGCATCTGGCCGCTCATGTCTGGACGTTCGTAAAGTCTGATTTTGAAGGAACCGCGGTGCTGTGGAAAGAACATGAGGCAGGTTATATTTGGTGTGACTAACGTAGGAAAATCAGCACACAAACCATGCAACCTCCTTCTAACTGAATTTGAAAGAATAGCTAAAGCCCTATTGCTGAGATGGTCATCAACCAACTGATCCCTAAAGACGGTTCTCAAACCCTCCAACACCAGAGCTTTAGCTCCAACGTCGACGTTCTTTAAACCACGGCACTCTTCAACCGTTTATGCAACTAACAGAAATCCAACGGATTCTGGTGCCAGAGACAATCGGCTTTGTATCGGTATGAGACACTTCCCACTGGCAAAGTGTTTTTTCAAACAACATAATTCTGATTCCATTAATTGTGGAAAGGATCAAAGAGTTGTGTAGTTTGAAGAGGATGTGTTACTTTGTGTTGCCGTAAAACAGCTCCAGCATGGTTGATCTGAATTTACCTGGCCAGGTGTGGAGAGGACCACAGAGAGGTCTGGACTCCTTCCTACAGTTCAAGTAACTTAAGCCTTAAACTCAAAAAGAAGCTCCTGACCTCTCACGACCTCCGCCGTCTTCCTGCCTGATTCCGTACCTCCACTGAGACGCTGGTCCTTACCGTGGGAATCATGCGGCAGGAGCGAATGCAGTCGTTGATGCCGATCAGGCGCTGGTTGTCAGAGTACTCCCCCCGTCGCAGGAAGTACTGGTGGCCCAGATATTGTGGCCTCTCGTACACCATGAAACATCCGCTCTCCACCCTGACGGAGTTGCAGCGGTTGAAGTAGGGGTGCAGGTCGGCGCAGTCGCTCATGCACTCATGGTGCCGACCCTGAAAGTTTCTGTCCTCGTAGAAAATGATCTGCAGAAGTGTGTCGGCGTGAATGAAAACAACCTTTTGCCGTTTTGCGGCGGCGGCTCCTACACAAACTCACCTTTCCCATTGTGTTCAGCTTGGGGGGGCCAGACGGACACTATAGACGCTCGCGTGCGGCCCCCCTTTTATATAAAGTAGCAGTGTGATTGCACAGCATAAAGTATTGTCATCCAAAAGCGTTTGATAACACAAACATGGTCGTGTCAAGTGATGCGCCGCAGCGTGTTGATGAGTTGTTGTTGTCCAGTTTGGGCGTGGTCATCCTGTTGGATTAAAGCGCGGCGCCGCATGAATCACTTCCAACGGCGTCAGCAAAACAACGGCAGCTTTTGTTTTTGATCCCTCTGTTCATTCAAAGTTTCCAAACACAAACTGCTGGAATGAATCTACCAGTGAAGTTCTGAAACAGCCGATGACAGCGGCTCAAACACACCAGTAGCTTCTTCTGGACTCAGCCTCGTTTAGGTCTTTCCAGGTCCTGGATGGACAACGAGGGCTGCAGTCCAGATCGTTTTCCAACAAAGTCGCCCTAAATATCTTTGGATTGGTTGGACACGCCTGAACCAGGTGATCAGCCGTGGGCAAAGGTGTGCAGAAAGCATGAAGGGTCACCGGGCCTGGAGGTCTGGAAGAGTCCACATCTGTGATGAACCAGGTCTGGACCTTTTTCTGCAGTCTTTGTTTTTCTCTTCCAACCCTAAAAACACACAGCAACACCTTTTCAAGGCATCTAACAGTTGTTTTGTCGTCATTGGAGAATTATTAGGATTATTTTCAATGGAGCGGTAACTCAGCCCCTCCCACAAAGACATGAAAAAGTCCCATTTATGGATTTCTGATCAAAGGCAGGAGAGACCCTAAATGTTTGGGTTCTTTGTTTGTTTGACCCCTACCCTGGAGGGCGGTGAGGTGGGAGGGGGGGGATTTCTGTCCCAGCGCCAGGTGAACCAATTCAACTATCAAGGTTTTGGTCAAGCAGGGAGGTGTTTGGTATGTCTGTAGTATGACGCGGCGTGGACTCAAAGCCAGGTTGTTGAACACTCTTCCACAGGGCCACTGGAGTGGTCAGAGACTAAATATTTCATGAAACCATCAGGTCAAGTTTACTGAAGTTCAGCTTTAAATTTCTGACGTCAAGTAGAGAACATGAGGAGAGGACTTGCGCAGAAAGAAACCATGAAAAATGTGAGAATTGTATGTTCTAAATCTAAATCTATCACATGTTCTAAATCTATTACATGTTCTAAATCTATTACATGTTCTAGATCTATTACATGTTGTGTGGTGAAACCTTTTCCTGTCATTTGTTTGCATGCTTTTGTGGTGGAGTTGGTTTTTGTGTTCTTTCACCCCATGAAGACTGAGTCCCAGATTGGACACACCTGGATGTCCAATCTGTAAGCTGATGACCCCATCCATAAAGCTGCACTGGCAGCCGGAGAAAGCAGGAAGAGCAGCTGGGAGCTGTTGAAGGAGAACTGGTGTGGCTGGAGCTGCAGTCAATGTGGGCCTTCTCCAGGACAGGAGTGCCACAACACGACGTACACTCATAGGCAGGGTGAGGAGCCCTGCCGGTGTGTGAGGATCCTCTACTGATGCCAGTTATCAAAGGTTGGGTACAGTCCTCGCTCAGGTTCAAGATGGGCAAGAACGGGTGATAGCCTATGCTAGTCGTAGCCTTCATCCAAGCGAACGAAATGATGCTAACTACAGTTCCTTCAAGCTTGAGCTTCTGGCTCTCAAGTGGGCTGTGACCGAGAAATTTAAAGATTATCTGACTGGAGTGAAGTTCAGTGTTCACAGATAACAACCCAGTTGCCCACCTGCAGACTGCACATCTGTGAGCAACAGAATAAGGGTGGGTTATTGGCTTCATTTGACTATGACATAAAGTACCGTCCAGGGAAGAGCAATGCTAATGCTGATGCACTGTCAAGAAACCCAAGTAGCACCTTGCCAACACAGCTCCAGACTGAAGAGATGGAAATGGCGCCAGTGACGCTGGCGAGCGAGTTGGCCCCAGAAGGAAGCAGAGAAGAAATTGGTGGACCTGAGTGGCAGGAGATCCAGGCTGCGGACGCGGATATACAAACGATAAAAGGATATGTGGAGACTCAAACTATGTTGAAGTAAGTCCGAACGTCTGGCATTAGCCCTCAGAGCCCAGCAGTTGATACAACATAAGAGACTTGAGGTGAGAGACAATATACTCTGTTCAGGTCATTAATCCCTTTACGCATGAGTCGAGCTTCCAGATCGTGTGTCCAAGTGCCAAGAGTCACGCAGTGTGGAAGAAGATGCATGAGGCCACTGCACATGCTGGTGTTGACCAAACTCTGGCTGGACTTGGTCAGCGGTTCTGGCCCAACATGGAAGGAGAGGTGCGTCAGTTCCATCAGGGTTGTGTCTCTTGTAACCTGCAGAAAGGGCAAGTAAAACCTAGGGCCCCGTTGAATTCACCTACAGTGTCATGCCCTCTTGAAATAGTGGGTATTAACTTTTTGTCATTAGGTTGGCCTACAAATACTTTTTCAAATATCTTGGTTGTAACTGACTTGTTCACCTGATTTGCCTGGACAACGTGGGACCAGACTGCTCAGACTACTGTTAGGCCCTTTGGACTGTTATTCAGCCTTTTGGCTGTCCGTCTAGGTTCCATTCAGATCAGGGACCCAATATTGAGATAAGAGCTGCGTGAGACGTATGGCATAGCCAAGAGTCGCACTTCCATTGAATTATTATTGCAGTTCAGAAACAATTGTTCTAGGGTTTTCTTTGTGGTGCCCTTTCCCTGGTCCTGAATCTCTTGGGTGTAACAATTTAGCCGGACCCCCCCACACACATTTGGCAAAGGTGGGGACCCGACTATCACATGTTCTAAATCT
>CM074489.1:153025-170270 GCA_037389245.1 Oryzias sinensis
GGGGGGGGGGGGTTATTTCCATGGTTCCGTGTTATCAGTTCAGTTTGGCTCCAATTTCCCGACCTGAGAACCACGTTTGGACCCTGTGATCACAGAACCGGAACCACAGAACTGGAACCGCGTTTGGATCCTGTGAGACCCTGCAGGCCCGGACACACAGAGATTCCTTCACTTTCTGTGTTGATGAGGTTCTTGACATGTTTTCATAGATTGGAGACCCCCCCCCCCCCGACCATGTTCCAGACCTGTTTGGTTCTGGTTCTTTTGGAACCTTTCTGTGTTTTATCCATCAATCACCGGCGGTGAGGTCAGCTGACAGGAAGTCAGGAGCTGCAGCAGATCAGACGGAGCACCGACCCCCCCACCCCCCACCCCCACCTGAAACAGCAGAGAGGCAGAGCCTGCGCGGGAATCCCGTCAAACCTTCATTTCTGCAGATTATAATAGAAAAAAACAACATTTATAACACAACAGAGGAATAAAACACAATGTTTTAACCTTTTGAAAATATTAAATATTAAAAACAAAATTATAATATAGATTTTTAAACTAAAAATAAAAACAGACAATATAAAAGAAACAAATGGGAAAAAAACACTAAATTTGTCAAAAATAGAAATGCTAGACTTAATCTAAAACATTTATAGATGTCCATCGTTTTCTGAGTCTTTGTGGTTTTTGAAGCAGAAATTAATTTTAAATATTCCTTCATTTCCAGTTTCAGTCAGAATTCTGTTTTTTTATTATCAAATTTACTTTTGTGAAAACTATGAAAACCTAATATGAGGTTTAATAATAAAGTCCTGAATCTGTTAAGCAGTCAACCTGCTGCCGGCTTCATTAGTGAGGAAACAGCGACGCCTGCAGGCGGAGAACAGTCATTGCAGCTGGACAACCCAGGAAACACGCTGACCTTTGACCTCTGTTGCTGTCATTTCCAGCAGCAGATTCTGCAGAAAGAAGAACTTTTTTCCTCGTTCATCCTCTTTTCCTCCAAAACTTCAGTAGAAATGTTGACCAGAGAAACGCTTTGATGTCGACTATTTTAGTCCAGAATGTTCTGCATTGAATCCAAATGTGTAATAAATAGTTATTATTCTGAGTGTTTTCATTGATGAATCCAGTAGATGTGGTGGATGAGGATGGATCTGGTTATTTACCGGTACACACACGCATGTTTACATCTTCATATAAACCCCCCCAGACTGCAGCTCTTACAAAGTCCTGGGGGCCACATTTGACTGTTTTCATGACAGGAGCCTGCAGGACGGACTTTGGACATGCCTTCCTTCAGGGACCAATAGAAACAAGCCTGCATGAGATGATGTCAGCTGGACTTCAGTTTGCTGGATCATCTTGATCCGGTTTCTCCTAGCAACCCCCCCGTCAGCACGATGGAGGCTTCAGCTGGAACACGCTGCAGCTTCACCACACGGCCCCCGCCCCGGTTCTGCCTGCAGCGTCTGATGGACTCTTCCTGGACTCTTCCTGGACTCTTCCTGGACTCTTCCTCTCATGTCAGCAGCAGCGGTTCTCAGTGCTGCCATCTAGTGGATCTTTGAAGAACAACAGTCCTGCAGCAAAGCTGAAGCTGAAGTTTCCAACGACCCGCTTTGATCGCAAACGCATCAGACAGAGGAAGCTTCCTCCAACCCTGAATCTGGGACCTTCCAGCTGGATGGACTCTGTTTCCAGCTCACGTTCATCTGCTCAGAGGTCAAAGGTCACGCAGGGCAAAGCCGGTTTCAGGCCTTGTGTCAGTCACGTTCTCCTCTTATCGAGAACGTTGTTCTAGCAGAAGAACCCATTCTTGTATTTGATAGAGCAGCAGGACAGAAAACTCAGGTTTACTACATTTGTGGCTGTTGGATCAAACGTTCATCAAGAATCAAAGTCAATCAAATCATAATAATCAGACTTCATGGGAAAAAAGTTGGTTAGTTTTAAGGACATTTCTGTATAAAATATTTACCCAGAATAATTCAAACATTTAGAACTATTTCTGATCATAAACCTCAAAGTGGAATCTACCAAACTGTGATCAACCAGCGGCGTCTGCTTCACGTTTGTTTGTCCTTCGGTCCAAAAATGTCACTTTCTCCGTTTCTGTGTCGAGAGAGAACAGAGACTGTCAGTCTGTGACATTTATGCCCCCCCCCTCCTGTCAAGCTCTTCACTCATGTTAGATCCAGCTAGCAGAAAGGGGGGGGGGGTAAAGGGCAGAGCACCAACGGCCACGCCCACATAGAGGAGAATTTGGAACCAGAGGTTCCAGAGAAACAGGATCTGAAGACATTCAGGTTTTTGGTTCAAACGCCACTGGAACGTTTGATGAGAGACATCACCATGGGGGGGGGGGGGGGGCTTTGATAGAAACAGCAAAACAGATGAAAGAACAGACATGTTTATGAAAGAAAAAGAATTCCCCTTCAGCAAAATGCAGCTGATGTCGACCCCCCAGGAATGCAAACAGCCCTGCTTCACAAAAACATCAGCGGGAATTTATATGAATTTATATGATTTCTATCCATTTATATGATTTCTATCCATTTATATGATTTCTATACATTTATATGATTTCTATCCATTTATATGATTTCTATACATTTATATGATTTCTATCCATTTATATGATTTCTATACATTTATATGAATTTCTGTACATTTCTATACATTTACGGTCTGGAAATGCTACAAAATCAAAGGACTTTTAAAAAATGACATCAGCTCTTCTCCCACGTGTGACGTCATCATCGATAGGATCGATAAATGAATCTGGAGCAGAAACATCAACAGGAAAGAAGAAATCAAATAGAAACAAACAAAAACAGACATGTCCGCATGATCGTCCGCGTGCGCGCTGGCGCTGATTGGACGAGCATCTGGCGCACGTCTCCGCCCCCCTCCGTGCACGCGCCCGTTATGGTCGCGTGCGACGGAGCAGTCCCGCACGCGGCTGGCTGTTCCATCTCTCCCCCTGTCCCCCCTCCCACCGCGACAAGAACGGGATGCCCCCGCTGAGGCGCTGACCCCCCCTCCCTTCCCTCCCCGCTCCGGTTGATCCGCGCGCGCGCTCCGGTTCGTTCCCGGTGAAGATGGCGGCGGGGGCCGGCTGGCAGCCCTCCTTCAGCTCCGCGAGCGCCGCCAAATTCATCGCGCCCCCCCCGTCCGGGCTGACGCTGGAGTACACGCGGGACCTGCACCTGAAGATGAGCAAGAAGATCGCGCAGCTCACCAAGGTGAGTGAGCGCGCGCGCGCGTGTGCATGCTGACGGTAACCTGCTAACCGTTCAGCCGCCCCCCCCCCCCCCCGGTTCTTCTGCCAGCAGGACAAAGAGGAGCATGACGTCATCCCAGAGGTTCAGATGCTCCCCATGTGGATCAGAACAGCAGTTTCTGTAAAACCTGCTGCTGGGGAGCACGTGTCTTCAGGGAGGGGGGCGGGGGGGGGGTCTGTTTATGTTCTTGGACCACAGGGTCCAGATGAGATTATCTGGAATAATCTGAGTGACAGATGATTATTTAAGATGTTTGGGGCGGGATTATCATGGGGGAGGGGGGCTCCTTTTTTTATGTTGACATGATTTAATCTGCAGACAGCATCTTTGATCCGTACAGAGGTCTCACTCTGAGTCTTTTTTCTGAATCAGAGAGATTCTCCAGAACCTTCTAGAACCCAGCAGAACCCAGCAGAGCGGATCTTCATAGAGAACCTGACTAATGCGTGGTTCTGAGGATCAGATGGAGAACGGTTCCACTCAGAACGTCGTCCTCAGTTTCTGGACGTCCTGCAGATTTAGATCACAGAACAAAAACGGCAGAACCCGGTTTTCTTTGCAAACTTCAACAGAACAGATGATGTGACTAGAACCGAGCAGCAGACGCATCGTGGAGGTCCTGAGGAGCAGCGGTCTGCGCCTCCTGCTCCTCTCAGATGCTGAACGTCTGTCCTCCTCCTGCAGGTCATCTACGCGCTCAACACCAAGAACGACGAACACGAGGAGGAGATCGAGTCTCTGAAGGAGGCGCATGAGGACGAGGTACGCCCACGCTCCTGCAGCCACCAGGGGGCGCGGCGCCAGTCCGTCACTTCCTTTAGTCTGTGGCTCCGCCCCCACGGTGGGACAGAAGGTCACTGAGGAAGTGACAGCTCACATGTAGTGAATAAGTAGATCAGATGTTTATCTGTGATTTACAAACACAGATAAACATCAGTGAGTCATCTGCAAAGGCAGGATTTTTTTTTTAATAATTTATTTTTCTTTCGGGGGGGGGGGTCAGTGTCCTTCCAGCTGATCCCTGACGTGTAAAGAATCGCTCTTTCCTGACATTCCAGTGATTTCAGAGCCTCAGCGTCCGTTTAGAACACAAAGAGAACGTCTTCATCCATTTCTAAGATAATTAAAGTGTGAGTGACGTCCTGGTGGACGCATCATTCAGAAACTGAAATGTCCTGATTTACACCAATGCATCACAAACGGACAGCATTTTAACCCTTTAACAGCTGAGCCGTCACCGGCGACAGCAAACAACAAACGTTCTTCAGCTGCTGGAACTCTTTGTGACGCAGCGATAGCTTTGAACGCTAATGCTAACGATCGTTGATGCTCATAATCGATGAGACGGCGCTCTGTGGCGTTCTCCGCCCTGCTCTCCAGGTCCAGCACATCGTGACAGAAACCAGAGATAAGATCATGCAGTACAAGACCAAGATGGCGGACGAGGCCGACCTGCGGCGCCGGCTGGCCAGCCTGGAGGAGTCTGTGGAGCTTCACGAGCAAATGAAGAGACAGGTGCTGAGCGTAACCCCTCCCCCTCCCCGGCTCAGGAGGGGCCAGGCTCCGCCCACTCTGACGCAGACGCTTGTGGTCCGCAGGCACTGGCGGAGTTCGAGATGTACCGGCAGAGGATGGAGGACTCGCAGCTCTGCACCGAGGCGCAGCACACGCAGAGGGTGGTGTCCATGAGCAGGGAGGTCAGCCGCAGTCTGTGCACGTGTGAGCGTGCACTAACCCTTCTGCAGGTTCCCCTGACAACCACGCCTCCTGAAACAGGAGCTCCACCCTTCTCCAGTCCAGTCACGGAGCTAAACCACATTTCAGAAAAGCTTCTGGGTTCCTGAGACGTTCTAGTGCTGAACGTCTTCAGGAAGGTTTGCATCTGCAGGAGGTCATGGAGGTCTAGATCCTCCTCTCTGTCGTCTGGGATCTCCATGGATCTGCTGTGGAGCTCACCTCCTTCAGGACGCAGCTCCTCTGTTCCGTCCTGGAGGAGGTGTCGTTGAGGAGGCTCCGCCTCAGCATGATGATGTGGGTTCCTCCGCAGGTGGAGGAGATGCGTCGGGACTTTGAGGAGAAGCTGCGAGCCTTCAGCCAGGCTCAGGCCCAGTTTGAGGCGGAAAAACGGCGAGCGCTCGACGATCTGAGGGCCACCCACCGCCACGAGGTGGAGGAGCTCCGCAACAACCAGCAGAACCAGAGCGCCACCTCCTCAGAAGACCAGGAGCGGATGGCGGAGCTTCACCGGCAGGAGGTGGGCTGCCAGACCTGCCGGACGGTTCTGAGCGGATCCGTGGAGTCACTCCGGTTCTGTCCCGGCAGGTGGAGGCTCTGATGGAGAGGGTGGAGGACATCACCAAGGACAAGGTCCGCCTGGTGGAGGAGTATGAGGGGAAGCTGGCCAAGGCTCAGGAGTACTACGAGAGGGAGCTGGAGGCCATGAGGAGGACGCACCAGCTCACCACGGAGAACCTGCTGGCCTGGAAGAGAACTGAGGTGAGTGCTGAGCAGAACCTCAGCCGGAGTCACCGGGAAGGCCTCCTGCAGCCTCCTGCAGCCTCCTGCTCCTCTGCAGGTGGAGCTCCGGAAGGAGTTCCAAGCTCAGGAGGCGGCGCTGCAGCGCTCCCTGTCAAAGCTGAGGAGCGAGCTCCAGAAGGCTCAGGAGGAGGCGCGTGAGAACCGAGACAAGACCAACAGGCTGCAGACGTCGCTGGCCAACGCCGAGGGAACCATCAAGGTGGAGCTTCATCGTTTAGCCCCCCCATCCGCCTGATCCGCCTGGTCCTCCTCCATCCACCTGGTCCTCCTCCATCCTCCTCCATCTTCCTGGTCCTCCTCCATCCTCCTCCATCCACCTGGTCCTCCTCCATCCACCTGGTCCTCCTCCATCCTCCTCCATCCTCCTCCATCCACCTGGTCCTCCTCCATCCACCTGGTCCTCCTCCATCCTCCTCCATCCACCTGGTCCTCCTCCATCCTCCTCCATCCTCCTCCATCCACTTGGTCCTCCTCCATCCGCCTGGTCCTCCTCCATCCACCTCCATCCTCCTCCATCCACCTGGTCCTCCTCCATCCGCCTGGTCCACCTGGTCCTCCTCCATCCACCTGGTCCTCCTCCATCCACCTCCATCCACCTGCAGCATGAAGACATGTGAACTTTGTCTCCGCCTCCCCTTTCCTCCATTTCCCAGCATGCCTTTCCCCTCTGAAGCTCCTTCATGACGGTTTCTTTCTGTGTGCAGAACCTCCACAAGCAGCTGGAGGAGGCCATCCAGGACGGTGAGATCTGGGTGATGCAGCTGAAGGACACGGAGTACGAGCTGGAGAGCAGCAGGGAGCGCGTGCAGCAGCAGGCCACCGAGATCCTGCACAAGGCCGGTGGGTCCAGTCAGGCCCGGCAGAAACCTGGATCCAGAGATCAACGGAACCTCCGACCCAGGTTCTTTTATTTTGAAAGGGTTCTCTGCTCCTGTGCTTGTCAGGTCAGATCGGTTCCCTGCAGGCCACACAGATGGCCCACGAGGCCACCATCCGGAACCTAGACCAGGACCAGACCCGGCTGAAGGAGAAGATCAGCCGCCTGGAGGAGGAGCGGGAGGCTCTGCTCAACCAGAGCCAGCTCCTCAGCGAGCAGCACAAACAGCAGGTGCTGAAGCTGGAGCAGGTATGTCCTCACCTGGGGGGGGCGGGGGGGGTGTCGACACGATGTCCCACCCTCCCTCTGTCTGCACACCAGTCTCTGCGGGAGGACCATCAGGGCTACGAGAAGGAGCTGTCCAGGCTGAGAGCCCACTATGAGGAGGAGGCGCTGAGGTTCAAGGAGGCGCAGGTCAGAGCCCTGGAGGAGCTGGAGGAGAAGCACCGGACCGTCAGGGAGGAGGCCCTGCAGGAGAAGGAGGAGGAGAAGAAACTCCTCATCACAGTGAGTTCTTCTTCACTGAGGTCCGGTTTGACAGAACCCAGCAGCATCTGCAGCTGAAGGTTCTGGAGGTCCTCCAGGTTCCTCTGTTCCAATCGTTCTCTCTCCTCTCAGAAAATGAGTCAGGAGTTTGACATCAAACGTCTGTCCCTGGAGGAGCAGAGGGACCGCCTCCAGCAGCAGCTGGACAACCTGAAGGAGGAGCTCTCAGCCAAAGTCAACATGGCCAATCAGGAGGTCTGAAACCACCGCTGAGGCTCGGCCCCCGCCCACCCCAGACCTCTGAGAACCGCCTCTCTGTCTCCTCAGGTGTCCCACCTCCAGGAGCTGGTGAGGGAGAAGGAGCAGAACCTCAGCTCAGCGCAGACGCAGATCAGCTGCCTGAAGGAGACGCAGGAGAAGCTGAGAACCGAGCTGGACGCCACCAGGGCCCGCGTCCGGGAGACCAGCAACCTGCTGACCGACCTCCAGGTGAGACCGGGTCAGGGTTTGAGGAGAGACCGGGTCTGGGTTTAAGGTGAGACCGGGTCTGGGTCTGAGGTGAGACCGGGTCGGGGTTTAAGGTGAGACTGGGTCTGAGGAGAGACCGGGTCGGGGTTTAAGGTGAGACTGGGTTTGAGGAGAGACCAGGTCGGGGTCTGAGGAGAGACCGGGTCGGGGTTTATAGTGAGACCGGTCGGGGTTTATAGTGAGACCGGGTCCGGGTTTATAGTGAGACCGGGTCAGGGTCTGAGGTGAGACCGGGTCCGGGTTTATAGTGAGACCGGGTCGGGGTTTATAGTGAGACCGGGTCAGGGTCTGAGGTGAGACCGGGTCTGGGTTTATAGTGAGACCGGGTCAGGGTCTGAGGTGAGACCGGGTCGGGGTTTATAGTGAGACCGGGTCTGGGTTTATAGTGAGACCGGGTCTGGGTCTGAGGTGAGACCGGGTCGGGGTTTATAGTGAAACCGGGTCGGGGTTTATAGTGAGACCGGGTCGGGGTTTATAGTGAGACCGGGTCAGGGTCTGAAGAGATCCATCAGGGAAATGATCTATTCAGATTCTTCTGAGCAGATTCCAGTCAGTTTCAACGTCCCGATGAGAGACCTCATAGAACCGGGTTCTAAGCTGGCCTTTGATGTTCTCAGGAGGAGATTGAGACCCAGAAGCAGCAGCATGAGGCCAGAGTCATGTCCATCCGGACCGAGGAGAAGCAGAAGATGGACAAGATGGCGGACGACCTGGATCAGAAATGGAGAGACGCTCTGCGGTAAGAGAAGGAGGAGCGTCCTCTGAGGTCTGGAGATCAGAACCATCTGAAGAACGTCTCTGGACCTCTGCAGACATGACAGTCTTTAGTTCCCACACAGTTCACGCCTCCTCCAGCTGCTGTTAACCCCTCCCTGTGTGTCTGCAGAGAGGAGGTGCGGCTGCTGAAGGAGGAGCTGACCGAGGAGTACGAGGCCGACAAGCAGGCGGCTCTGACGCAGCTGTCCCAGCAGAAGGAGATCGAGATGATGGCGGCCAGAGAGAGCTGGCAGAGGAAGGTGGAGGACCTGCTGGAACAGGTGACTCTGCAGGAGGCTCCGGGTGGGAGGAGTCCTGAGCTGAAGCAGGAGGTGCCATGAAGCTCAGAAGGTCTGAGCTTCATCTGTGAGCTGCAGAGCGATGCTGCAGAGCGATGCTGTGAATATTCATGGAGGTGCTGAGCTCCTTTGATGGAGCTGCAGCAGAAACAAAGACCCAGAGTATGAATAATTGGAGGGGGGGGGGGGGGGCTGACCCACTTTCAGTCGTCTGCGACAAAAGCAGCTTCTCTGCAGAACCAAAGCTCTTTTACAGATCCACACGCAGAAACACAGAGTCCCTTCAGGTGTCCAAGTCTGCAGGCTGGAGGGGAAAATGCTGAGTCATGCTTTGTCATGGCAACAGTCAGCTGATGTTTTCTGGCATTCTTTAGCGTTCTTTGTTAAAAAAATAAGGTAATGAGTGAAAAATATAATTAGAACCGTTTGAAATACAAAGAGATTCAAAGATTGTTTATGTTTGTGAAGAACGTCTGCGCAAATGAAGAACGTCTTCGTAGCTGAAGAACGTCTGCCTTAACTGAAGGACGTCTGCGCGAATGAAAAATGTCTGCGCAAATGAAGAACGTCTGCTTAGCTGAAAAACGTCTGCTTTAACTGAAGATCGTCTGCCTTAACTGTAGAACGTCTGCGTAGCTGAAGAACGTCTGCCTTAACTGAAGGACGTCTGCGCAAATGAAAAATGTCTGCGTAGCTAAAGAACGTCTGCCTTAACTGAAGGACGTCTGCGTAGCTAAAGAACGTCTGCTTTAACTGAAGGACGTTTGCGTAACTGAAGAACGTCTGCTTTAACTGGAGAACGTCTGCTTAGCTGAAGAACGTCTGCTTTCACTGGAGAACGTCTGCCTTAACTGAAGAACGTCAACATGTTCTCCACAGATCTCCCTGCTGAAACAGTCTCTGGAGCTGCAGCTCTCGCAGTCGCAGACGGCGCTGCAGAAGCTGCAGTCTCAGTTCAGCCAGGAGAGGGAGCTCCTGAGCCAGCAGCTGAAAGGTGAGCGCCGCCGTTTCCTGACCTTTAGAGGCGGAGCTAAGCCTGAAGGAAGCACAGCTGCCTCTGATGCGTTTGCTGTGTCTGCAGAGATGCAGAGGGAGCATCAGAGGAGGGAGCACCGGCTGCAGGAGGCGCACTGCTGCGCCCTCAGCACCATGGAGGAGGCCCGGCAACACCAGATCAGAGTAAGGAGCGTCTGAGAGAACCGTCACACGGGTCCACGGGTTCTGACACGTTCTCTGGTTCTGTGGAAATATTCAGGCTTTAATGTGGAACGAGAAAAGATGAAAAATGACTCTTTGAGGTTCCTTGTTCTTTGCTGCGCGTAAATATTTACTCATCCAGAGGGAGCTCGAGTATTAAAGAACCGCCAGAACGTTCTCTATCCACGTTCTGTTTGTTCTGTGTTGTGGATCCATTCTTTAAGAAGGTCAAAAACACAGAACACACACAAAGAAAAACACACAGAACCCGTGTTTGAAAAAGTCAGTGGACCTCGGTTCCCTTGTGGAGGAGTCACTCCTCAGAGGAACGTCCTAGAGAACCAGGATCCACCCTCACAGGTTCCAGACCCTCAGGTTCTCCATCTGCTGTTTCATGTCCACTCTGCCAGGCCCTCGAGGAGCGTCTGAAGCAGGAGCAGAGGGAGGAGGTCCACGCGCTAAAGGAGGCCCACCGGAGAACCCTAGAAATCCTGCGGCAGCAGTCAGAACAAGAACTGCAGACTCTGCGCTTTGAGCTGGAGGACGAAGGAAAAGCAAAGCTGGGTGAGTGGTGGAACAGGTTCCTGTCGGTTCCAAAGGGTTCCTGCAGGAGAACGTTTCTGTTCCAGCAGGAGAAGTTTCTGTTCCTGCCGGAGAACGTTTCTGTTCCAGCAGGAGAACGTTTCTGTTCCAGCAGGAGAACGTTTCTGTTCCTGCCGGAGAACGTTTCTGTTCCTGCAGGAGAACGTTTCTGTTCCTGCCGGAGAACGTTTCTGTTCCTGCAGGAGAACGTTTCTGTTCCTGCCGGAGAACGTTTCTGTTTCTGCAGGAGAACGTTTCTGTTCCTGCCGGAGAACGTTTCTGTTCCTGCCGGAGAACGTTTCTGTTTCTGCCAGAGAACGTTTCTGTTTCTGCCGGAGAACGTTTCTGTTCCTGCTGGAGAACGTTTCTGTTCCTGCAGGAGAACGTTTCTGTTCCTGAAGGAGAACTTTTCTGTTCCTGCCGGAGAACTTTTCTGTTCCTGCCGGAGAACGTTTCTATTCCTGCCGGAGAACGTTTCTGTTCCTGCAGGAGAACGTTTCTGTTTCTGTAGGAGAACGTTTCTGTTCCAGCAGGAGAACGTTTCTGTTTCTGCAGGAGAACTTTTCTGTTTTTGCCGGAGAACGTTTCTGTTCCTGCCGGAGAACGTTTCTGTTTCTGCCGGAGAACGTTTCTGTTCCTGCCGGAGAACGTTTCTGTTCCTGCAGGAGAACGTTTCTGTTCCAGCAGGAGAACGTTTCTATTCCAGCAGGAGAACGTTTCTGTTCCTGCAGGAGAACTCCTGCAGGAACATGCGTGTGGAATGATGTGGGGGGGGGGTCTTGGCTGATTCTTGGTGCGTGTCTAATTCCTGGTGTGTGTGTGTGTGTTCCTCACCCGTTCCGTCTGTGTCGGGCAGCCTCCCTGCGTGCCGAGCTGAACCACCTCCACGCCGCGGCCATCGAGCACCTGAAGCACGTCCACATGAAGGAGAACGCGGCGGCCAAGCGGGAGCTGGACAAAGTCAGGGAGCAGAACCACAAAAAGGTAGCTTGGATGGTGTGTTCTGAAGCCGTCCGCTCTCCCAACTCCCCCGGCTGTCCTCTTCTCCGGTCAAGTGTGCCATCCTCTCTCCGCTTTCAGGAGCAAGAGCTCCTCGTTCGCGTCTCCGACCTGGAGGCGGAGATGTGTTCCCGTAGCAACCGCATCACCGACCTGGACCACGAGATCCACGCCCTGAACCAGACCATCGACACTCTGACCAGAGAGCTGGAGCTGAAGGGCAAAGAGGTTCTGCGGGTCCGCAGCGAGGCCAACCACCAGATAAGGTCGGAGCCGCCCCCCCCAGAGGAACGCCTCTGGACCGTAACCCCTGCCTGAAATGTGAGCTGTGGGTTCCTGTGTGTTCCTGCCGCAGGGCCCACGAGCAGGACCTCACTAAGAGACACGAGCGGGACCTGGGGGAGCTGAACGTGGCTCATCACCGGGAGACGCAGATCCTGCTGGCCGACTTCAACAAGGCCCAGGAGGTCCTGAAGGACAAGATCTCCGCCCTGCAGATACTGTGAGGCGGCCCCTCCTCTGAAGCTCCTCCTCCTCTGAAGCTCCTCCCACACGTTCAGGCTCCTCCCAAACGCGTCTGCTCTGTTTCAGGCTGGAGGGGACGGAGGAGAAGATGCGGAACCGAGAGAGCCGGCCGGAGGACCTCCACCTGATCGCCGAGCTCAGAGAGATGGTCAGCGAGCGGGAAGCTCTGGTCAAGAAGCTGGTGGTGAGGAACCGGGGCGGTTCTGTTGGGATCCGGGCCTCATGCTGGGGGGCGGGGCCGGCCTGTCAGATGTTTCTGAGTCCAGACTCTGACCGTCTTCTTCCAGGACGATAAGAAGTTCTACCAGCTGGAGCTGGTCAACAGGGAGAGCAGCTTCAACAAGGTCTTCAACTCCAGCGCCAACGTCGGCGTCATCAACCCTCTGATCAAGGTGAGTCCCGTAGGCCCCGCCCCCTCAGAGCCGGACCGCCGTGTGAGAGCTCTGAGCTGCAGACGGAACCAGCAGCTGACGGGACAGTCCCGGTTCTGTGTTCTGCAGAGAACGTTTGACCCCCAAAGGTCAAAGCCTCAGCTGGAGAACATCTGAAGGAACCACACCTTCACCTAAACACTGAACCACAAACTATCACCTCCATCTTCACCCCCCCACGGAGAACCACACCCCCACAGCCCCTCCTTTCCTGTCTTACCTGGGGGAGGGCTGAGCCCCCCACAGGCTCAGCTGGGTTCACGGTTTCCATGGTTTCCGGGTCACATGACCTGCTGCCCTCCCGTCTTCTCATCGTCCAATCAGAAGCAGATGTGGGTTCTTCAGGGAAGGAGGAGGTTCTGTTGAAGCTGAAGTTCTGTCCTTTTTCTATCAGAACGTTCTGAGTGAAGCTTCTGCTTTCTGAAACCGGCAGAACAAGGGAACCATGGGAAAAGGGGGCGGGGCTTCATGAGGTGAGGCATCTTAGCTGAAGGATTCCCAGAACTCTGACCCATTTGTAAATAATAATAATACATTTTATTTAAAAGCGCCTTTCAAAACACCCAAGGTCACCGTACAAAGTTAGAGGTAAAACAATAAAATCACAACATGTTAAAAACAATAAATAAATTGGATTCATTAGTAAAATCAGCTGACAGAAAATGAGAAACTGTCTTCCGGAAATGCGAGCTTAAACAGATAAGTTTTGAGTCTGGATTTAAAGATCAGAAAGGAGTCAGTGTTACGGAGGTCTGGGGGGAGAGAGTTCCAGAGTTGGGGAGCAGAGCGACTGAAGGCACGGCTCCCCATGGTAACCATACGGGCAGGAGGGACAGAGAGCTGAAGAGAGGAAGAAGACCGAAGAGAGCGAGAGGGAGTGTTAACATGGAGGAGATTAGAGAGATAGGAGGGAGCCAGGCTATGGGGGGCTTTGAAAGTGTAGAGAAGGAGCTTGAACTTAATCCTAAAGGCTACTGGAAGCCAGTGCAGCTGCTGGAGAACGGGAGTGATGTGATGGAAGGAGGGAGTTCTGGTGATGATGCGGGCAGCTGAATTCTGGACCAATTGAAGCTTATTTAGAGTTTTGTTGGGAAGACCATAGAGACGAGCATTACAATAGTCGAGACGAGAAGTGACCAGACTATGAACTGAAATGGAGGCGGAGTAAATGGTGAGGGAGGGGCGGAGACGATTAATATTGCGTAGATGACAGTAGGCTGACCGAGTAATGCTATTGATGTGGGATTGAAATGATAATGTACTATCAAGGATGACACCCAGACTCTTTACCTGAGGGGAGGGGAAAACTGGAGAGGAATCGATGGAAAAGTTAAAATTAGGAACTTTGGAAAGGGTGGATTTGGAACCTACGAGGAGTAATTCGGTTTTATCACTGTTAAGTTTGAGGAAGTTTAGGGTGAACCAGGTTTTTATTTCAGACAGGCAGGAGGAGAGGGAGGCAGGTGGAATAGAAGAGTTGGGTTTACTGGACAGATAGAGCTGAGTGTCATCCGTGAAACAATGAAAATCAATATTGAATTTACGGAATATATTGCCAAGGGGTAGCAGGTAGGTAATGAAGAGGAGGGGACCGAGAACAGAACCTTGGGGAACACCAGATGAAATGAGTGAGGGTTGGGATTTGAAAGAATTCAGTTGAATAAACTGAGTGCGGCTTGAATAATAAGAATGACACCAGCGGAGGGGGGTGGACTCGATACCGAGGGCTGAAAGTCTGTGGAGAAGGATGGAGTGAGATATGGTGTCAAATGCTGCGCTCAAGTCGAGGAGGATGAGGATGGTGATGAGTCCAGAATCAGCTGCTAGGAGAAGGTCATTGGTGATTTTTAGTAGGGCAGTTTCTGTGCTATGAAGGGAACGGAAACCAGATTGAAAGGGTTCAAAAAGATCATTTTGGGTGAGATGATGGGAAAGTTGGGAGGCGACTATTTTCTCAAGAATTTTTGAATGAAGGGGAGGTTAGAAATAGGACGAAGATTATGAAAGGAACTGGGGTCTGAGCCGGGTTTTTTTAGGATGGGTCTGACGGCAGCGGTCTTGAGGAGTGAGGGGACAATACCTGATGTCAATGAGGAGTGAATAATGGCACAAATGAAAGGAAGAAGAGAAGGAAGGCAGGATTTAACCAGGGATGCTGGTAGGGGATCTAGCAAACATGTGGATGGTTTGGACTTATGGATGAGGTGGGAAATTTCACTGGGATCAGGGAGGAGAAAGGAAGTGAATATATGAGTAACAGAAAATGAGTCAGACGGGTAGGGAGGAGAGGTGGAGGAATGGAGATGCTGATGGATATCTAGAATTTTCTGGTTAAAGAATAATTGAAGAGAATTACAGTGCTCATCTGAATAAAAATGAGGGGGAAAACTGTTACGGGGTTGAAAGACATTATCCATTAAAGAAAACAGCATTTTGGAATTTCCCTTATTTGCATCAATCAGTTGAGTGAAGTATTTTGTTTTAGTGTTAGAAACCAAGTCCTTGTGTTGTAAAATCTGTTCATTGTAGATTTCCTTATGAACGGGAGAGCCAGTTTTTTTGCAGAGCCGCTCCAACTGGCGGCATTTGGCTTTCATTTTATGGAGTTCAGGGGTGAACCAGGGGGATGATTTAACAAATAAAACAGACCGGGTTTTTACAGGAGCGAAATTGTTAAGAACATCTAAAAGGCAGTTATTATAAAAAGAAACCAGATCATCAGGGTTGGACGAGTTTGGGAAAGGAATGCGCTCCAACTGAGAAGAAAACAGCTCCACATTTATATTCTTAATGTTTCGGAAGGAGATGAGGCGAGTGGGTTTGATCTCAGATAAAGTCAAGGGGATGCTAAAAGAAACAAGATGGTGATCAGTCATAGGATGGTCATCTGTGGAACAGTTAGAGGGGGTTAACCCAGAGCAGCAGACCAGGTCCAGAATGTGTCCCTTAGCATGGGTAGGCAGCTGAACATGTTGACAAAAACCAAGACTGTCCAGGCATGAGCAGAAGTCTCTGGTGAGGGGGAGGTGGTTGTTATCAAAATGTATGTTAAAATCACCCATAACCATAACATTAGGAGAGAGAGACGATAGGTGAGTTAGCAGAGTTCCAAAATGCTCCAGAAAGTCCCTGTTCAGTTTTGGGGGGCGGTAAACCACTGCTATTACAGTTGGTGTGGGTCCAGGCAGCATGAAGGCAGTGCACTCAATGGAGCTGAATGAGGGGAGCGGAACCGGGAGGACTTTCCACGTCTCGCGATATATCACCGCGAGACCGCCTCCGCGGCCATGGCAACGAGGCTGACAGAGGTAAACAAAGCCGGGAGGGGTGGAGTCATTGAGAGAGGAAAAGTCATTCTGTTGCTGCCAAGTTTCCGTAACGCAGAGAAAGTCCAACTTACGATCCACAATTAGATCCTGGATCAGCTGACCCTTGTTAGAGAGGGAGCGGATGTTGATGAGGCCAAAGTTGATGGTTCTGATGACCTGGCGCGGCGCCGAAGAAGTCAAGTTCGCAGGTCCGGGGAGGCTGGACAGCACTCCGTGGTCCACAGAACGTCCGGTGTTACGTGGAGGACGGCGGGTAGAGGAGGAGAGGAGGTGGACAAGATTGGACGAGGCTTGGTAGTGCCGGTGTGTGCCACGGTGGATGTACCTCCGGCGTGGCGGGAGCAGGGGGTCCGTGCGGGCGTAGAGCAGAGGAGGAGGGGCTGTAGGCAGCCAGCGGAGACGGAGAAGTTCCGACGCTGAGTACTGGATGAGCCCGGCCGTGGGGCGGTGGAAAAGCCAGAGGAGGATCCAGGTTAGAGCCGACCAGATGGAAAGTTTGCACGTTAGCATAGCTGACAGGAGAAGGACTGCAGACTGAAAAACGTAACTCCCAGCTAGCCAAGCCTCAGGTTGGAGGAGTGGCCTAGTGGAGGTTATCGGTTATTGAAGCTTGCAGTTGGAAGTAAATAATAAATTTAGTCGATGGACACAGTGACGTGTGTTCTCTGTTTTCACACTCCAAAATCTGTCGTAGCAGAATTGTTCAGAAAAGCGAGAGTTAGAGTTAAAGTTACCGGTGAGCAGCGGCAACAGTCATGCCAGCGTCCACTCGACCGGAAGTTTTCAATATACAGGCCAAAGACGATCAAGAAGGCGGGACAAACATCTGCCAGCAGCTTAAACACGCCCCCTAAAGCCGGCGTGACGGACAGCTGTCAATCAAAATAAAAACATTTGAAATGGTTTCCAGCAGGAAGGGGGATTTAAAAATGGCTGCTGAAGGCGTTAGATGAAGATGACTGGTTTGAGGTTCTGCAGTTCTGACCCGGTTCAGATGCGGCTCGCCGCTCTCATGTCTCTCTATCTGTGTCTGTAGTCTAAAAAGGGCGGCCAATCAGATCGCCGCCTCAACAGCTTCCCTAGCCACTCCGCTCTGCGATTCGTCAGCCCCCCAACCACCAGTCAGGAGGGCCAGGAGGAGGCGGGTCGGGAGGTGGAGGAGGTAGGACCAGGAGGCCAAACTGTGTCTCCTCACTCCCCCCTCCAGAGGTCTCTCCCCCAGTGTAAGAAAACCCCACCGCTGTTCAGACATCTTCCTCATCCTCCTCATCCTCATGCTCCTCCTCAGAGCTGAAGGAGGTGAAACCAGCTGATAGATGCTGCCCCCCCCACCCAAAACTCACTGACTGTCCTTAGAAAGGATGGATGGTTTATGCCCCCCCCCAAACTCACTGACTGTCCTTAGAAAGGATGGATGGTT
>CM074489.1:170770-245431 GCA_037389245.1 Oryzias sinensis
GATTATTTAAGTGTATGTGAAGGAGACAAAACCGGCAGACCGAATGGGATTCGACTCGCCTTATTCACAAATATATATATATACATACACAACATACCCCAAAGATCAACAACCCTTCACCACCCTACACACATACACCCCAGTCAGAACGTTCCGTTTTTTCCTCCGCTCCTGTTGGGTCTTCCACCCGTGATCGCGGAAGCAGTCTCAACTAGCGCAGGGTTTTTGAATGTTCCGTCCACAAGTCAGAAATCATACGCCTTACCGGCTCCGTTGACCCACGATCGTCCCCGTAAATCGGATTGTCTGGGGCCTCACCCCCAAGGCGGAAATACTCCCACAGCAAAGATACACAATCCGATAGGGAAAGTTGACGTGCTGGGCTGAAGTCGCTGTTATGTGGCTCGAAATCCTCGTGTTGCGGCTGATGCTGACTCACTCTGAGCATGCCCTCCTCGCAGCTCCTGCCCGGTCTGGAGTTTTCTGCCGAGTAACCTTTTCCCATCATTCCACACACCTTTTGTGATAGCCCAATCAACCGTCACCTAGGTGACGGGACAACCATATTTGTAGTCCATGAGCTGATGCTGCAGTCCTCCACACACCCACAAACATTAAATCAATCATGTAAACAAACACAAAACACTGGACCATTAACTTAAGGGCTATCATATGGAAGGTATACCTTATTTACTGTTTTCCCCACAGTAGAATAACCCTCCTAATAAATATGTGGCAATGCTACAGGGGAAGAGCAGGCGGATGGGCACAGCAGAAGGCTCCCCCGAGCGACCGGCCCCCCCAGCCGGCCGCAGTAGGCACCCCCCCTCCCAGGGCGGCCAGGCAGCCAGTAGGCAGCAAGCCAGCAGCAGATAGAGGCGAGAGCCGCACAAGCGCTGAGAGACAGCCAGCAAGGAAGGCGCCCGGTGCCAGAACGGAAGGGCAGGGGGTCCAGCCCCACCATCCATGCCCTGACATCCCCAAGGACTAGCACACCACCCCCCAGCCCCCCCCCTAATAATGAAAAAAAGGAAGATAATTAAATAATAATAATAATAAAATAAACCCACCCACGTAAACCCCCTAACCCCTGCTGTGAATGCGGCGTCGACCCCCGGGGGGCCAGGCCACGCGCGAACTACTGGCCACGGGCGAAACACCGGTCATGGACAGACGACCCCAGGCCCCAGAACCCCAAGCCCCCACCACTGCGACAAGCCAGCAAGCACGGCACCCGGCCGCCGTTCCCGGTCATATTGATTTTTATTTAAATCCCCTGTCTGTTAAACATCCAGCCTACATAAAGGACACATATCACTTTATAGAGATAGATAAAGGCATTAAAATCCCAGCAGATGCTTTGCTTTTCACGATCGATATTGACAGCTTAAACACTAACATTGATATTAAAGCAGGTTTACAAAGAGCTAAAAATGCACTACAAAAATACCCAGACTCTAAGAGACCGGATCAGGCCATTCTACAACTATTGGAAATAAATTTAACTAGAAATGACTTTGAATTTGACGGGGAGTTCTATCTTCAAATTAAAGGAACAGCGATGGGAAAGAGGTTTGCACCTGCTTATGCAATCATATTCATGGCAGATTGGGAAGAAAAATCACTAAATAAATGCTCACAGAAACCATCATATTATTACCGCTATTTGGATGACATCTGGGGAATTTGGTCTTACTCAGAGACAGACTTTCAAAAATTTGTGGATGTCTTAAATAATCATGACCCTTCAATTAAAATTAAATATGACTTACAGAGTCAAGCAGTTAATTTTCTGGACACAAGTGTACAAAGGCCCAAATTTTGCACAGACACAACAGCTAGGAATCAAGGTTTTCTTTAAAGAAACGGACACTCATGCTCTGCTTTAAAAAAAAAAGTTTTCACCCCAAACATACCTATACAGGTGTAGTTAAATCCCAATTATTGAGATTTCACAGGATCTGCACCAGAGCTGAGGATTTTTGGAGTTCTGTACAAATTCTGTTCAAAGCATTACAAAAGAGGGGTTACTCCAGAACATTTCTGAGAAAATGCCTCAAAACATTTCAACAGAAAAAACAGGAGGACAACAAGAAAATCATTCCCTTTATTACAACATTTTCATCACAGAGTACAAAAATTCAGAGAACTCATAAGAACAATTTTCAGGATATTTTACAAATACATGGCTTACTGGAGGATCATAAATTAATTGCGGCATTCAGAAGGAATAAAAACTAAAAGACCTTCTGGTTAGAGCAAAAGTAAAGCCTTCGCAATCTAAAATTTAAAGATCCCTAACATTTTTCTGGAGACCCAAGATGATTAGAAATAAATCAAATCACACAATATTTGAAATTAAACAGAACTTCACACCAAAAACACAAAACTGTGTTTATCTTATTTCCTGTTCCTTGTGTGACAAACAATATGTGGGACAAACCAAAAATTCCAGGGCCCTTGGCTTAGGACACACGGGGCCCATGAGGCCGGCACATGCTCCTGCAGACAAAACAAATAAAAAGCCACCTTTTGTCTCTGATTTTACTTTAGCACCTGTTCAGCCAAGTTGGAGCTACTGAGGTGTGCATTTAGCCTGATGAAGGCAGGCATTGCTCAAAGGCGTAGCGAGCACACTTTATTCTAATTTTGTATTGTTTATTTATTTCATTTTTTTTACATTTTTTGTGAATAAAAAGACTCATCTAAGTGGTTGTCCCGCTTTTTTCTATTTTCAAATTTTGCAAGTTTTTCTATTTTTGCTAAAATTCTTCCCTGGTGGAAAAGCGTAACACCTGCCATGAACTTCTACGACAGAGAAGAAGATGGAGGTGCTTGGACCACGGTGCATTACGGGAGAAGACGCTACAATAATCGCCGTACACTCAACTTTAATTACCGGGGCCGACCGGACCAGAGGATGGACTGTGCCTTTCCCGTCTCCGGCTGGAAGAGGGCGCCAAGGTTCTCTAATTTTGGCTGGAGTATGGCTTCACCTTCAACTCCTAACCCTAACTATGTAGCCACAAGGCGTCCATGTCTGGGTCACTCTGGTACAGTTCCTAGCCAGGATAAAACATAGGGCTGTGGTGCAGAGGTAAGGCAGTCAACCTCTGATCTGAAGATCACAGTTTCGGTTCGCCCGCCCAGGTATCTGTCAGAAATCAGAATTATGTCTCCCCCTCTTATCACAAGCGAGAACCATCTCCAGAGTACTGAATGCCCTTCATTTCTCAGCAACCCCAATGTGCACTTATTAGATGCCACAAACCTGACTCTCAGTCACTCAGTCAATCACAGTCTACTTACCTGCACTGCACTTAGCCACACTCAGTGCAGAGTATTGTTTGTGCCGAGCTGGCTTCATCACCGAGCGTTATATTTGGTCGTGATCTTCTGTCTCCTGACACTGTTTCTGACTCTGTTTCCCTTCCTCCTGCCCCGACTCTCGCCTGAATTTTGACTACCCCGTCTCTCCTCTGATACTCTCATGCCTGTTACTGACTCCTGCCTGCCTGATCCTGATTTAGCTTTGTGGACTTTTAGCTAAGCTAATAATCTTCCTGCATTTGGATCTAGCTGTCTGGTTGTTCTTGGGAAAGTATCAAAGTGTCCATGTGTAACTGAACCACACTTTAATCATAATGAGCGTCTGTGGTGCAGCGGTAGGGCGACTGACCCATGATCGAAAGATTGCAGGTTCGATTCCCGCCTTGCACGCCCATGTGTCGAAGTATCCTTGGGCAAGACACTGAACCCCACTTTGCCTCTGGCGGGAGGTTGGCGCCAGTGTTTGGCAGCAGAGCCGCCATCAGTGTGTGTGTGTGTGTGTGTGTGTGTGTGTGTGTGTGTGTGTGTGTGTGTGTGTGAAGGTAGAAAGCGCTATATAAGTATACACCATTTAATGATTATAGTTTAGTGCTAATTTAAAGCACTTTGGGCCACCCAAGAAGGTAATAAAACGTTCTATAAATACACATATTCATTTAACTGAAACTGTTATCGCATATCAATAACAAGTCATATTTCAGTCAGACAATCCATGCAGTAAAGAACATTTATTTATTTAGGAGGGTGGGGTGACGAACGCAGAGCTCGCAGAAATGGAAGAAGGGGATTGGGCTGCACACCTGGAACTTAAGTAGTACGCTGAACAGGTGAGTCTATTAGACTGAACCACCTGCAGGGAGGAGGAAGCAGGCAAACGCACTGCTGAACTGCCTGCCTGAAATACGCGCAGGGTCGTGCAGTTATATAACTGTAAATATGATCATTTATCCAACATTTTGTAAAGGCTTGTTCATGATTTCATTTTCTAGCAATACAATTATTTTATCAAACTTTTTCTTAGAATTTGTCTGTTGTTCGAAATTGTCTCTTTTTAATTCATATTTCATAGAAAAAATCAAATGTTTTATGTAGTCCGTTTCTGTATATTGTGGCAAATGCTAAAGACTCTATGAAGGCTTCCTCTTATGTACATTTTGGTGTGAATGTGTAAAAAAAAAACAACCACCTTTTTATACTTGACAAACAATTAAACTAGTTTCCTGGAATATTTTCATTGAAAGAACGAAAAGTTCCCCTTTAGGTGCTCAGATTCATGCTTGAAATGGTTCAGAAATCTCCCATGACAAATTATACCTTGGGGCCCATGGGGATTACCCTGAGTGACCCCCCAAAGCCTGGCAGATTCTGGAGTTACACTGTTCTACTGTAAAGAGATACTATACAATAACTCACGTGTATTTACAGAGCGCATTACTACCTTCATTGGCAGGCCAAAGATAGAAGTTAGACTTCCAGTAAAGTGCTAAATTATGCTATATATATACGAGGATCCAGCCAGACGACAATAATCTTTTCTTTTTCTTTTTGGGACCATAATAATCTTAACAGCCTTCTTCTATCTGTACTCTGAAAAAAACAACGTATATCCTTAAAATTGGGAGTAATAACTTCAACTTTATTTGTTTTGGTAAATTTCACCTCCATTTATTACGCAGGCCGTGTTTGAAACACAGAGCTCAGAAAAACTCCAACCAAACAAAGCAACGCTTTGAAACAAAGAACATAGAACCGTGAGAACATTTTTAGAACAGAAGAATTTCTTGCTAAGATTCTGTGGCTGATTGATAAAGGTCAGTGTTTTTCAACCTTTTTTGAGCCAAGGCACACTTTATCCTAGACAAAAATCTAATAGCCTGTATTGATACAGTCCTTTTGCAATCTCACGAGCATTTTTGTGATAATTGTGGCATATTGGTATTTTATATAACCTCACAAAAAAATGTTCTTTCTAAATAGTGATTTTAATTAATTTTTAAACAATTTGAACGGTTGGTGCAAAGGCAACTGTAATCTTTGAACAACATGATCACAATATGTTTGATACATTTTAAACAAAAAGACTAACATTCTATTTATGTTTTCTATAGCTACACAAAAAGTGAACATGTTGAAATTTTATTAGTTTTTCTTTTCTTAATCAAAGATGAAGATAAAAATAGTTGTTTCTTATTAGATTATTAAATTGTTTCAATTTAGTTTAATTGTGTCTTCATTGTGTTTTCATTTCTGAGAAGTGACTGAAGTCTGAAAGCGAATTTGTTCTTCAATCCAGACGTTGTTAAAAAGTGTTTCAGTTAGAAAGATGACTTGGACCAAACTCTGATGTTTGGCTGTTGATAAACACAAACCTTGAAGGAGAACTAAACTGTTGACCTTTGATTTCATCAAGAAGATTTCAAAACGGGTTAAATGATGGAAATAAAGCCAGATTCTTTTGACATATTACAAAAGAATGTCTTATCAGTAATTTGATGTCTTTGGGAGATTGTTACGTCTCTTCTTTGGCTTCTTTATGCACAGTAATAGAATGTTTTACTGGGAGTGGCCAAACCTTCCACCCCCACTGTATATGCACTTTTAGAGGGGGGTGTTACAGGAAAAATTTTAACTGTTAGCTACTGCTGTTATCCCTGGGCCCTGCAAATATGAGGATTCACTGAACTGGTTTGGTGAAATTTAAAAAAATTGCAAAATGTGTCTCATAAAGACACATCACAGAATACTCTTCCTCCTGGGTAGTATGTAAGTGTAATTAATCATTGTGCTATCCTATGACCCTGTGTTCTCCCTACCATGACAAAGGTGGATAAAGGTGGAAAGATTTCATGTAATCCATGGACACCAGTGAAGATCACAAATCATTGAAGAACAAAGGTTCAGAGCTCTGTCTAGTGGGTCTAGATGACCCAACTCCCAATGTTAAAGTGCCTAGGATAGCACAAGGGTTAAAATGAGCAATAACCCCTGTATCAGGGGCCTGGATAAGGTTCTGCAGCGGAAAGCGTGGAAGCACAGAGCTTCTTTTCCCCGAAGAGCGCTCTGCCTCTACAGCATGCAGCAGAGGTCAAGTCCCGCCGGCGGGGGGGTCACCTGCTGCAGGAACAGTGTCCAGTCCGGCCTGCGCACAGGCAAGTGTGTCTGGAAGTGGTTCCAAAACCTGCAGGTACATCAGAGGGTCACATGCTGCAATGTTTCCTAAAATCCTGCAGGGAAAGTGAATTTGCCTACTTGTGGTGATAGATGTCGGGATCCCTGCTAATGCGGTTCTGGAAGCCGATGTATAGGTCATCCCACAGTCCCCCATGCAGAACCACATGCCTGATCACCCCGACCCGGTTCTTCACCTTGAAGGAAGTACCAGAGGGGGTAGTCAATCAATCCATCAACTTGCTCATGTTTTCTCCATTAGTTTGGTTTCTGGTTGATGTCATCTTTGGATCAACATACAATGAGGATGGGGTCAAATCTCCTTTGGGTCTTTTGGAGGAGCAAACATGTCTGTTTTTGCTCTTTCACACATAAACATGGAAGCTGAGCTTTAGAAACAAGCATGTTGTGGTCTTGAATGAACTTTACATGTTTACTATTTATTCTGTTAACTCATCTTCTTCCTCACATCACTCTGAGGAAGGGTAAAGTAAAGAACCTAACACAGAGCAACATCTGTGATACTTTCATGCATTCTGTTTGTCAATCATGCCCCCCACCACCACCTCATTTGGTTTGGTCTACCTGGACTAGAGTTTGTAGGTGTGAGCTCTGCTGGGGACCAAAAAAGCGGACCCAGACTCATCTGCAGAGGTGGTTTGGGTCCACTTCCAAACAAACTCTGGTTTGGTTCAGAGTCGTTCTGAATATGATCTGACCTCGGAACAATTGGACCTAGCAGCGAAAAGTGGAGACGTACACGAACATAAGAGGTACACATCTGCCCGGGGTCACATAAATCTGCCCTGACAGCTCAGGTTGTCTAGAAGGGTTTAGACAACAAACTCAGGAGCATCAGTTCGGGTTTGTGTTTTTTCTTTGAAGATGATCTGTGTCAGAATCCAAGCCTCATAGGCGCACAATTACGGACATTTTTATATCTGCACAGTTCATATTTTGCATATTGCATATATTTGCATATATTTTTATTTGTTGAACTTTTTATTTTTGTTTTCTCATCACAACACAAAACAAACATAACAATTCCCTGAAAAAAGTTTGACCATAAGTTCACATTCAATATACTGAAAAGCAGGTAAAACCAAAAAATAAAATAAAAAACGCATTGATGCAAGATGTGACAACCAATCCAGTTAACCCTTGAGCCATCTTAGATGACCCCCCCCTCCACTGAGGTATTCTCCCTACCATGACAAAGGTGAATAAAGGTGGAAAGATTTCATGTAATCCATGGACACCAGTGAAGATCACAAATCATTGAAGAAAAAAGTTTCACAGCTCTGTGTAGTGGGTCTAGATGACCCACCTCCCAACATTAAAGTGCCTAGGATAGAACAAGGGTTTCACGGGTATATACGTTTATATATATACACAACTGAGCTAACTGAGCTACCCGGCTGGGTAGCTCAGTTGGTAAGGTGCAGGACTGTCATGCACTAACCCTTGGGCAAGACCCTTTACGCTACGGCCTACCTCACAAACATGAGAGACAATGAACCACATGTCATGCCGGCTCAGACGTCGCCCGGCCAAACAAGGTCTGCGTCAGGTGCTGAGGGACCAGAGCACTCTGATGGAAAGTGGGCTACTGGAACAAGACGGAAATGGACTAGATGTGAGAACAAGGTACTGTTAGAATGCTACTACTCGAGTAATCCCTAACCCTAACCCAAAAGGGTGAAAGGGGCAAGTTTTTATATATATATATATAAAAAACGCCCCTCTCACCCTCCGCGGGTGGTTTCTCCTCCAAGCACGGTTCCTCTACCAGAGGCCTGGGAGCTTGAGGGCACTGCGCAGTATCTTAGCTGTTCCTAGCACTGCGCTTTTCTGGACTGAGAGGTCTGAGGTCTTTCCAGGTATCTGTTGTAGCCACTCCTCCAGCTTAGGGGTTACTGCCCCGAGTGCTCCAATTACCACAGGCACCACTGTCACCTTCACTTTCCAGGCTTTCTCCAGTTCTTCTCTGAGTCCCTGGTATTTCTCCAGTTTCTCATGTTCCTTCTTCCTGATGTTCCCATCGCTTGGCACTGCCACATCCACCACAACGTCTTTCCTCTGTTCTTTATCCACCACTACAATGTCTGGTTGGTTCGCCATTACCATCCTATCAGTCTGGATCTGGAAGTCCCACAGGATTTTTGCCCTCTCATTCTCTACCACCTTCGGGGGTGTTTCCCATTTTGACCTTGGGGTTTCCAGTCCATATTCTGCACACATGTTCCTGTATTTATTCCAGCCACTTGATTGTGGCGCTCCATGTATGCTTTACCTGCCAGCATCTTACACACTGCAGTTATGTGCTGGATTGTTTCAGGTGCCTCTTTGCACAGCCTACACCTTGGGTCTTGTCTGGTGTGGTAGATCTGAGCCTCTATGGCTCTGGTGCTCAGGGCTTGTTCCTGAGCTGCCAGGATGAGTGCCTCAGTGCTGTCCTTTAGGCCAGCCCTCTCTAGCCATTGGTAGGACTTCTTGATATCAGCCACTTCAGTTATGGTCCGGTGGTACATCCTATGCAGGGGTTTGTCCGCCCATGAGGTTCTGTCCTCCAGCACTGTATCCTCTGCTCTCCATTGCCTGAGACATTCACTGAGCACACTGTCAGTTGGGGCCTTGAGCTTGATGTACTCATGCATCTTGGATGTTTCATCCTGGACAGTGGCTTCTACGCTCACTAGTCCTCTGCCTCCTTCCTTGCGGCTAGCATACAGTCTCAGGGTGCTGGATTTGGGATGGAACCCTCCATGCATGGTGAGGAGCTTTCGTGTCTTAACATCCGTGGTCTGTACCTCTTCCTTTGGCCATCTTATTATTCCTGCAGGGTATCTGATAACTGGCAGTGCGTAGCTGTTTATTGCCCAGGCCTTTTTTTTTGCCATTGAGCTGGCTTCTCAGGACTTGCCTTACTCGTTGGAGGTATTTAGCTGTTGCAGCTTTCCTTGTTGCCTGCTCCAGGTTGCCATTTGCCTGCGGAATTCCAAGGTACTTGTAACTGTCCTCGATGTCTGCTATTGTTCCTTCTGGGAGTGAGACCCCTCCTGTGTGGACTACCTTGCATCTCTTTGTCACCATCCGGCTGCATTTCTCGAGCCTGAATGACATCCCAATGTCAGTACTGTAGATCCTGGTGGTGTGGATCAGGGAGTCAATGTCACGCTCGCTCTTTGCATATAGCTTGATGTCATCCATGTAGAGGAGGTGACTGATGTTGGCCCCATTTCTGAGTCTGTATCCATAGCCAGTCTTGTTGATTATTTGGCTGAGGGGGTTCAGACCTATGCAGAACAGCAGTGGGGACAGAGCATCACCTTGGTATATCCCACATTTGATGGACACTTGTGCAAGTGGCTTCCCATTGGCTTCAAGGGTGGTTTTACACAGCTTCATTGAGTTTCCTATGAAGGCTCCTAGAGTCCTGTTGATGTTGTACACTTCCAAGCATTCAGTGATCCACGTGTGTGGAATTGAGTCATAGGCTTTCTTGTAATCAATCCAGGCTGTGCACAGGTTGGTGTGTCGTGACTTGCAGTCTTGAGCGACTGTTCTATCGACCAGGAGTTGGTGTTTGGCTCCTCTGGAGTCTCTACCAATGCCCTTCTGTGTGTTACTTATGAATTGATACATGTGCCTATTTATCTTGGTTGCAATGATGCCTGCATGAGCTTCTATGTTGCGGAGAGACAGGTTTTTGGACGGTAGTTGGATGGGACTGCACCCTTTGAGGGATCCTTCTGGATTAGGATCGTTCGTCCTTCTGTTAGCCATTCGGGGTGAGTCCCATCTCTTAGCAGCTGGTTCATTTGTGCTGCCTGGCGCTCGTGGAGTGCGGTAAGCTTCTTTAGCCAGTAGGCATGTATCATGTCAGGGCCCGGTGCTGTCTAGTTCTTCATACCTGAGACTCTTTCTTGGATGTCTGCCACTGTGATGGTTACTGGATTCTGTTCAGGGAGGTTGCTATGTTCTCTTCTCAGAGAGACCAGCCACTGGGCATTGCTGTTATGTGCTGTATCTTTCTCCCATATACTTTTCCAGTACTGTTCAGTTTCTAGCCTTGGTGGGTCTGCTCGGCTGTTTTGACCCTGCCACTGAGCGTACACTTTCGCAGGTTGAGATGAGTTGAGTTGCAAAGAGCCTGTTTATCCATCTGGCTTCATTGTCTTTTGTGTACCTCTTTAGGCGGCTGCTCAAGGCTAGGAGCCTTTGTTTGGTAGTGTCCAGTGCTTCAGGTATGGGCATCTGGCTGTATCTCTTAGGTACTTGCTTTCTCATCGTACCTCTAACCGTTGCTTCCATGGTGGGTACTGCTTTCTTCCATGGTTGCTCTTATAGCCAAGCATCTCAAGGATCACTGCTGCTGAAGTGTAAACCAGTTCATTGGTTTCTGTGATGGTTGTGGTAGGAATTGCCCTCAATGCTTGATTTACAGTTTAAATCAAACAGTTGCCGTTTGTGGATGTTAGAGCACTGGGCTACCAGTTGTTTGGCAGTTAGCCTTGAGTGTGGGTTTTGAAGCATTCATTCTTTCCACATTCACTGCATGTAACCCCTCTGGGTGGGATTACTTGAATAGTAGCTTCTAACAGAACCTTGTTACAACATCTAGTCCATTTCCGTCTTGTTACAGTAGCACAGTGGTCCCCAACCACCGGGCCGCGGACCACCGGGCCGCGGGACACTTGGGACCAGGACGCACAGAAAGAAATTTTTTTTTCCATTTTATCGTTTTTTTTCGAAAAAACATTTTATTTTGAAAAGTGACCGGATTCTCTGTTACATCCGTAATGCTTAATGCACACATCACGTGATACACACCTTGCTTTGCACCTCAAAAATTATTGGAGTATTGGACACATGAAGAAAAGGAGGGGTAAAAAGGTCTGGCTAGCCAAGAAAGCAGCTGGAGTTTGTCAGTATTCAGAAGGTTAACCTGCCCCCTATTAGTGCAAAGTAATATCAGCTGGTATAATCCTGATTGATGCCTTTTAAAAAGGTTTCTCACCAGCAAGGTGTTAGACAAGAAGCACTGTATGATGGGTAAAAGCAAAGAGCTGTCCAAAGACCTACGCAACCTTATTGTTGCAAAACACACTGAAGGCATTGGTTACAGGCGCATTTCTAAACTTCTGAAAGTTCCAGTGAGTACCATTGGGGCCATCATCCGGAAGTGGAAAGAACACGGCATTACCATAAACCTGCCACGGCCAGGTGCTCCTCGCAAGATTTCAGACAGGAGTCAGAACAATCATCAGAAGGGTTCTCCAACAGCCCAGGACCACTCATGGAGAGCTTCAGAAAGACCTGGAATCAGCAGGTACCGTTGTTTCAAAGAAAACAATAAGTAATGCACTCAACCGCCATGGCCTCCATGCACGCACACCACGCAAGACTCCATTTTTGAAGAGAAGCATGTTGAAGCTCGTTTGGAGTTTGCGACACAACATTTGGACAAACCCATGACATTCCGGGAGAAGATACTCTGGTCAGATGAGACCAAAATTGAACTCTTCGGATGTCATAAGACACAACATATTTGGAGGAAAAATGGCACCGCACATCACCCCCAAAACACCATACCAACAGTCAAGTTTGGAGGTGGGAGCATCATGGCGTGGGGCTGTTTTTCAGTGTGTGGTAATGGTAGACTTCATATCATTGAAGGAATAATGACTGGAGGAAAGTATGGAGACATGCTTGATCAGAATCTGCTGTCATCTGCCAGGCTGCTGAAGATGAAAAGAGGGTGGATCTTTCAGCAAGACAATGATCCCAAGCACACAGCCAAGGTAACACTCAACTGGTTGAAGAAAAAGAAAATAAAGCTGCTAGAATGGCCCAGTCAATCACCAGACTTGAATCCAATTGAAAAAATTGAAAAAAAATTGAGACTGCATCTCTTTTTCAAGGAGGACCTGGGCCAAAGGGCATCAATACAAAATAAATACAGTTAAAAAACAACTGAAATAAAATACATTACAAAAAACAGATGCAATTAAAATTGAAATGAACAGTAGGGCTATGACTAATAGGATTAATTAAAAGTGGTACAGATAGTCCAAGGGTGACATGTGCATGTTTCCTTTAAAAGCTCAGAAAGTTTTGCTTTAAAACAATTCAAGGGAATAAGGTCACTTAAATGCAGAGAGTTTTGAAGATTATTCCAGGAAAGCGGAGCAGCAATGGAAAAGGCTGTTTTTCCTAATTCACTGAGGAATCTAGGGACATAAAGAAGCAATTTGAGAGAGGAACGAGAGTTATATATGTTGTTAACAGGAGAAAGAAGACGGCACAGATATTGAGGTAGTTTGCCGAGAATGGCCTTATAGGTGAATATTAGCCAGTGTTTCTGTCACCTGACTTTGAGTGAAGACCAAGAGAGCAGAGAGTACAGTTCACAGTGGTGGGTTCTGTATGCAGAGTTTGTGATAAAACGTAGGGCACTGTGGTAAACTGTGTCCAGACTATGGAGAGTTGACGAGGCAGCATTCATATACAGAATGTCCCCGTAATCCAAAACTGGGAGGAAAGTGCTCTGAACAAGTCTTTTCCTCACACCTGGGCTTAGACAAGATTTATTTCTGTAGTAGAAACCCAGAAGTGCTTTTAGCTTTTTTAGCAAGTGGTCAGTGTGAGAGGTAAAAGATAGTTTGTCATCAATCCACACACCCAGATATTTATATGAGGACACTTTTTCAATTTTCACCCCTTCCAAACTATGAATGTCAGCCTTCAGTACATCGCGTGAACGAGACCTGGAAAATATCATGAATTGTGTCTTTTTAGCATGTAAGGTCAACTGTAATTGATGGAGAGAATACTGAAGTTCATTGAAGGCTTCCTGGAGCTCATTCACAGCGAGATGGACCGAAGAAGCAACTGTGTAAATGATGGTGTCATCTGCATAAAGATGGGATTTAACATTTGGCAAATGACTACCTAGGTCATTTATAAAGATGGTGAACAGGATAGGAGCTAAGATTGATCCCTGTGGGACTCCACTACTGATGTTCATAAAGTCTGATTTTACATCTTCAACAATCTGTGAGAGATAATTTCTAAACCACCCTATAGCAGAATCACCTATACCAATAAGACTTAGCTTTTTTAGTCGAAGCTGATGGTTTACAGAATCAAAGGCTTTAGATAAGTCCACAAATAGGGCTGCACAGTGCAATTTCTTGTCTAGGGCATTGATGATGTCATTTGTTACAGCTGTTACAGTACTGTGGCCTGATCTGAAACCTGACTGAGTTTCACATAGAACCGAGTTAGATGCTAAAAAGAGTTTTAGTTGAGAGTTCACAGAGGTTCACAGAAGAGACCACCGGAACCTTGAAGATTTGAAGGCAGTTTGTGTGGATGAATGGGCCAAAATCCCACCTGAGCAATGTATTCCACTGGCTTCTCCATACAGGAGGCGTCTTGAGGCTGTAATCACCAACAAAGGTTTTTGCACTAAGTATTAAATAAATTTCAGTATGCGTGTTCAATACTTATTCCCTGTGCCATTTCACTTTATTACACATAACTTCATTTATGGACATAAATGTTTGGATTTCTTTCTATGTGTGCATTACTTGGGTTGATGCCGACATCTGGTGAAAATTTCGTGTCAATAGCTCGATTAGAAATATCTTTTTGAGAGAAATGTTGACGTGTTCAATACTTATTTTCCCCGCTGTATGTAAAAATGATAATAAAAATAAGTTTAAAAAATGATCACGCCAAGTGTTGTAAGCAGGGAGCCACCACTAAGGCTCAACACAGGAAAACAGGAGTGTCATTGGAAGCTGCTACTTGGGGACAGTTTTGAGCTCATTAAAGTAAAATAGTATTGGGCCCCACACAGATAGAAATTTGTCTCTGGACCTCCCTAGTGAGTATTTAATATTTTCTAGCTCCATAAATTGTAACAAGTCACTAAACCATAGACACTTTGGGTGGTTTATTTAACTTCCAGTGTAGTAAAATCCTTCTACGTGCAAGTAGTGTTGTAAAAGCAATGATATGTTTATTTCGTTTACTTAGAGTGGATTGATTTCTACCTGTGGTGCTGAATATAGCCATGGCTGCGTTGGGTTGAAGATTAATTTTGAGAACTTGTGAAAGTGTTTTAAAAATGACAGACCAGATAGCCAGAACATGTGTGTTAAGTCAGCAGGAGTATGGTGACATCTATCACAGCTGGCTTCTACATTGGGATAGATCTTTGCTAGTTTAGCTTTGGAATAGTGGATGCAATGTACAACTTTCAGTTGTATTAAGTTCAATTTTGGACAGGAGGAGCTGCCATTTACTTTCAGTAAAGCGTCATTCCATATGTTGTCCTCCAAAGCCAGTTCCTCCTCCAACTCATTCATCCAGTCTGTCCGGATTTGAGCAAGATTTGTGTTTTTTAAGGAAGTTATCTGATCATATTGTAGCATGTATGTCTTACATGAACTTTAAAAAGTTGGTTTTAATTAATTTGGGCTAGTTTGGTTCGACTCATGGAGGAATGTGAATGTTTAAAAACCACAGACAAGGCTTGAGTTGCTAATGTAAATGTATTTACAATATACAGTGAATACAAAAATCACAATATATACAACAAAGGAATTTTTTTAGTCCAGAGGATGTTTTCTGTTGTTTTGTCTTTATAGTTCTTAAGGCGTGCGTTAGGCCTTATGAAAGAATTTTTATAGTTCTCTTTTGGAAAAACGAAAAGAAAGAAACACTCCAGCTGATTTGTTGGATGAGAAGGGGGTTAGTTCCTACCGCACTGGCAGTGAAGAGGGCAGAATCCAAGTCAGGATCGGGGCTCCTTTTTAGCTCGCCATCTGCAGAGGATTTATCCTCTTTTTTCCTTCTGGGAGTGGTAAAACTCCCCGATACACAATTCTGTCCAGTGCTCAGGTTGAGCATCCAGTAAATTGGTCTGCAAGACGACCAGTCTTGCGACCTGGCCTGTTAAAACAGGGTCAATCAATAAATAATAATTTCCTTTGATCAAAAGAAAGCATATTCCCACAACCTCCTTAATTAACATAATTAACAAATGCATATGCAATTCATAATCAGGAGGAAACTGCAAAAAATATCTTAAGTGCATAATCGATAGTTGTACAACATTTCAAAATTCTATTTCAATGTAGATGATCATCAATTTCATTTCAACGAGTACTCACAATTTATATTTCAACAGTATTTAAAAAAACAATTCAATTAAGCTGGCGCCCGCGCCAGCTGTCTCAATCATGGCTGCACTCACCAGTTCACTTTTTGCTCAACTGTGCAGATTTAAATCCCGGCTTCAGATGATGAACGCCGATCTGCAGCAGCGGTACACAGCCCAGCTCCCTCGTACTTGCAACCTGTCAGTGCTTTGACAGGTCTCCCAAGAACGAAAGCCACGTCACTACTGAACTTATAGTCTCGCGGTATTTGCACAGGGCAAGGGAACCGGCAAATTTAAAGTGACAGTGCAGAATTTTACTAGGAGCGACAGTGCAGTATGATTTAAAGTGATAGCGCAGAATTTCATAGGGGTTACAATATATTCTTGATATAAATCTTCTAAGATGTACTGGGGTTTTCTAAAAGTGCTTCTATACCTGAGCATGAGCATGGAAGTAACGGAATTGGCTAGACCGGGGGAGATTAAAGTTATGTGAAAGATCATCAAAGCTGTCAAAAACAGAGTTTATGTACATGTCTTTGAACAAATTAATTGCTTGCTTTTTCCAGAGAATGAAACCAGAGTCCTGTCTAGCATGGGGAAACAAGGGAGTCCTGTTTATGGGACTTAAATGTAGGAGATTCCCACAGTCAAAGTTCCGTCTGAACTGAAACCATATTTTAAGAGTATTTATGACGACTGGGTTATCTGTGTATTTAAGGACAGAGATAGACAAGTAGGAGGTGACCAGAGTAAGGAGGGAGGTTGAAATGCATGATGCATCTTCAAGAAGGCACCAGTCCACATCAGGACTGTGGAGCCAGTGTAAGATATTCTTTACATTTGAAGCCCAGTAATAGTACTGAAAGTTGGGCAAGGCTAAATCGCCTTGATTTTTAGACCTCCTAGGTTTCCTTCCATCCCATAGAAATGAGACAAAAGCCTTATCAAGAGATTTAAAAAATAACTTGGGGATATATAATGGGATGCACTGAAAAAGGTAAAGAAATTTGGGGAGTACAGTCTTTTTCATACAATTAACCTTTCCTGCCAGGGAAAGGGGGAGAGTTCTCCACTTCTTTAGGTCTAATTTGGTCTTTTCTAATAAATGACAGACGTTTTTTGATGGAGATGCTGCATATCTCTTGTAATATTGATACCCAAGTACTTAAAGCCATTTGTGGACACTTGGAATGGTAAGGCACCATTTTGTATTTGGAGAGCCAGATCATTATCAGGGTAAAATTCATTTTTACTTAAGTTTAATTTGTACCCAGAGAAAGCCCCAAAGTTCCTCAAGGCATTAATTATGTGAGGGACGTTTAGAATGGGCTCTGACAAATATAACAATAAATTATCTGCATACAAAGATACTCTATTTTCCTTACCGCCCCTATGGATTCCACTAATTGATGGTAAAGTTTTAAGTGTGATAGATAAGGGCTCTATAGCTAAAGCGAATAGTAGTGGGCTGAGAGGACAAACCTGGCGAGTACCCCGTGACAACTGAAAATATTGTGACAGCTTACAATTACTAATTACGGAGGCTTTGGGTGATTTATACAAAAGCTCGTTCCAGGAGATGAAGTTGGGACTATAACCAAATTTCTTTAAACATGCAAATATATATCTCCACTCCACCCTATCAAAGGCCTTCTCCGCGTCAAGTGTAATAACCACTTCTGCCTCTGCTGCGGAGGCAGGAGAGTAAATTATGTCAAAAAGTCGGCGTACATTTTTGAATAAGTCGAACCCTGGCATAAAACCAGTTTGATCATCAGAGATGTGCAATACAGGATACAATACAGTACAGGATGTGTCCTGTATTGTAGCTTCCAGACGGAGAGAGAGGGCTTTAGCTAATATCTTTGCATTGCAGTTGAGGAGAGAGATGGGTCGGTATGAGCCACAGTCTTTACCATCTTTACCTGGTTTGAGCAGAAGGGTAATTGATGCTTCAGTTAATGTCTGGGCAATCAAAGAAATATGTGCATGATCACCAAATTTTCCACATGCCTCCAGCAAAATTAGGGATGAACAGGGGTGTGTAAAAAAATCGCATTTTGATTTTCCAGTCAAACTCTTTCCATAGTTGGCTATTAATTCATATATGGCTGTAATCACACAATTAATCCCATTGTTAATCTTCTATTATGCAGTTAGATTCCAATTACCATTTCTCTTTGATATTATATGTATTCTGTCTGGTGGCAATTGAGAGTCTCTTATACAAGTTGGAAACATGTTTATGAGTTGGAAAGTGTTTTTTTTGTGATTGTAGTAAAATATTGTTCTATACAGTTTGAGGTTTTATTGATTCTGTCTCGCTCTTTGTGCTTCATGATGTAGTGCCTGATTTGTAGATTTTTATAAAAATCATTCGGCAGAAGACCAGATTGTCCTTGAAGCTGTGAAAAGGACTTAAGTTCTGTTCCATCGAACAACTGGTTAAGAGTTCAAAAGCCTTTAGTGGCCCATGTCTTAAAGGTGGGATCCCACGTTGAAGGCGGAAAGTCTATATTACCAACAGGCGATGCTCTGGAAATTGACCCTATATCAAGTAACATTTTTTTAACTACCGTCCAAATCTTTAGAATATGCTTGATTCAATTCTTTCCAATTCTAATTTTGTTGACAGATTTTAGGTCAGTAAATGGAAGCGTAGACAACCGCACCCCTTTAGCCTCCCCTTGTTCCACTTGCTAATGTTTTCAATTCAATTCTGGGTCTTTTTTGCTGCCATATAAATTGAGTTATCATTTTGTTTAACATGTTGAAAGTTGACACAGGAATGTTCACCAGAAAAAACAGAAGATGAGGAAGCACATTCATCCTCACCGCTTCTACTCTACTCAGTAGAGATAAAGGTAAAATTTCCCAGCGGGTCAGGTCATTCTTTATTTGTTTTGGCAGTTTTTTATAATTGCCGTCATAGAGTTGTGTGGGTTGGGGTGTCAAAATAACTCCAAAATATCTGAAACCCTGTTTGGACCAATGGAAGGTTACCTCCTCGTCAAGCTGGGTGGGCCATATTTTATGAATCATCCCTCCCCTGGCTTTAATTCCCTCAATCTGGTCATCTTGGCGAATTGCCTGTGCCAAAGGCTCAATACTTAGAGCGAACAAGATGGTTGACAATGAGTCACGCTGTCGAAATCCTCTCTCTATATTAAAAAAATCAGAGCAATGCCCGTTCACTCTGACTTTGATCTAGGATTTTTATACAATAATCTGAACCAATTTACAAACTTTTCACCAAAACCCATTTCCATCAGTGTGTGTTCCAGGCGTTTCCAATCCACCTGATCAAAAGCTTTATAGAAGCATGGATGGTTGGGAACTTTTGGCCATTAGTGATTGTAAATTCAAAGCTCTCCTTACATTGTTTGTTCCTTGACGACCCAAAATAAATCCAGTCTGGTCTGGATTTATACGTTTCTTTTTTTTATGAATGATTTATTTATACATTTTTTCAAAATAAGAAAAACTAAAACAAATCAAAAATTCAAAATTACAATTAAAAGGAAAGAAAAGAAGAGTGAAAGAAAAAAAAACATGTACACAAATGAATGAATAAAATCTTACAAACAATATACTGTGCTACCAATCTATGAACAGCAGAGACACTGCACACCTCATAACTGTTAATGTACTTGAAAGTTCACTGGGTCGTTTCAAAGGTCAAGGACATGACATGCTCTAAGAAAGGTGACTAAATTTCAGACATCCAGTACCATTACATCCAGTACCATGAAGAGAATGTCTGATTTTTTCCAGCTTAATAAAAGAAAGAGAGTCTTTTATGCACTTTGAGTACGTGGGTTGGCTAAGATCTTTCCAGTGCATCAAGATAGTCAGACAGGCAAGTAGTGTCAGAAAGGCAATAAGGTCCTCTAAAAAAGGAGGGAGAGAATGATTGTCCAGAAGTATACCAAAAAGGGCTGTTATTGGGGATCGGTGTACTTTGACGTTACAGACAGAAGATAAAGAATCAAATACAGAGTCCCAGAAGTCAGAAAGCGACGGGCATGTCAAAAACATATGAGTGATTTTGAGATTTGCAGGGCCTAGATTACATTTTACACAGTTAGGACCAGTACCAGGAAAAAACTCTGGCAAGTCTGCTTCTAGACCAATGAGCTCTATGAACCACCTTACATTGAATGATACAGTGCGGGGCGCATATTGATGAGGAGTGAATTCTCCCAAGCACAGATCTCCACTGATCATCATTTATGTCCACATGGAGCTCTTCTGACCAAGCCACACGTAGCTGGTCAGATTACAAATCAAGGGTGGATAGTAAAAGGTTATAAATTTTTGATTTTGTACCCTCCAGAGAGGGGTTTATCCCCATGAGAGTGTCAATCATAGTGGCTGTTGGGGCACTGGAAGGGTCAGGGAAATGACGACAGATAAAATTACGAGCCTGCAGATACCTAAAGAAATGAGTGTTGGGCAGATTAAAGTTTTTAGCTAATAACTCAAACGGAGCTAAAGTTCCATCTATGTAAAAGTCTTTTACTGAAACTAAGCCACGACTTCTCCACAGGGCAAAAGTCTTATCAGTAGATGATGGAGGAAACAGAGGGTTAAGATAAAGTGGGGACATGAGAGAGATTTTTTGAATTCCAAGGTGCTGTTTGAGTTGAGTCCATATCTTTAAACAATGCTTCACTATGATGTTATCGGTATAAGATGTGAAAGATAATTTAAGAGGCAAACACAAAAGAGAGAGTAGAGTAACAGAGGCAAAAGTACAAGATGATTCCTCTATTAGTAACCAGACTGGCTTAACAATATGACAATGACACCCAAATAATATTGTTTGGATATTTGCAGCCCAATGATAAAATAAAAAGTTTGGTAGGGAGAGGCCACCATTATCTTTGCTTTTCTGTAATATGGTTTTTCTCATCCTTGGAGGCTTTTTTCCCCATAGAAATTGGGCAATAGAATTGTCAAGGGACCTGAAGAATTGATTTGGAATAAATACTGGCATTGAAAAATATAAAGAAATTTAGGCAGCACATTCATTTTAATGCAGCTTATTCTGCCTGCAAGAGATAACGGCAGCATAGACCAGCGCTGTAAGTCACAATTAACTTGATCCAGTAATGGGATAAAGTTGGTTTTGAAAAGATCAGAAAATTCCTATTAGTAGAAATGTAAAGGTCTATACGTTCACTAATAAACTGAACAAAGTCTGTGTCTTTGAGAAGCAGTGGGTTAAAGCGCCATGGAGACCGTGACAAAGAGTTGCCCTGGGGGGGGGGGAATATCAAGCATAACAGGTGAATGATCTGATATTACTATGGGGGTGTATTCAAGAGTTGACCACAGAGAGCAAATTATTATCAATGAGGATAAAATCTATTCTAGAAAAAGAGCTGTGCACCGGCGAGAAAAAAGAGAAATGCTTAACATTTGGATTAAAATAATGCCAGACATCTGTGACAACATATTGGGACATGAACAGTTGTATGGCTCTAGAGGATTTTGACACAGAATAGGACTTAGATGAGGAACGATCCAGTGTTGGGTTAAGGCAACAGTTAAAATCCCCTCCCATTACAAGCTGACTATTGTTTAAATTAGGAATAGAAAGAAAAAGTTACTTAAGAAATTCCTTACAGTCAAAGTTTTGACCATAGACATTCTCCAATGTGAGACTCTTACCGCAAACTCTGCCTGAAACTATAATGTAGCGGCCATTGGGGTCTGATATTACCTCAGTAACAGAAAATGGAACTGATTTATGGACAAGAACAGCCACACCTCGGGTTTACTGTTAAATGATGAGTGATAAAGTTGCCCAACCCACCCAAACCTCATCTTCAAGTGATCAGCTGCTTTCAGATGAGTTTCCTGCAAGAATGCAATCTTTGTGTTTAGCTGTTTTAAATGACTGATTACCTTCTTTCTTTTAATTGGAGAATTCAATCCCTTCACATTCCAACTAACAAACCGTAAGGCTCCTCCAGGAGCTGGTGGGGCATTAGGACCCAGCAGATCCCATGTTTGAGTAAGGTGATTTTGGCCCCAATACTCTGATATTAATAAACTTTACAGGAAAAGTAGTACAGAAAAAATAACAAAAAAATTATAAAAACACAACAAAATGAAAAAAACAGTTGTTAAAAAAGGTAACAACCAACCCTCTGATATATTTATCAGCATATTTTAATACTTCCTTAATCCTAACTCCCTGCTACCACAATGGGGCTACAAAAATATAAGAGCAGTTCAGTTTCAAAACAATAACCTTATTCAACCACAGACCTGTGATATAAGAAAAAGAAAACACTGCCTGTTTGCAGCTTAGGTTTTTTTTTTTAACATCAGCTCAAATCACACTTTAAAGAGCCAATCTTTAAAATGTTCAGATTAGGCACACATTTATATTTGTCCAAATAATGCAGAGCGTTATCACCTCTGTTTAGGAGACGTTGCGTGTGTCCTGTACAAACTTTTCAGCCGCTGCTGCAGATGCAAACCACTTTTTCTCTCCGTCCGGCAAGGTGATGGGGAGTTTGGCTGGGAAAAGTAAGGATGGTCGGTATCCTCTCTCATACAGCTCAGCCATGGCAGCGCGGTACTCAGTACGCAGCTTCAACACGTCTGGACTGTAGTCATCGTAGAAACGGATCGCGTGTTCCTTGTAGGATAAATCCTTCCTCTTACGGGCCTCGGGGATAATTAAATCCTTCACCTGGAACGGTGTAAACAGGGAATCACAGGCTGCGGTTTGGCTCCCAGCAGCGGCTTGGCCCCTGGTACCCGATGAGCTCGGTCAATCTCTGGAGGTGTGGGAAGAATGTCCGGACCAAAAACTTCACTGAGGAGCTGTGAAAAGAACGCACTTGGACGAGGGTCTTCCATGTTCTCAAGTAGGCCAACAAAGAAAATGTTGGAGCGCCTGCTGCGCCCCTCCAGGTCCGCCACCTTTGATCGGAGCAGATCATTCTCTTTTTGCAGTGCGCTACACTGCTTTTCCACATCTGTAAGACGTTGTTCAACTGCTCCAGCGTTGTCCTCCAATGACGTAATGCGATCACCGTGGACAATGATAGAAGCCTCTATGTTGGCCAGTTTCGTAGCAAATGTTTCAAGCGAGGACTTAAACTCAGTGGAGAGGGCCTCTTTATGTCGCTCCAGCAGAGCTGTGACGTCTTCCAGGGCTCTGTCATTTTGTCTAGTTTTCGGCTTCGGCATTTTTATAATAGATTTATCTGAAATAATTTCGAAAAGTAGTTCACAGTTACCAAATGTGGGATCAGGAAGGTGTCTACAGGTTAATAAGGTTCAAGTTTTGAAATGCCCATAAGGAGCAGGTTGAGCACGCGTGTTGCAGCTCTTACTCCATACCGGAAGTCCGGATTTATACCTTTCTTAATGTATTTCTTGATTTCGGTGGCTGTCAATATTTTATAATCCACACACAGGAGGCTAATCGGGCGATAATTCGAATACTGTAGAGGCTCTTTTCCCTCCTTATGTAAAACTGTTATATTGCTTCAGACCATGACTTTGGAGGGCTCTGAAAAATAGTTATATAGTTCACATAATATGGGAGTCAGCTCATTGATATAAACTTTATAGAATTCTCCTGCAAACCCATCCGTTCCAGGTGACTTGGTCTGTTTTAATTTGCCTATTGTTGCTCTATTTTTTTCTTCTCCAATAGGTTCTATCAATCTGGTGGTGAACAAACTTAAAATCCCTGTTGAACCTTGATCTCCTGTTTTAGTCATTCACGCCATAAATGGGTCTGTTATCCATAAAGTGTCATGTCGTAATGTTAACATCTCTGAGTCTGTGTCCGGAAACCACACAGAACGGATGAGTTTCTATGTTGTGGAGTCTTTGAAGCCACAGGTAATTTTGGGTTTTCCGTGGTTATGCAGACACACCCCTCATATTGATTGGTCTACTGGACGGGTTTTGTCATGGAGCCCCTTTTATTTACTAAACGGTCTCTCTTCTGCTGCATTTCGTAATCCTGTTACAGCACAGCAGTCTCCATACCTGATCTGAACAATGTTCCCCCTGTTTACCATGATCTATGCACTGTTTTCTGTAAGGTTCAAACTAAATCCCTCCCCCCCCACCGCCCTTATGATTGTGCCATTGACCTTTTGCCAGGAACCCAACCACCTAAAGGCCCTATTTACCCCCTGTCTCCACCTGAGCGGGAAGCTATGGACAATTACCTGCAGGAGAGTCTACAGGCCGGGATCATTTGACCTTCCTCCTCTCCCGCCGGGGCTGGGTTTTTGTTTGTGGGAAAGCGTGACGGAGGACTGCGACCCTGCATCAACTACAGGGCTTTGAACAATATTACAGTGTGAAATACTTATCCCCTTCCCATGTTACAGACTGCGTTTGACCTATTTAGTGGGGCCTCCGTTTTTTCTAGATTGGATTTCAGGAGTGCATATCATCTGGTCCGCATACGGGAGGGGGATGAGTGGAAGACTGCCTTCAACAATCCAAGCGGACATTTTGAGTACCTGGTTATGCCCTTCGGCCTCACTAATGCTCCAGCGGTCTTCCAGTGTTTGATTAACGATGTCCTGAAAGACATGATAAACAAGTTTGTCTTCGTTTATCTTGATGACATCCTGATCTTCTCTCCAGATCTCGACACCCACGGGCAGCACGTCAGAGCCGTCCTCCAGCGCCTACTAGAGAACCAGCTTTACTGTAAAGCAGAGAAGTGTGAATTCCACACCTAGCAGACTCGCTTCCTTGGTCATGTGGTTTCCCCCGGAGGCGTCCAGATGGACAGCGCCAAAGTCAAAGCCGTTCTGGAGTGGCCTGTTCTTTCAGGATGGAAACATATCCAGCGCTTTCTCGGATTAGCCAACTTTTACAGACGCTTCATCCGATGCTTCAGTGGCGTTGCTGCACCCCTCCATAAGCTTACGTCGGCTAAGGTACGGGTGTCTGGGATGAGGGGGCCGACAAGGCGTTCACCGAGCTGAAGCGACGCTTCTCTACAGCCCCTATTCTGACTCAGCCTAATCCCTCCAAGCAATTCATTGTGGAGGTGGATGCATCTGAGTCTGGGGTGGGGGCTGCGTTGTCACAGAGAGCGTCCGATTGCTGCCTCCTGGGGATCAAGGTCAGTCTGAGTTCTGGTTTCCATCCTCAGACTAACGGCCAGGGAGAGCGGTACAACCAGGATATGGAGACAACACTTCGAGCCTTGTGCAGCAAGAACCCCAGAACCTGGTCGTCTCAGCTCCCGTGGGCTGAGTATTCCCACAACACCCAAATCAACACTTCAGGATACTCCCCATTCCTAGCTGTCTATGGGTATCAACCCCCTTTGTTTCCCCACCAGGAACAATTGGCTGCCTCTTCTGGTCCCGCTGCCTTTTTGAGACGCTGTTGTCGCATCTGGAGCAGTTACAGACTAAAGCCTCTGCAGAACCAGGAGCGATTCACGGTGGTAGCCAACCGTTGGAGGCCCGCAGCTCCGGAGTACAAGGTGGGGGACAGAGTATGGCTCTCCTCAGCCAATGTTCCTTTGAAGGGGGGGTCCAGAAAGCTGCAACCCCGCTACATCTGTCCCTACACCATTTCCAAGATCATCAATCCTGTGGCTGTGGACCTGGAACTGCCTCGCTCCCTGAGGATCCACCCGGTGTTCCACATCAGAAAGATTAAGCATACCAGGGACTCTCCCCTACAGCCCGCTCCAGCTTCTCCTCCTGATCCCCGATGGTGGTTTATGCTGTCAAGTCCCTCCTCGCTTCCAGACAGGTGGGTCGGGGCCTGCAGCATTTGGTTGATTGGGAGGGGTACGGACCGGTGGATGGTCAGCGGATCCCTGGTCATTACATCGTTGATCCATCCCTCATCTCTCGCTTCCATCGCGACCACCCTGATCAGCCTCCCCTCGTCCGTCTGGTAGCCGGTCTTAGCGGGGGGGGGTTATGTTATAATAATAATAATAATAATTGATACTTTATTTATCCCACAATGGGGAAATACTTCTCCGCATTTGACCCATCCCCTGGGGGAGCGGTGAGCTGCAGACTAACCGTGCTCAGGAGGCAGTAGCGTTATGAGGTCTTGCCTAAGGACCTTACTGGGTGATGTTAATTGCTCGCCATTGATATGGTAATTGACCCAGTACCATTGTTGTAGGCCTGACTTCTGCTCAGCTGTCCTGCATCTCTGTTTGTCTGTCTATCTAAGGTGTGTTTGTTTCTGTGCTCAGAGCTCGAGGCGTATTATGTTCTATGAGCCTTGTGTTTCCTCTGGCATTAAAGCCGTTCTTCAGGATTTTCTTCTGTTTTGAGTCGTTCCTGCCTGCGTCTTGGTTTTCTCCTCTACCTGACCATAACATAAAATTGGCAGTTAGGGCACTACATCTTCTACTTGCTAGCAGTGATGTCCAACCACCCCCACTACCAAGGTTCCTACATGTCTAAACTGCAGTTACAACTGAAGGGCCGAAATGTTTTCCTACCAACCTGCCATTGAAGCTCCCTATTGACTAAGCATACCTGATCGAGGTTATCAGCAGCAGATGAGGCAGGATTTCTGGAAAAGACGCCTATCTTTTGTAAAGTAACAGTTTCTGTCAGAAACACATGGTTCAGAAGGGACTTAACTATAATATACAGCTGCCAATGAGAGCAAAGATCCTCACACACATACTGCTGGTACATGGAAGTCCACAACTGATCCTGAAGAAAAACATAAATTAACGTCTTAGTCCTGGCCAAAGACAAGGTTAACCCATTTTCCTGGTGTGAATATGACCTTAGAGGAACTTCTACTACTTCTTCCAGATGGAGAATTCCATTAATGCCTTGTATAACAAACCAACCTCCAGGTAGGCATGCTCCCTCTCAGGTCGGGCAGCAGGGAAAGACAAATCCAAGAAGTCCACGAGATAGTCAAATCCATCTGCCAGCGCTTCAAAGCGGTCATCCGTTTCAATTACCTAGAGAAAGAAAAGGGGGTTGTAAAGAGGCGGACAGTGTCTGAGGGAAAAGGCTGAGGCAGGCTGGGTCTATAGGGATGCAACGATACAGTTACTTCACAGTTTGATACGTCTGAACAAAAGAGATACAAAAATGTTTTATCTCATCAATAATTCATTTTTTAAGTCAAAATGACAAAAAAAGTAAAAATATAAAAGATTAAGGCTTCTACCTCTTAACACTGCCTATAGAGTAGAAAAGATTTTAAGTTAACATCAACAGTTTGTGCTTCAAACATTAGGATCATGAAGAAAACACTTCAGTTCCATGACGATAATCATCCAAATGCTGGTGGACTGTTCTGTGTCTGGAAGGCCTCTATGATAGTCAAGTCAAGTCAACTTTATTTATAAAGCGCTTTTAAAACAGCAGAAGCTGACCAAAGTGCTTAACAATGCAGAATAAAAACAAAACAACAAACTAAAACAGAATAAAATCAATAAAACTCGATACATTAAATAAAAATACATAAAACCAATAAAAATAAATTTATAAAACCAATAAAAACAATAAAAACATCAACTCATACGGTTAAAAGCCAGGGAGAAAAGCTGAGTTTTTAACTTGAAAATCATTCAGTGAACAGGCCTGCCTAACCTGCATAGGGAGTGCATTCCACAAACTGGGGCTAGCAACGGCAAATGCTCCATCCCCTCTGAGTTTCCGCTGTAGTCCTTGATATATCCAGAGCAGCTGGTCAGCTGATCTAAGTGAGCGGGAAGGGGAATGCAGGTGTAGCAGCTCAGAGAGGTGGGCGGAACAAATAAAAGAATTTTAAAACGAACTCTAAAATGGACAGGCAGCCAGTGGAGAGAAGCCAGAACTGGTGTAATATGCTCTTCCAGCATGTTCCTGCTGGGCGTCGTGCAGCTGCGTTTCTGCACCAGCGGAGACCTTATCAAGGATGAGTGAGGAACCAGCAAGATATGTTACAGCAATCGCTATAGTTGTAACAAAGGCGTAAGTTACTGTCTCAAAGAACTTTTCTGAGAAAAACTACTTGATTTGGCAAGCTGCCTTAACTGAAAAAGAAGCTGGATCTCATCTTCACTGAACTGATCTGCCTGTCCAAATTAAAACCAGTGTCCATCTTCACCCTAAATTCCGTGACTGTGGATTTCACCGATTGAGTGAGAGAGCCCAGAGCTATTGGGTGTGACTCACTGTTGCCACTAGGACCAAAGACAATCACCTCTGTCTGTTCCTGATTGAGGTGGAGAAAATTCAGAGCCATCCAGATTTCACCCCTCCAAGCAATTAATTAAATGGCTGGATGGCATCCTTCTTGTTATTGGCACGCATATCGCTGGGTATCATCTGTACAGCAATGAAAAGCACAGTTATGCTTTTCATGAGCGGAAAACCCGTGGGGGAGTAAGTAAAGGGAGAAAAGCAGCGCTCAAAGGATGGAACTCAGGACCCCGCACAGTAGAGGAGCAGAGGAAGTCTGAACATTATTGAGGTTTACACAAAATGTTCTATCTTCTAGATATGACCTGAACCAATGCAGAGCAGTGCCACGGATGCCTACAAGTTGTTGTAAGTGACCGGGAGATCAAGATGTTGTGATCCAGTGCAGCTGTAAGATCCAGTAGCACCAGAACCCCATAGTCCCCAGCATCTGTAGCTAAAAGGATGTCGTTAAACACCCTGAGCAGAGCTGGACTCAGTGCTGTGGAGAGATTTAAAGCCAGACTGGAAAACCTCAAGGTTGCCATTATCTAAAAATCCTTCAATTGACGCGTGACACAATTTTTTCCAGAATCTTTGAGAAAGGAAGCTTAGAAATGGGTCTAAAATTGGACAGCACAGAGGGATTCATATAGGCTTCTTGATCAACGTTGTACCAGTAGCATGTTTACATAGCTTTGAAGGAAACACATCAGAGGAAAGGCTGCCAAGCATAAACAGTCCCAGAGTAGTGATAACCCTTTAAATAATCAGGTAATCGTATCAGAGGAGGAACCTGAGGGCTTCAGGTGTTTCACAGTCTCATATAAAATGGACAGAGTTACAGGCTCAAACTGGTGAAAAGTTACAGGGCAGGACACATCAACAGAGGGGTCTCAATCCAGGTGGTAGACAGAGACCCTAACATTATTCACCTTGTCCACAAAAACTCAAAGGAAGGTTTCTCACATGTCTCCAGCGTAGGTTGGACATAGACAGACTTGAAGTATTAAGAGCTGCATCTATGGTGCTAAACAGACACGGGGCTAAAATGGTTTAACAGGATAACATTTGACAGATGCTCCCTTTTTGCCCCTTTTACAGTAGCCTGATAAAGATGCCAGCTGTCCTTCAACATCTGTAGTGACACCTGTAGCTTGTCCTTTTAAACTCCGTTCATGCAGATAGACCCTGTTTGCTCATGGTTCTTGCTTGGCTGCTGTCCTCCGGTGCCTGGACACAGCTGGATGCTGGAAATGCTGCTCATGTTGAACATGGAATGAAGCTGCAGACTGCTAGCAGACATCTTCACTTTGCTTCCCACTCATTGTGTACAACAGCAAACCCAAATATCTCCTATCTGCAGACCATGGATGGAGCTTCTTCACAAGCATTTGCCCCTGGCCCACAGAGTAATTGCACTCCAGTCCACTTTCCCTGGCTTTCTCCATTGTTGGGTAGCATTAGCTAACAGTGCTGGCTGATCGATACAGCAAATGCATGAAATATATCTACCTCTTGAAGCATTTTACTGCACTCACCAGTCACAGTTAAAATGTTAACAATATAAGAACCGTACAGATCTGCTGCTCCAGGCCCTGGGGGTGGGGCAAGACCGTGATTGGATAGTTTCTGTGGGAAGGGGGACTCCATGTAGTGTATGGAGTGATAATAATAAAACATGTATCTTTGAAAATTGTATTGTTAATTGTGGCATATGGAACCATAGAGGGTGCATCCAACGGTTCAGTGTGCTATCAATTCCACTGCATTCCTACTGCTTCCACACCACCGCGCTTCAGGTTTCAGCTCTACTCTGGAGATCAGCGCCATTGCACATCACAAAGAGTGTGCATGGACTATGAAAGTGTCCTTGATCTAAAGAGCCTTTCATCAATAAAACAAGAACTCCTGTTGGAGTCCAATACTTTTGAACCCGCCTAACTTCCTGATTCAGTCACACTTCCATCACACGGGAAGAAAGACTCACTTAATGTTTCTGTGTGGGAGTTTTCCTCTCCCCTGCTGCCCGCTGTTTGCTCACTTCAGGCATTTCACCACTGGAATCTGCTGCTCACTTAGAACCAACTTAACCCTTGTGCTATCCTATGGGGACGAGATGACCCACCCTTACATTAGACACTGGACACCAGTGAAGATCACAAATCATTGAAGAAAAAAGGTTCAGAGCTCTGTCTAGTGGGTCTAGATGACCCAGAATAGTTAGTATTCAGAGATTATTTAACTTAATGTTAATTTGTTTAAATTAAACTTAATAACTATTTCTTTTAAAAGGCTGCTAGAAGTTGAAGCTGGGGTAACTATGGTGCTCTGGGGTTATGTCCTCTTTTCTCTTCTAATTCTACCCTTCCTCTCCTCTATTCTTGATCATTATTCATAATTTAGTTCTCCATGCCTCTGTTTGGTGCAGTGATTCATGTATTGTCCCTCTTTTCCTCTCCCCTCCTGGGGAGTGGGAGTGCTTCCAGACTCCAGTTGGCTCATCCGTGCTCCAGTTCCTAACCGTCTACCTGGCCTTGCTCCTACACCTGGCTGTGGATCCTGTCTCCGGCTCGACTCGCGCCCCTGACTGTCCCCCCAACCACGGCTGGATGAAGCTCGTCTGCTGGACTTTAAATATGTATTTGTAGATTTAGATAAGTTAATTCTTCTCTAAGAGTTCTGGTAAATCGCCTGTCCGTCCTGGGGGAGGATCCCTCCTTCATGTGGACACCCCTGAGGTTTTTCGTTTTTTCCGGAATCCGGTTTTTTGGGGAGTTTTTCCTTACCACGAAGGGGGGTCTAAGGGCAGGGATGCCAGTATAGCTTAGTCAGTTTGTTAGTTCATTTTTGTATTTTCCTATTGAACTCTTTGTATTCATGATCCTTTTGAGTTCATGTTTTACTTTTTCAATTAACGATTCGAAGCCCATTGAGACAACTGTTGTTGTGATTTTGGGCTATACAAATAAAATTGAATTGAATTGAGGCCCTTCAGAGTTTGCAGGACTCTGTAAATGCTTATTTTATGACGGCGTTATATGAATCTGCTCTTCTGACAAAGTTAGCTGTTGGGGGGATGGATGCACTGACAGGAACTGCATCAACAAACTGGTGCAGAGATCAAGTTCAGTTCTGGGATGGTTCCCAGAGTATGCGACTGTGGTGGGGGAGAGAAGGATGCTATGGACACTGAACACCATCCTGAACGCTATCCGCCCTCTGCATGAGACCGTGGGTGCGCTGAGCAGCTCCTTAAGTCAGAGACTCAAACACCCTCACTGAAAGAAGGAGCGCTATGGCAAGAGTTCTCCTCCCATCAGCCCTTAGGCTTTACAGACAATGGACATGTCCTTTTATGTGATGTGCTTCTTGCTTTTTAAAATATTTTTATCCCTTGTGCTATCCTATGGGGTTAAGATGACCATTGACGTGTTAAAAAAGGTGGATAAAGGTGGAAAGATTTCATGTAATCCATGGACACCAGTGAAGATCACAAATCATTGAAGAAAAAAGGTTCAGAGCACTGTCTAGTGGGTCTAGATGACCCCACTGTCTAGTGGGTCTAGATGACCCCACTCCCAATGTTAAAGTGCTTAGGAAAGACCAAGGGTTAAACTATGCATCCTGGATGTATAGCAGCGACTCAATGTCCCCACTGTGGAATCAATACAATTTTTTTCTTAAAGTATCCTCCCTAGAAATGAAGCCGCAGTGACCAGTGTCACAAAAACACCCACCTCTGGTGCCGCTGTGCAGATTAGAAGTCTAAACACACTTGTAGAGTTTAGTTCAGCCTTTTGAAAAGTCTAGCAGCTTCCAGAGCCGATGGGGAGGGACAGCAAAGCCCCAGTGAGTATGCATATTTACCCGCACCACAAGGTTGTAGTCCCTGAAACCTGCCCAGCTGTAGTAAAACTGGATCCAGCTGCGGTGTTTAAAGACCTCATGGCCGATAGCGCGGTTCAGCTCCTTCAGGTACAGGTCCATCTCCCAACTGTCTTTGTAGAGTTTCACACCAGCAGGGGGCGCTGTGATCCAATTTCTGTAGTCAAGGTTGTCAATGAAGAAAACAAGGTGATATCAGAGGCTGGAAAATTAAACATTAAGATCAAACCATGACAACAATCGATTAGATTTACAAGCATTCTTAGTTACCACTGAGTTCATTTGATGATGTTGTTTGTGACTAATGATGGTTTTGCTGTCTCTTTGTGTTTACCAAGATAAAACACTCAGAAATTGTTAAGTTGGGGAAGGACATGCATTAATACAAAAAGAAAAACTTGGGAGTTGCTATTAATGAAGGTGTTTTCTGACAGTAGACGATACGTTATACATAAACAAATGAGTGGCAGGAGAAATGTGTGTTTTTCATTTTCAGGCATCAGAGAAACTGAGTTCTGGACTAAAAGCAGCTTGTCTATGTTCAGTCACCACAAATAATTAAGTTTAGATTTCCCAAATTCCATTGTTTTATGGTTTTAAACAATTTGGACCTTTTTAATGTCTGTCATCCCCTTTAATTCCCATGAATTATATGGGACTTGTCGGCCGTGAATTGGGACTTGATTTGTGACTCGAAGACAAGAACGAGAATTACTTGTAACTTGCAAAACAATGGCTTGGTCTGACCAGAAAATTAAAACTACTTCTTTCAGACAACACCTCGGTTCTTAAAGCTCTTCTGTCCAGTCGAGTCTCAGAAACCTCTGGGTGTTGTTTGACAAGTCCATGTCCCTGGAAAGTTAGGGTTATGGTTAGTTTTGTTTCTGCTGGTACTATATGTCTATAGTCCCCCCTTCGGCCCTTTGCTTTGAACCTACTTAAAGTCCCAAAGACTAGTTACAAAACTCAAGGTGACCTCGCCTTCCAAGTAGTAGCCCCAACATTGTGTAATGGCCTGATGTTTTCACTTTGCCTGAACGTCAATGTCGAGTCTTTAAGAAACAGCTGAAGACGCTGCTTTTGTAGCTGTACCTTGTTTTACGTATTTTTTAAATCTGTTTCTCTGTCCTTAACTAGTTTACTCTGTAAATCACATTGCGACTCTGTCTGTAAAAGGCTCTCTACAAATAAAGTTTACCTACTTAACGAAAGTTCAGATCCTGAGAAGTACTTCTCATACATCCTGTCAGAGCTGTGAAAGTTTACAAAGGCATGGCCATCACAGCTAAAGTGTGAAGACCTCCATGGAGCAGGGCATGGAAGCCATCAGGAACTCAGACTCTTTCTGTCACCACTTTGGTTAGAGTGAAAAATCATTTCAAAAGTCACGCCCTCTCTTTTGTTCTGGGTCGCCCCTCAAGGCGATTACATCCGCCAACCAGGCCAGGGCCAGCAGGACCGCCGCGGGGCCCCCAGAGCCAGAGAGCAGGGAGGTATGGGGGGACAGAGAGCGCAGCCCCAGCCCAACCAGATGAGCAGCCCCCCTACCACGCCAGGAGGGCCCAACGCCGGGCCCCACCCGAGAAGGGTGCCCACAGCCCCAGAAGAGCACCTCATCACCACCCAGGAGTTCTGGGCATCCCCCTGCCCCAACCCCAGGTACAAGCCAGAACCCCCTAAGGGAGACCCGCTCCGCGCTCCAGGCAGCCACCCACCCAGCCCACGGTTGGTCCAGGAAGGAGCAAGGCAGGGGCCAACCGTCCCCGCCCAGGAGGAGGGCACCCTGGAGAAAAAGGGACCCACAAGGGGTGTTGTTACCATGGCCTGACCAGTTCCACCTGTGTTGTTAACAACTGAAAGAGATGATCAGTTTAGGAAGGAAGTCACTGGCTCCCCAACCCCCAGCTGAGGACAAAGGACTCTTAATGACTGAAACCATGTAGGCTAAGTAGACAATACCATCCAGTTTAAAGTTTGACTCCTCCCCATGAGCGCATATATACCAGCTCTTCTACCAGCTAATTCAGAATTGACAAAGCCTCTTGGATAAGAGGTAAAACGTCTTCAACTTTAAGTCCAGATGACAGCCCCTAAACCTACTACTATGATGGAATCAACCTGGATGTATGAGAGTCTTAAACTCAGATTAGTATGCCAGATGGAAGCTTGAATTTGGATGTTACTTAAGCTCGTATCATACTATGTCAGACGCAGTGTTCGACATAAGCGGTTATCCAGTTGTCCGAGACACGCAGATACCTGGTGGTTGTCTGTATGACAACCAGGTCTTTTATTCAACATTTTGGCATTTTCGACTATTTTTCAAGTTTCAAGGTTTAGTTTTTGGTAACCTCTAAACTGAGACATACGCAGCAAATTCTTTCCACTTACAAACGAAGTGTGTGCATGCTAGCGGAAACACAGCATTTATTTTCATTGTTATCCCGATGATACGCAGTTGTATTTATCCATGAAGCCTGACCAGAATGACCAGATAGAGAAACTGAACGCCTGCATCAGAGACATCAAGACCTGGATGACAATTAATGACCTCCTCTTGAACCCAGAAAAAACTGAGGTCATTATACTTGGACTTAAAAACCTCAGAGATGCTCTGTCTGCTCAGATAGTCTCCCTGGATGGCATAAGTATAGCCCCCAATTCCACAGTTAGAAACCTTGGGGTTTTATTTGACCAGGATTTACCATTTAAGTCTCACATATCTCAGGCGAGTAGAACTGCCTTTTTTCACCTGCGGAATATTGCTAAGATCAGAAATCTACTTTCTAAGAGTGATGCTGAAAAACTCATCCATGCATTTGTTACGTCGAGGCTGGATTACTGTAACTCCTTGTTAGCAGCGTGTCCTAAGAGTTCCTTAAGAAGTCTCCAGCTTGTTCAGAACGCAGCAGCTAGATTGTTAGCAGGAACTAGCAGAAGAGATCACATCACTCCTGTGTTAGTTTTACTTCACTGGATCCCAGTTGATTCCAGAATCAAGTTCAAGATCCTCCTGTTAACCTATAAGGCCTTACATGGAATGGCCCCGTCCTATATTAAGGACCTCATAGTCCCTTACCATCCAATCAGAACACTTCACTCACTAAATGCAGGACTGCTTGTGGTTCCTAGAATTAGTCAAAGTACGGTTGGAGGTAGAGCGTTTAGCCACCAAGCCCCTGTCTTATGGAATAAACTCCCAGCTCATGGAAGAGAGGCCGACTCAGTTTCTACATTTAAAGTTAGACTGAAAACATTCCTCTGTGGACAGGATTATTGTCAGACTAGTTAGTATTCAGAGATTATTTAACTTAATGTTAAGTTGTTTAAATTAAACTTAACTATTTCTTTTAAAAGGCTGCTAGAAGTTGAAGCTGGGGTAACTATGGTGCACTGGGGTTCTGTCCTCTTTTCTCATCTACTTCTACCCTTCCTCTCCTCTATTCTTGATCATAATTTATCATTTAGTTCTCCATGTCTCTGTTTGGTACAGTGATTCATGTATTGTCCCTCTTTCCCCTCCTGGGGAGTGGGAGTGCTTCCAGACTCCAGTTGGCTCATCCGTGCTCCAGTTCCTGACCGTCTACCTCGCCTTTGCTCCTGCTCCTGCTCCTGGCTGTGGTTCCTGTCTCCGGCTCATCTCTGGCTCGTCTCTGCTCTGTACCTGACCGAGTACCTCGTCTCTGCTCCTGCTCCTGGCTGTGGTTCCTGTCTCCGGCTCGACTCGCGCCCCTGACTGTCCCCACAACCACGACTGGATGAAGCTCGTCTGCTGGACTTTATATATGTAGTTGTAGATTTAGATAAGTTAATTCTTCTCTAAGAGTTCTGGTAAATCACCTGTCCGTCCTGGGGGAGGATCCCTCCTTCATGTGGGCACCCCTGAGGTTTCTTCGTTTTTTCCGGAATCCGGTTTTTTTGGGAGTTTTTCCTTACCGCGAAGGGGGGTCTAAGGGCAGGGATGCCAGTATAGCTTAGTCAGTTTGTTAGTTCATTTTTGTATTTTCCTATTGAACTCTTTGTATTCATGATCCTTTTGAGTTCATGTTTTACTTCGAAGCCCATCGAGACGACTGTTGTTGTGATTTTGGGCTATACAAATAAAATTGAATTGAATTGAATTGAATTAAACACAAAGAAAAAAGTATTTTATGATCTTTAATATTCCTAACTACTCAGTGTTTTATCAGGGCCTCTTTGTATGAAGACAGAGCTGATATCCTGGAGATGGGAGATGTTTTTAGATCAGTTAATGAGGGCAATTTCCCAGGCAGACCTGACCATCTCCCGCGGCACACTGGTTGAAAAACACTGATCTGGATAGTATGTTCCCCTTCGTGGCGCTGTACTCGAACGGGAGCGGCCCTACAGTGAATTGTGCCGAGTCACACATAACATAACAGTCGTACTTGTAATTCTGGAATGGTATGGAATGGAATGCCTCCAAAACACACTTCATCTGACTTAAACACACATAATACTGATTCAACATTCACATTCTCTTCAAGCTTTTGCTGATCTCCTTTTGGTTTGGGGGGCAGTTTAATACCCAAAGTTTTTTATGGCGATCTTTGGTTTTTGGATCTGAATGGAGCCTTATGCCAAACTAAAATAAATATGGAATAAATCTTCTTTACTGCATGAATTGTCTGACAGAAATGTTTTCTTCCCACCTTCAGCCTAAGACGTCATTTCTCAGGTGGCAACAACAAAGGGTGAAAATGCTCGATCATGAAAATTCCATGAAAATAAGTTCACATCTTTTCAGCAGATATCTGATAAGTACAACCTTCCGACTTGCAATTTTTTTAGATACTTGCAAATTTTTCACTTTGTCTCAGTCTTCATCCCAGGGTTCCCAGACAAACCTCCGAATAGTGACGTGCGGTGAGGTTGATGGCTGGTGAGCCTCTTAAGTAAGATTTATGATGATAAAACTGAATCTTTCACCATTCATCCAACGACAGCTAACAGCTTATGAAACACACATAAGAAAATATTTCTTTTATAGACGGAGAGAACACTCTTCTTGTGTATAAATTATTCATATATACTGTTAACAAATTATTCTGGTGCTTTAATCAGTGTTATCAAATGTTGTCTGTGTAAATAATAAAAATAAAATATATGATTTTACAATTTTTTTCCGCTTACTCCCAAGTCATTAAAAAAAAACATTAAAAAACGTTTGTCCTTTCTTTTTGAGTCCATGTGTTGATCTTTCTCCACAAACAGCTCTCTGGTCTGTTGGAAAGTCTTCCTTAATTTCCTTTAGTTTATAAGACGTTCTTAGTCTTTTTCTACGGCACCAGTGTAGCTACAAAGCAGCTGTCAGCTCACGTCTGCCCCCTGCTGGTGAGGCTTGCCTCACCTGAAGCCCTTTCTGCAGTCCTATAGCAGAGATTCCACCGCATGACTCTTAACATTGAGTCCTGCCGTCAGACATGAGGCACAGCGCTTCAGAGCCTAAACGGGAGATTCAGCTCCGTCTGTGATTGCGCAACACTCAAAATCAGCTATTTTAACCTCAGGGTTACGTTGACTGAAAATATATATTTAACACAGATCAGTGGAAAACAATATTTACTTCGTTTACCTTTTTGTATTTTATCACGAGGATGACAGGTGAGGCTGTGCCTCACTTCAGCTTGCCTCAGCTGACCGCACATCACTGCCTCCGAACAATGCCATGGATGAGATCATAATTTCTGATCCCTCCAAAAGGAAAGTCATTTCAGCAATGATAGATTTTATTTCAAGTCTAGATTCAACTTTAATGTAAGTCATTAAAAGGGCTTGGGAGACTGATTTTAGGATTAAGATCAGTGAATCAGAGTGGGATGATGTTTTGAGAAAGATTCCCTCCTCCTCAATGTGTGCCAAGCATAGTCTCGTTCAGTTGGAAGTGGTTCACAGGATTCACCTTCATAAATCCAAATTGGCAAAAATATACACAAATATGACCCTACTTGTGATAAATGTAAAACTGGAGAGGCTGATCTGATTCACATGTTTTGGTTTTGTCCCAAAATACACGTTTTTTCAGGGCAAAGTTGGTGAAGCATTGACTGCAGTATTGGAAACTAAATTATCTTTAAATTCCCAATTATTTCTTTTTGGGGTAAGGCTTTTTTTTTTCAACTTTTCTGGCTCGACGCCTAATTCTTTTAAAGGCGGCTCTCCCCAGGCAGCTGTAGCCCCCCGAGCACGGACAGCCTGCAGCCCACCGCTCCCCCCAGTGGATGGATTAAAATGCAATGAAGAATTTCCCCATTGTGGGATAAATAAAGTATCAATTATTATTATTATTATTTGATGAAAGGTTCAGAAAGAACATTTCTTTAGACATGGAGGCTTTTTCTGGACATTTTCAATCAGCACTCTATAAAGGTTCAAGACTAACTTTGGTTGTATGCACTGGTAAATGATTTTGTTATACCCTCTGTATTTGTGGCTAATTCTTTTTTTCTTCCATTTTCTTTTCATGTGAGTATATCTGACAGCTGGTATGGGTTTGTTTTATTTATTTTTTTGTTTTTCTTGTTTGTGCAACATAACTGTAAAATAAAAACATTAATCCTGGTGCTCTCCTATGACCTATGACTTTTCATTTTCGTGCTCTCTCTTTGGCCAAGATTTATAAAAATCTTCTGATTGGAGTTAAGTCGTTTCTTAGATACTGAATCAAGGATTTTCATTGTCAGTTAAAATGATTAAAAGAAGTAAACACTTGAAACATCAGTCTGCACAGAATGAATGTGTAGATTAGACAAGTTTCCCCTCCTGAATGGAATGAGTGAAATGGATTAACTTTTTGAAGGTATTCTCTTTTCATGACCAGCACCTGTACACATTTATCTGTTAATCCCATTTGTAGCTAAAGATCTTCTAAACCAAAATGTTATTAAGTCTCATAATGATCATGAAACTTCTCGTGTCTCGGTCTGATGAGCTCTCCGGATTTGAGTGGATGCTCTCACCTGTCCCGCGGATCTCTTAGGGCGAGGCCAAGGTCCAGCACAGCTCCAGGCAGTGGAGTCCATGTCAGGATGTTGGGAGCGAGTTTGTTGATGAGTGCGTTGAGATCTTCTGCCTTGTTTTTGATGTTTGTGTCCTTGATGTACCTGAGCCAAATCATCAAACAGCACAGGTTACTGTTTGTTAGTGTTCACAAAGCTTAAATAGTTTTAAACTGACATGATGATTCTGTTTATTTAACTCAACAGTCTGATGACGTTTGTAGAATGTCTTTAACATTTAGCAGCAACCAGACCAAAAGCAAAAATGGATGTGGCAAAACAACCAAAAGCATCGATTTATTCTGTCCTTCTCACTAAACCCTCATGCAATTGGATTTGGACCCACCCCAACCCCAACAACAAACTCAACTTGTCTGATAGATGAGCCTCCACAAAGTATCCGGCAAAGGGGCAGTAGATCTTTGGCTGGAGAGATTTCACCATCTGGGCTTTGTAATTCAACAACTTCTTCCTCTCGTTCTTGATGAAGGAAGCTTTCCAGGCATCTTGGGAAAGGTAAACAGCATTTACACCTGTCAGGGCGAGGCGCTGGACAGCTGGTCACAGTCTTATCATGAGTCAGGCCATCAATCATTTACAAAGGAAACGAAGATTCATCTGAAGAAATTAAGACAAAATGGCAAATTGAGTTCACACCAAAGAAGACGACGAGGATGGGCTGCAGACTGATCATCCATTTAGATAAAACCAAGCAGTTCCCAGAGTAAAGATGAGTAGATTTAAAACATTTTCATCCTTGTTTTTGTTTCAGCTTATTTTATTTGAATTTTTTGATTTGAAAGGGTTTATTTCAAGCAATTAAGTAGAAATAATACACAAAAGCAATACAATCATCAGTTATACATTCATACAGTAACTAATCAAACTTAGGATAATTAGACATAATTAATAAATATTGCTTGAAAGGGAGTGGAAGGAAGTGAACTTATATAATCCCACCCCGTTATACTATAACCATTTTATTATATGATTTATCAATATCCGGTTCCTAGCTTTTATCAGACAGAATTAAGAATCATAAGGTGTCGATAAAGCACATGCCAAAGATGAATTACTTAAGTATTACGTGAAAAATAACTATTTTAGAAATCAACATGACAAATGCAGATCAGTCATCTGAAATATATGCAGATTATGTTACTTATAAAAGTCATTCATATGATTAATAATAATAATAATGGATTAGATTTTTCTGCGCTTTTCCAGACGCTCAAAGTGCTAACATTGTGTCCATTATTCATTCACTCCTCATTCATACTTGGAGATGGTAGCTACTGTTGTAGCCACAGCTGCCCTGGGGCAGACTGACAGAGGCGTGGCTGCCATTTCGCGCCTACGGCCCCTCTGACCATCACCGGGATCATTCATGCACATTCACACACCAGTGGAGCCACACTGGAGGCAAGAAGGGTGAAGTGTCTTGCCCAAGGACACAACAACATTTTGGCTGGTGGGAGCGGGGATCGAACCGCCGACCCTTCGATCATTGGATGATCCGCTCAACCACCTGAGCCACTTTACTGATAATACCATATCAGTAAAGTAGACACAACACTGTTTCAGGAATTTTCATAGCAAAATTTCATCAAGTATCAAAAGTTATAAACATGTGCAAAATTATGCCACATTAGGAAAGATTTTTGAATCAATTTATCAATTTTTGGAGCAAGTGAAGTAATATCATTAAGCATCGATCAATTTAACCATTTTCATAAGTGATTAATCATTTGTTTTACTTTTTTTATATTTTTTTGTATTTTTATTTATTTTTTATAATAAAGTAATGCTGTAAGGGTAAAATTAAAAGGGTCCATAAAATGTCGATTGTCCAAGGTTGGTATTTCTTCTTCTGCTGAATGACAGCTGATTGTCTGGGTTTAAACAGTTAATAGTTCTCTTTGATGTTGTGTCTGCAGACATTAGATTCAGGTCCATATCCTTCTTCAGCTGATATCAGCTGCGGTGAAAGTTGAAGTCAAGTTGTCTGCAGGTCAGAACTCTGCTGTTATTCAGGTGACGTCAGACTTATGGAGAAAGTGAGGAATCCAGGTGTCATATTTCTTGAAATTATTTGGCTCTTTGATTTATTACTCCATATTGTTTTAGACGACCGTGATAAGACACTTCTCAAAGTCCTTCATGGTGTTCACAACCAGAACCTTGGCCCGGTCCGGTGGACCGAGCGGTTTGACGTAAATCCTGCAGCCTTTAACCCAAGTGTTCTCAACCTGCACTTCCTGAGAAGCCGTGCAAGTTTGGATATTTCAGCATTCCTTCTGGTCAGATGGTCGTTCAGATAAGCAGCCGAACCTTTCAGGTGTTTCCTTTGGGTCATCAAAGCTAGCTTGTGTTTGTGATTCACAAACCTGATGAGGATCGCTGGTTTATCCGTCTCCTTTCTCCTGGGGAGCAGGTGGCAGGTGTCAATGGTATTGAGAAATGAATGTATTTGCTGTTTCAGAGTCTCTCCACCGATCTCCGTATTAGTGCTAGCATTAGCAGTGCTAGCTCCTGCTGTCAGCTTCGCTCCAGTTTTGATTGGTACTCCAGTGACAACTACATTATTCATCCTTACTTGTTGTTCCACATCGTCCAGTCTTTTCTCCAGAATCTCGACCCGGTTTTCTCGCTGCTCGTTTTGAGCCCGAAATCTTCGGAACTCTTCCATCATTTCCTAGAGTGGCGTTAGCTTAGCGGACACTTGGTCCATAAAGCTTTTCAGCGTTTCTTGAATAATGTCAAGAGTCTTTTTGAGGTCTTCGTATTCCTGGGTTTTCTTCGGGGGCATGGTCAGCTCTCTTTTTTGGAGAAAATCAACTTTTTAAGTAATTTGAAGATAGTTGTATTCGCAGAGAGACACGCCACGCGTCCTGCTGTGTAACTCGGAACTGGATCATTGTGAAGAATAGTTAGAAACTGCCTTTAACCTGTATTACACTAATGGTTTAAACTTAATTCACTGAGCATGTATTATCATCTCAAGATTATATTACATTTGAAGAAAGCACAGCCAAACTATTGTTCTCACAGTTTATTCTCATACTCCCTCTTTTCTGTGCATGTGTGATCTGCTGAGCAGGCCTCAGACTTATCTTCACTTTAGCCTTGGAGCTTCTCTCCAGCAGCGACCCGGGGGCGTGATTTTCACACGGGGTCCATCGGACGATCTTCTGAATATGCAAATGCAGGGTTTTTATACCAAGCCCATCTCTGAGCTCGTTGGTTCGTACTTTGAATGTACCATGTTCATCTGTCTGTCCCCTTCGTGTTTGTACGAAGTAAAACCTCCACAAAAGATAAGTAACTGTCTCTGAGTCATTATTCATTCATTTCTGTGTGCAGGAAGCTGAAGGGGAACGAACCTAATTTACCTATTTTACAGTCCTGTTTAGAATCTCCAGTTTCCTCACATATCTTTTCCTTATTTTGAACTAGAATCTTAAAAGAAAACCAGAACCAAAAAAACAGCAAGTCTCTGGTTTGCTTTAAACTTTCTGGGTGTGCAACTTTAGTTATTGGCAACTTTTGGACCATAAGCTGCTACATTTCTTCCTCACTTTTTTCATGCATCTTAAACGAGGGTGCATCTAACTGTTGCCTTTCCCTGAGCTAACAATCTTTGACCTAGCTAAACAGGTCCCAGACATACAGGGAATGTGTGAGACAAAGTAATTTACAACTTTGTTGGTTTTAGTGCAGGAGGAAGATGAAGATAGTGGTCAGTTCCTGTTCTTGTTCTTTATTTAGCAGCACATGTGGTCCAGATGCTGTTGGGCTATTTCTACAGTCAGGAGCTCAACCACTGATGGAGCTGTATAGGAAATATGTGGGTCTGATTCAGAGGCTTTAGAAAATCTGCTGTGGAACATTGTTCTACCTACATTTCAAACTCAGCAGTCGTCTCTCTCAAGTCTCCAACGTGTTCAAAATGTAGCTGCTCGTCTTCTGGTTGGAGGATGTAAGAGAGACCACATCACGCCAATTTTAGCATCGCTCCACTGGCTGCATGAGTATTTTAGAGTTCACTTTAAGATTCTTTTACTTGTTTTCAAATCTTTACATGGTCTTGCCCCGCTGTACCTCTCTGAACTTCTCTCTCCTTACTCGCCAGCCCGGTGCCTCAGATCAGCTGTTTAGCTGCTTTTGGAGGTACCGAGGTCCAGATGAAGCTCAGAGGGGACAGAGCTTTTGTTGTTGCTGCTCCAAAGCTTTGGAACTCTCTGCCACTGTCCATCAGAGAATCTCCATCACTGCACGTCACCGTCCTCACATGCGCATACGCACGTCACAGGAATTCTTATGGAGGTTTTTCAATTCAATTTTATTTATATAGCCGAATATTATAACAATAATCATCTCAATGGGCTTCATACTATAAACATGAAATCATAAAGAACATAAAGTCATAGATTTCCATTTTCACGATCGTTTCCTCTTCTACGTTCAAAATGAAGTTGAATACATATTGCCAGTTTAACCAGGTCAAACTTTGACCAAGTGGCGTGTCATTGACGTCACTTTAACTTCACCATTTTTGACAATCCATGAACACAAAGGGGCCAAAAGAAGAAGCAGCCCCTCGCTGATGCTAACGCAGTCTGGTGTCTAGTTTGAACACCATGAGTATTGGCTGCTAAAATAACTGCTAGTGTAGGTGTTAACACGTTTACACTCTTCATCACTAGATATCATGATGCTTTCATGGGGGCTCAGAATTCACACTTTCACAGCACTTCTGATCCTATTTACCTTAGTGCATGCTGGATTTTTATGACTGGGGAAAAGCAAATTAATGAGTAATCAATTTTGTTTTTAAATCAGGAATGAGTAAAGTAATTTAATTTCAATTTAAACCAAATTAATAATTACTTTTTTAAATTCATCTACCCAGCACTGCTTATACACTGCAACAAACAGCACCTGCAAATCTGCTGGTCATCAGGGATTCATTTCAGACTCACCAGTGTACTTCCCCCCATAGAAGGTCATAGGGAATCCAGACGCCCCCCCTGCAAAGTCACTCATCATCAAATCCACTTTCAGAGGAAGTTTGCCTCCATTGGGCCGAGTGCAGTCCACTGTGTTAAGGATGAGGTGGCCTGTGATCACAGAGAGGTTAGGAGCTTCAATACCAACAATGGTTCTAGTTCAGTAAGAAACCAACCGATTCTACCTTTGTAGTCAAAAATGATGCACGTGTCCATTTCAGGATGAATCCCATCCATGAGAATCATAAATCTCAGCTGCTCATCAACCTGCGCAAGACCAAGACGAAAATCAAACCCAACGACAGCGGATATCCCGGCTCGTGACGTAATCCCCTGTGGCTATTGGGGGGGGGGCAAGTGAAATGATTACGTTCTGCCACACTCCAAAAGGAACCACGTTGATGTTGGTCAGCTGGACTTTGCTCTGTTCCAGATTCCTGTCACACGGCAGCAGAGAGAAGTTGACGCAGCAGCAAAATAAAAAAGCCAGAAAGACTCAGCAAGAGAGACTGACCAGAACACGGGCCGGGATGTGTCGCCTACATAGATTGGGATGTCCGGCCTCTTTTCCGACAAGATCTTCAGGGTAGGGTAGCTGGAAGAGACCAAGGACCACTTACATGTATGTCAGGGTGGAGTACAAGCAGTTTGGAATTATTCAAGCACCTGTTGATCCTTAACTCTTATCTCTTCATATCCTGAAATCAGTTTCTTTCCACATTTTCTTGAATATTTGAATAATTTAACATTGTTTGAGCTCATTACTGAACCCGTTCTAAAGTTTAGTGTCACACAGCGACACACAGAAACTTTTCTTTGTGGTTCTTATCAGTTTGATCTTGAAGTTCCTACATCCCCTCAGTTTGTTCCTCCTTCATAAGGTACCTATGATTGTCTATAGAATAAAATATATTTGTGTCATCGGCAAACAGAATGAGTTTCATAAGCTTTGAAACATTGACAGTGATTCAGTCCAGTCTTCCCTCTCTGGTGTCCTTTGCCAGCATTCTGATTGCTTTTGGGAAAAAGATGTTGTGGAAGCGTGTGGTGTGTGCTTGGATGCTTTCAGGCCTGACGTCTGAGGTTGTGGCCTGAGTCCACACACTGGATCAGTGTGTGAGCAGGGTGGTGTCTGTCTCTGATGATCTTAGAGACTCTCCTCCTGCAGCGCTGTTCATAGATGGTGTCCATGGATGGAAGGTTGCAACCTATTATTTTACCAGCTGTGTTGATGACCCTCTGCAGCATCTTCCTTTCTATTATGGTGGTGTTACCGAACCAGGCTGTCAGTCCGCTGGTGAGGATGCTTTCAGCCCCCTGTAGGCTTGGGTGAGGGTCCTACGTTTGAGACCAGCATTCTTCAGCAGCCTGATGAAGTACAGCCTCTGCTGGGCTTTCTTCACTGTGGCAACACTGTTTCTTTCCCAGCTGAGGCAGTACCCCTGTGGTGTAGCGGTACTGACTGTTATCTCAGCAGAAACCTTCTTTCCCATCCTCACCACCTGTGGTTGGTCAGTGAGAAAGTCAAGAATCCAGTTTCTGGTGGGTTTTGGTATTCCCAGATCTGCTAGTTTATCAGTCAGCTTCAGGGGCCTGATGGTGTTGAAGGCAGAGCTGTAGTCCAGGAACAGTAACCGGGCGTATGTGTTCTTGGTGTCCAGATGTTGCAGGGTGGAGGGAAGTGCCAGTGCCACCGCATCTTCTGCTGATCTGTTGGGGCGGTAGGCGAACTGGTGGGGGTCTACTGATTCGTCAACCAGGGAGTTCATGTGGGACAGAACCAGCTTTTCCAGACATTTCATTGCTGCAGGGGTGAGAGCTGTGAGCATGTGGGGGAATTGCATGTTTTAGTGTGTTTTTCTTCGTTTGTGCATGTTCGCATGTTTGTAGTGCTACCTGTTTTTGCATGCTATGGACACGCCCCCTTGAAACACAGCTCGCGATCCACAACACCTGCTCCTTGTTAGGAGAGAACTATAAGGCCGCATTTACACTGCAGGTCTTGATGCTCATATCCGATTTTCTGACTATATCCGATTGACGACCCGCTTACATCTTCTTTGGACTTTTAGCCCTCTTTTATTCTGTTTTAACTGCTTCTGGGATTTTTTATCTTGTTTAACTGTTTTTAATCTTTCCCTTGAATTCTTAGACCAATTCCATGCTCGTTTAAGCATTTTTAACTGGAATCCTGTGGACATTCATATAAATTGTCATTGTGGCCAAGAACTTGGGTCCTCTTTGGTGGTGTGTGTGTGCTCTAGCTGATTCAATATCCTCATTCATTTTATTATTAAACCCATCTTTCAACCCCTACAGTCCTTACAGAGCCACGGGTCTCAGGTCGTTCATCATTGCGACGTGTTTTCTTCCAGACCAGCACGATCACGGAGGACTTGAAGATACGGGGCACCGTTTCCTGCGATAGGTAGAGGTTGAGGATGTCTGTGTAGACCTCTGCTAGCTGCTCCACGCAGGCTTTCAGAACCCTTGGTGAAACGTGGTCCAGTCCCGTCGCCTTGTGTGGTTTCACCTGCTTAAGGGCCCTGAGGACCTGTGTGTGGGAAACCTGCAGCGCAGCCTCTTCTGGGGCCCAGGAGGTCTTTTGGGGGACCTCTTTGTTGTTCTGGTCGAACCCTGCGTAGAAGCTGTTAAGGCTGTCTGGCGGGATGTTATTCTGGAAGTCAGATCTGCTGTGTTTGTCTTGTAGTTGGTGATGGATTTGATCCCCTGCCACAGGCCTCTTGTGTTGGTTTCTCTGTGGCAGCTCTCAATTTTCTGACTGTAGCTTCTTTTGGCAGCTTTGATGGACTTCTGGAGGTCATAGCGGGCGTGTTTGTATGCTATGCTGTCTCCAGATTTGAAGGCTGCACGCCGTTTGTGTATTTTTATGCGCACGTCTGTGTTGAACCAGGGTTTTTGGTTAGGTAAGATGCGGATGGTTCAAGTTGGAATGCAAATGGAGGTGCACCAGTCTATGTAGCTGCTTACTGTGTCCGTGTATTCATTAATGTTTGTTGAAGCTGCTTTGAAGATGCTTGTATCTCACTTGTATCCTTCAGCCCCTTCTTAAGACCAGAATTTTCTCCTGCATGTTCATGCTTAAACTAACAAGTTTTGTGTTTGTTCTTCACCGGGAAGAACCTATGGACACCTATAACACCTATGGACACTTAAGAGTACCATATTTTCCCGACCATAGGGCACACCGGATGGTAGAGCGCGGCCTCAGTCATGGGGGATTTTTCTGTCTTTGACACATACGAAAGGCGCACCGGGTGTTAAGGCGCGGGCATGTTAACGTCCCGTTCAGACCCTTGGCATTTCTAGAGTGGGTTAATAAAAAATACAGTCTCTGTATGTTAGAGGAAACTTTTTTTTTGTTACTGTTCTTTGTAACTGAATAACACAAACTGAATGTCGCTCACTTGCAGGCTCTTGTCTCCCTTCCTCCTTATCCTACACAAGCGCTAAAGACACACAACACACACAGACACACAGAGGTGCGCAACACCTGCCATCTTGTCTTCTTTCTTCCCTTCTATATGGAAAACGCTGCTGCTTTCAGCACATTCACACACAAACGCACAGACTAGCGGCGCACGTCTCCTTTCTTCATATGCACTAGCGAAAACCTGCTGCTTTCAGCACACACACATAAACACACACACACTTGCGCCAGTCTGTCTCTGCATTCCTCCTATGCGCTAGCGAAACACCAGCTTAAAGTAGTGGGCAAGCTGCTTTTCTGTTTACTCCTCTACTGAAATGATTGAGGTTTATAAGGTAGAAGGAGCATAGAAGGCTTTAAAATGTAGAATAGTTGCAATGCAGTTAGGTTCCACTTGGCCTTTACGTCTCTCCCCCTTCCTCATTTCATCTTCTTCTACGACCCACAACTACACATTAGGCGCACCGGCTCATAGGGCGCCCCCTGCTGGCGGAAGAAAATGTATGACTTTTAAGTGCGCCTTATAGTCGTGAAAATATGGTAAGCACCCATATTTTATTATCTTTTATTATTTTTATTTATTTTAAGTGCACATGTACAGTTCAAAATAGATCTTGGCTATCATCATCATCATCATTATGGCCATTTATGGTGGTACCGTGAACATCACTGTTGCCTTCGCGCTGTGAATTCTACCATGTTTACAAACTAGAAATTCTCCTGAATGTGAACAGAAACTTGCCCACATTTCCCAGATGTTGCTAAGAGTGGAGTTACAGATGTTGCCCTCTTTTAGTGGACAGCAGCAACTGCACAAGTCTTTGTATATCCAGTTAGGAAGTTTTTAATCAGCTAAAGTTGGTTGTTGGTGCTTTGCAACTTTGGCTCTGAAAGGGTCAGTGATGTCTTGAGCAAACCTATTCAGTCTACTATAATAATAATAATAATAATAATAATAATAGTGGATTAGATTTATCTGCGCTTTTCAAGTCACTCAAAGCGCTTACAGTGTGCCCATTATTCATTCACTCCTCATTCATACTTGGTGATGGTAGCTACTGTTGTAGTCACAGCTGCCCTGGGGCAGACTGACAGAGGGGTGGCTGCCAGTTCGTGCCTACGGCCCTCTGACCATCACCGGGACATCCTGCTCAACCACCTGAACCACTGCCGCCCAAAACGATCAAAACAATCAAATCCCAGGTCATTAACTACACAATTTGTGGCCCCCTGTTAAGTGATTGACACATTGCTTCTTCTCCACAAATACTAATATAATAACACAATAACAGTTTTTGTTACTTAAGAACACAGAGAGATTCATCGAGGCCATCCTGGACCAGTTCAGGTCAGGGGTTAGTAGAAGGGCTGGTAAAATCTTTTCAGGCCTCTCAGACTGTGAAACAGTCCAAAAATAGTACTGCAACCTGCTCCTGTACAATTACAATCATTCTTTCAAAGTAAGAAACTTGGCCAACAAAGATGATTCTAACTCCAGTGTGGCTCCACTGGTGTGTGAATGTGTATGAACCACTTTCGGTTGAGTGGACGCTGGCATGACTTTAACTTTAATTCTCGCTTTTCTAAACAATTCTGCTACGACAGATTTTGGACTGTAAATAACAGAGAACACACGTCACTGTGTCCATCCACTACTTTGATTATTTACTTCCAACTGCACGCTTCAATAACCGACAGCTTCCACTAGGCCACTCCTCCAACCTGGGCCTTGGCTAGCTAGGAGTTACGTTTTTCAGTCTGCAGTCCTTCTCCTGTCAGCTATGCTCACGTGCAAACTTTCCATCTGGTCGGCTCTAACCTGGACCCTCCTCTGGCTTTTCCACCGCCCCACGGCCGGGCTCATCCAGTACTCAGCGTCTGACTCCTCCGTCTCCGCTGGCTGCCTACAGCCCCTCCTCCTCTGCTCTACGCCCGCACGGACTCCCTGCTCCCGCCACGCCGGAGGTACATCCACCGTGGGACGCACCGGCACTACCAAGCCTCGTCCAATGTCGTCCGCTTCCTCTCCTCCTCTACCCGCCGTCCTCCACGTAACACCGGACGTTCTGTGGACCACGGAGTGCTCTCCAGCCTCCCCGGACCTGCGAACTCGACTTCTTCTGCGCCGCGCTAAGTCATCAGAACTGTCAAATTTGGCCTCATCAACATCTGCTCCCTCTCTAACAAGGGTCAGCTGATCCAGGATCTAATTGTGGATCGTAAGTTGGACTTTCTCTGCGTTACGGAAACTTGGCAGCAACAGAATGACTTTTTACTCACTCAATGACTCCACCCCTCCCGGCTTTGTTTACCTCTGTCAGCCTCGTTGCCATGGCCGCGGAGGCGGTCTCGCGGTCGTGGAAAGTCCTCCCGGTTCCGCTCCCCTCATTCAGCTCCATTGAGTGCACTGCCTTCATGCTGCCTGGACCCACACCAACTGTAATAGCAGTGGTTTACCGCCCCCCAAAACCGAACAGGGACTTTCTGGAGCATTTTGGAACTCTGCTCACTCACCTATCGTCTCTCTCTCCTAATGTTATGTGTATGGGTGATTTTAACATACATTTTGAGAACAACCACCTCCCCCTCACCAGAGACTTCTGCTCATGCCTGGACAGTCTTGGTTTTTATCAACATGTTCAGCTGCCTACCCATGCTAAGGGACACATTCTGGACCTGGTCTGCTGCTCTGGGTTAACCCCCTCTAACTGTTCCACAGATGACCATCCTATGACTGATCCCCATCTTGTTTCTTTTAGCACCCCCTTGACTTTATCTGAGATCAAACCCACTCGCCTCATCTCCTTCCGAAACATAAAGAATATAAATGTGGAGCTGTTTTCTTCTCAGTTGGAGCGCATTCCTTTCCCAAACTCGTCCAACCCTGATGAACTGGTTTCTTTTTACAATAACTGCCTTTTAGATGTTCTTAACAATTTTGCTCCTGTAAAAACCCGGTCTGTTTTATTTGTTAAATCTTCCCCCTGGTTCACCCCTGAACTCCATAAAATGAAAGCCAAATGCCGCCAGTTGGAGCGGCTCTGCAAAGAAACTGGCTCTCCCGTTCATAAGGAAATCTACAAAGAACTGAACTGATTGATGCAAATAAGGGAAATTCCAAAATGCTGTTTTCTTTAATGGATAATGTCTTTCAACCCCGTAACAGTTTTCCCCCTCATTTTTATTCAGATGAGCACTGTAATTCTCTTCAGTTATTCTTTAACCAGAAGATTCTAGACATCCATCAGCATCTCCATTCCTCCACCTCTCCTACCATCCCGTCTGACCCGTTTTATGTTACTCATATATTCACTTTCTTTCTCCTCCCTGATCCCAGTGAAATTTCCCGCCTCATCCATAAGTCCAAACCATCCACATGTTTGTCGAACCCCCTTCCAACATCCCTGGTTAAATCCTGCCTTCCTTCTCTTCTTCCACTCCTCATTGACATCAGGTATTGTCCCCTCACTCCTCAAGATCGCTGCCGTCAGACCCATCCTAAAAAACCCCGGCTCAGACCCCAGTTCCTTTCATAATCTTCGTCCTATTTCTAACCTCCCCTTCATTTCAAAAATTCTTGAAAAAATAGTCGCCTCCCAACTTTCCCATCATCTCACCCAGAATGATCTTTTTGAACCCTTTCAATCTGGTTTCCGTCCCCTTCATAGCACAGAAACTGCCCTACTAAAAATCACCAATGACCTTCTCCTTGCAGCTGATTCTGGACTCATCACCATCCTCATCCTCCTCGACTTGAGCGCAGCATTTGACACCATATCTCACTCCATCCTCCTCCACAGACTTTCAGCCCTCGGTATCAAGTCCCCCCCCCCTCCGCTGGTTTCATTCTTATTTTTCAAGCCGCACTCAGTTTATTCAACTGAAATCTTTCAAATCCCAACCCTGACTCATTTCATCTGGTGTTCCTCAAGGTTGTGTTCTCGGTCCCCTCCTCTTCATTACCTACCTGCTACCCCTTGGCAATATATTTCGTAAATTCAATATTGGTTTTCATTGTTTCGCGGATGACACTCAGCTCTATCTGTCCAGTAAACTCAACTCTTGTATTCCACCTGCCTCCCTCTCCTCCTGCCTGTCTGAAATAAAAACCTGGTTCACCCTAAACTTCCTCAAACTTAACAGTGATAAAATCTAATTACTCCTCGTAGGTTCCAAATCCACCCTTTCCAAAGTTTCTGATTTTACCCTTTCCATCGATTCCTCTCCAGTTTTCCCCTCCCCTCAAGTAAAGAGTCTGGGTGTCATCCTTGATAGTACATTATCATTCAATCCCACATCAATAGCATTACTCGGTCAGCCTACTTTCATCTATGCAATATTAATCGACTCCGCCCCTCCCTCACCATCCACTCCGCCTCCATCTTAGTTCATAGTCTGGTCACTTCTCATCTCAACTATTGCAATGCACTTCTCTTTGGTCTTCCCAACAAAACTCTAAATAAGGTTCAGTTGGTCCAGAATTCAGCTGCCCGCATCATCACCAGAACCCCCTCCTTCCATCACATCACTCCCGTTCTCCAGCAGCCACACTGGCTTCCAGTAGCCTTTAGGATTAAGTTCAAGCTCCTTCTCTACACTTTCAACAACTCCATAGCCTGGCTCCCTTCTATCTCTCTAATCTCCTCCATGTTAACACTCCCTCTCGCTCAGCTCTCTGTCCCTCCGGCCCGTATGGTCACCATGGGGAGCCGTGCCTTCAGTCGCTCTGCTCCCCAACTCTAGAACTCTCTCCCCCCAGACCCCAAACACTGACTCCTTTCTGATCTTTAAATCCAGACTCATAACCTAACTGTTTAAGCTTGCACTTCCGGAACGAAATTTCTCATCTTCTGTCAGCTGATGAATCCAATTATCTATTGTTTTTAACATGTTGTGATTTTATTGTGGTTTACCTCTAACTTTGTACGGTGACCTTGGGTGTTTTGAAAGGCGCTTTTAAATAAAATGTATTATTATTATTATTAGTATTAATGTCCCGGTGATGGTCAGAGGAGCCGTAGGCGCGAACTGGCAGCCACGCTTTTGTCAGTCTGCCCCGGGGCAGCTGTGGCTACCATCACCAAGTATGAAGGAATAATGGACACATTGTAAGCACTTTAAGCATCTGGAAAAGCACAGTTAATCCAATCCATTATTATTATTATTATTATTATTATTGTGACCAATGGGGATTTGGTTCGGGGCATGAAACAGTATATAAGGAGAACAGGTGTGTGTGTGGGATGTAACACTTGGCCGTTTCCTGTTTTGCGGTGTGTCGTGTCGTTGGGTTGCTGTTTATGTTATGTATTTGTTTTCACATTCATATATTTAGTGTGTCTAATGTTTCACCTGTTTCTTTAAATATATTTGTGTATATCACATTACTGTATATAATCACGTTTTGGTTGCAGTGCCGCTGCTTTGGTATGACAATCTAAAAATAAAAGGGCTTAAACCTTTCTATTGTCTTCGCTCTTGTTTCTGCCGTCGTGGCACGCACCTGCAGAGGAGACTGGCTACATTTGGCGCTGTGAGCAGGACAAGGTTATAATAGTTTCTGATTTTTTATTAGTTTTAGTTTTTATTTTGTTTTGAATTTTTGTTTTTAAATTTATTTAGTTTTAATTAGTTTTTAGAGGCAGCTTTAATAGTTTTTATTAGTTTTTATTTTTTAAATTGCTTTGTTTTAATTTAGTTTTTATTAGTTTTAATGTTAGTTTTTTTATTTTTGTAAATTAGGATATTTGTCAGCTGCATGATTCAAAATCACCAGAATAAGTATTGTATGATAAAAACTCAATCAAAGATACATTTTGAAACACTTATTATTCAGAGGACACAAGGACAACCATCCTTAAATTAAAATACAACAGCCGATAACAGCATTACGTTATCTGCTCTCGCTTCTTTTTCGGGGGAGGGCGGGCGACAGGCTAGCTTGTCTAGGTACTGTTGATTTGCGTTGTTGTGTGCGCTTTTTAAATGTACTTTTAGATTCGTAGGGTTTTTCCCTTTGAGGAGCGTTCCACAAATTTTGTCTCCTGCTTCGACTACAAAGCACTTACTTTAGTTTTCGACGCTGTTATATTCAAAAAAGTCCCAAATAGGACTCTCCCGCTTTCTCCCAACTGCTCATGTAAATGTCTATGACCACGCTAGCCGGCAGTGTCTGACAGACATCATGTGACGTCACAGACAACGTGATGCCGTAAGGTTCAGATACACAGTAAAACTAGCAGCATGAAGTAAATAGACTTTATTTCAACTCAAAAGACTTATGTATTAACTAAGACGAAACAAATTATTTTTTGGGGTTAATATTAGTTAGTTTCAGTTCGTTTTATACACACAACAAACAGTTTGTTAGTTTTCGTTTTTTTAAAAACTCGTTTTTATTTTTATTTCAGTTAACGAAAATGTTTTTTCAGTTCTAGTTTTAGTTTTTTCGTTCGTTTTCGTTAACTATAATAACCTTGGAGCAGGATCATCGTTACGGAGTGGAGGCGGCCAGAGTCTGACACATAAACCAAAGCAGCGGCTCGATCAGGCGTTCAATGGCTGACGTCATCACGGGATTCCGGGGATTCCCTTTGCCGCTGTCATCATGGAGGAGCTACGAGCGGAGCTGCAGGCCTTGAAGGACCGGATAGCTGTGGACAAAGTGAACATGGACGCCTTGCGGAACATGAATGACGTGTTGGCTGAGAAGCTGCGGAGCAGGAAGCTTCACCCGCTGGGTCTGGTTCGGCCGCGGCGGCCCGATTGGACAGAGCAGCAGGTGGTTCGTCATCTACTGGGCCGAAGGACTGTGTCATTTACCTCCCTAAAGAGAAGAAATGCCGCACTTTTTCTGGGGGTTTGTGTGCGGACTTTTACGAATGGCTGGATGAGATTAACTCGGTGTTAAGTTTCCGTCATTTTCAGCTGAGCGAGAAAGCGATGTATATATATGACCATCTTGGGGGCGAGGCCAAGCAGGAAATAAAATACCGGTCTTCTGCAGAAAAGGCTGACCTGGATTGTCTGCTGGCGATATTAAAAGAAATTTATGGACAGCCTTCCTCGTTGACTCGCCTGCAGAAACTTTTCTTTGACAGAAACAAGAGCTGCAAACCCCACAAATTTGTTGGTCCCGTTAAAATGGAAGGATGGACCTAAAGAAGCCATGTCTTTCACATGTTTAGGTTTGGAACTGTTTTGTTACATCCTCACGTAAACTTTCTGGTAAGAGGCTGACGCTGAAGTACTTTGTCCTTTCTTACTTTGATAAGGACTAGTGTGGCGTGGCTACATAGGACAAAGAGAGCGTTTATCTCAGCTCCTGTCCTCCCCATAAAGCACTGTCCTACTATAAAGACACTGCATGTAAGTTAATGTTTAAAAGACATAACAGGGCGATGTAAGATAGATGTATTAACAATTGCTGATGACAGCATTTAACAAAAGAGGGAGGAGCTCTCTATATTTTTCTTGGACTATTCTTAGACACTCATCTAATATTGTATGTTTTCTTATCGTGCTTATCTAACTTCGACAGATGTTTCAGTGAAAATCTTTTTAACGTGCCTCTTTTTCCAGATTTGTTTCTGATGACTTATGGCTCGGAATGAAAGTCGCGCCGCAGTATTCTTGCTCAGGAGGAAGAGCGGGGTGTACCTGAGGTGGTCTGAGTGCATATGGCTGATGTAGATGAGGTCAGCTGAGCACAGGCGCTGCTTCCAGTCGGCCGGAGGCTCGTGAAGGAGCCACCAGCCACGGGCGAAAGCTGGGCCGGTGAGCCACGGATCCAGGAGACACTTCCTGTTTCCCAGCCGCAACTCCATGCAGGCATGGGTCAAGTATGTGACCTTGTGGACAGAAAGTTAACAAATCAATATTTTCCACATCCCCACAGTCGATAGTTGAGCTCTGTATCAACAAATGTTACTTTCTTAAAAGTGTTCATGGAATTCCTGCTGTCAGTAATATAATAGCCAATATTTTTATGGCAGGTACTTTAGATCTTTTCTTCCTTTGGGCTTTTCCCTTCAGGGGTCAACCAATAACAGGTTTCCTCCATCTAACCATGTCTTCTGCATCCTCTACCAGAAGCTACCTCCATGTCTTCTTCATCCTCTACCAGCAGCTACCTCCATGTCTTCTTTCATCCTCACCAGCAGCTACCTGTCTTCATCATCTACCAGCAGCTACCTCCATGTCTTCTTCATCCTCTAACAGCAGCTACCTTCATGTTGTAATGGTTACCACCTAAATAAATGTTTCTATCCATGACAGCAAGCTTGAAAACGTGAATTTATTTAACAGGTCAGGATTCAAGTGGACATTTGTGGTCATGTTTTGTCTGTCATTATCCCATTGATGAACGGGACCAGCTGACAAATGACAGCCAGGTGACAGGGTGACACACCTATTTTTTTTAAATGACGCGGGTGCGCGAAGGAAGACAGCTGACGGCAGACCAGGAGGAGCAAGCGAGGCTCGTACTGTGGAATACTTTTCTGGCTATGTTTTGGATTACCCCAGACATTTCAATTCCTGGCGGAGTATTGTTCCCAAGAGGCTCGGATCGCCCGCACGAAGATCACGGGTTGTCTCACAGGTGGAATGCGCCCCGACGAAAGAGGGGCGGGCGGCCTCCCACCAAAGCCGCGGAGACCGTCGAACATTTTGCTTTTTCTTTTCTTATCAGACTGGCGGGGTTTCTGATTACACTTTGGTTTTGTGAATATTATGGACTTTGGGAAATCGGGCTTTTGTACATTGAATGATGGAGGTGATGGTTGATTGATAAAAAGTTCATGACTAAGAGAATACACGCTGCACCATCAAGCTAAGTTATTTGTAAGCTTTTTGTTGTTAATATTGTGCAGAGATTGGACAGATATCCAATGACCCCCGTCAGAACGCATGCTATAGACATTCCTCAGGAGTGGAGGATAGTTTGTTACAATGTCTTCATCCTCTACCAGCAGCCACCATGTCTTCATCATCCTACCAGCAGCTACCTTCATGTCTTCATCTCACCAGCAGCTACCTTCATGTTCCTCATCATCCTCACCAGCAGCTACCTTCATGTCTTCATCCTCTACCAGCAGCTACCTTCATGTCTTCATCATCTACCAGCAGCTACCTTCATGTCTTCATCATCCTCTACCAGCAGCTACCTTCATGTCTTCATCATCTACCAGCAGCTACCTTCATGTCTTCATCCTCTACCAGCAGCCACCATGTCTCTCATCATCTACCAGCAGCCACCTTCATGTCTCATCCCCACCAGCAGCTACCCTCTCATGTCTTCATCCCTCACCAGCAGCCACCTCTCATGTCTTCATCATCTACCAGCTACCTTCATGTCTTCTTCCATCCTCTACCAGTAGCCACCTGGTGTTCATCATCTACCAGCAGCTACCTTCATGTCTTCTTCATCCTCTACCAGCAGCTACCTTCATGTCTTCATCATCTACCAGCAGCTACCTTCATGTCTCTTCATCATCCACTGTGCCAGCCACTCCTTCATGTCTTCTTCATCATCTACATCAGCAGCCACCTCACAGTCTTCTTCATCCCCACCAGCAGCCACCTTCATGTTCATCCCTCTTCCAGCAGCTACCCTTCATGTCTTCTTCATCATCTACCAGCAGCTACCTTCATGTCTTCTTCATCTCTCACCAGCAGCTACCTCATGTCTTCATTCTACCAGCAGCCACCTTCATGTTCTCCCATCAATTCACCAGCAGCCACCTTCATGTCTTCATTTTCTACCAGCAGCTACCTTCATGTTCATCATCTTTCACTCTCAGCAGCCACCTTCATGTCTTCATCCTCTACCAGCAGCTACCTTCATGTCTTCTTCATCATCTACCAGCAGCTACCTTCATGTCTTCTTCATCCTCTACCAGCAGCTACCTTCATGTCTTCATCATCTTCTACCAGCAGCTACCTTCATGTCTTCATCCTCTACCAGCAGCTACCTTCATGTCTTCATCTTCTACCAGCAGCTACCTTCATGTCTTCATCATCTACCAGCAGCTACCTTCATGTCTTCATCTTCTACCAGCAGCTACCTTCATGTCATCATCATCTACCAGCAGCTACCTTCATGTCTTCATCTGCATCCAGAATCCTCCTCTGGTCTTCCTCTAGACTCAGCATCCTTCAGTCTGTCCTCTGGTCCCAACCATCTCAGTCTGACTAGATCTCCAGAACCTCTAACATGTGCTGTCCCTCTGATGTCCTCCTTCCTGATCCATGCTGGTCCCTCCCAAAGAGAACCTCAGCATCTTCACATCTGCTTCCTGTCTTCCTCTGTGTCTCTAGGAAACATCATGGCAGCTCTCTCCACACATTTCTACACCTTTCCTTGCATTTCAGCTGAAACTCTTCTATCACACTTGACACTTTTCTCCACCCATTCCAACCTGCCTGCACTCATCTTCACTTCTTTTCCACTCTCTCCATTCCTCTGGACTGCTGACTCTAGATCCTTCAGATCCTCCTTCTTCATCTCTTCTTCCTATAACCTCACTCTTCCTCTTGGGTTACTCTCATTAACACATATGTTCTCCGTCTTACTGCCGCTAACCTCCATTCCTCTCCTTTCCAGGACAAACCTCGACCTGCTCTCTGCTCTTACTACAAATCACAGTATCGTCTGCAAACATCATAGTCCGTGGTGGTTCCTGTCTAACCTCATCTGTCAGTCTGTCCAACACCATTGCAAACAGGAAGTGGCTCAGAACTGATCCCTGATGTAATCCCACCTCCACCTGAACTCCTCTGTCACCCTTACAGCACATGTCACCCCTGTCTTACAACCCTCATTGTTAGGAACCGGTCCCATCTTCCCCACTGGTCATCAGCGGGAACAATCACCAGAATACTGACCACTTCCTGGTTTCCGTATTACCATTCCCATCGTCCCTTGCCCTTAAAACCAGGATGTTCTCCGGCTGCTTCCACCCATTCATTACTAGTCTGTCTCTCATCTGCAATCACGCACCTCTAAATATCCAGTGCACTTCGCTCTGCTCAGTGAGAAGGATCGTATTTACTAACCTTATGTTCATGCCCTATGTTTACTCAGTGTCACTGATGTTTGCTGGTCCTCAGTCCCGGACGAAGCAGAGCCCTGCCACCTTCATCTGCCCATCTTGGCGTTTTCCCTGTTTCTTGCTCATTCATATTAAACTCTGCATATGGATCCGTCTGCCTCCGCCTGTTCATTATACTCGTACATGTCATGCAGTACTGTAACATAATTCTCTGTCACTCCAGACTTCCTCTTACAATACCACAGTTCTTCTCTGAACATCCTGTCATAAACCTTCTCCAGATCTACTGAGACAGCGCTCTGTACTTGTTTATCAACTCAAAGCAAAGATGCATTTGTAGTGGTCTTTCTTGGTATGAAACCATCCTGCTCCATAGAAATGTTCACTTCTGCTCTGAGTCTAGCTTCAACTACTCTTCTCCATTACTTAATTGTACGGCTCATCAGCTTTATTTGTTGGTAGTTGCCACAACTCTACACATCTCCCTCATTCTTACACTTCTCCTCCATTCTTCAGGAATCTTCTCACCACCTAAGATCCTTTTAAACCACCCAGTCAAAAGCTTCACTGCCATCTCTCCTATACACTTGCATACCTCCACAGGTGTATCATCAGGAACAAGTACCTTTCCACTTTTCATCCTCTTCAATGCTCCCCTTACTTCACCCTTACTAATCTATGTTGCTTCCTACTCCACAACAGTCACCTCTTCTATGCTTTGTTCTCTTTTATTTTCTACTTATAAAATGAGATTTTATTATTTTTATTCATTCAGGTGTTTTTGCAAATGAGAAATAGATGTGTGTACATGTGCAACTGTAAGTGAATGTACTCCTAGCAGGGCACTGAACTTTGACAGTGGGAGTACTGCGTTTGGGAAAATAATTACATAAGGTACGGGGTGAGAGCCAACACACCACCATCCTCGGCTCTCTGGAAACACTCTCACCTACCACTACTTTGCAGTCTCTGATCTCCTTCAGATTACACGATCTGCACAAGATGCAGTCTATCTGTGTGCTTCTATCTCCACTCTTATAGGTCACCTGATGTTCATGCCTCTTCTCAAAGAACAAATTCAATGCTAAATCAACCACCATCTTGAAATCTGCACCAATGACAATTCTCTCACTTTTAGGGATGCTCATCATCACTTCCTCAAGGTCCAACCAGATTTTCTCCTCCTCCAGCTCACATCCTGACCATTCATGCTCACTGCTTTTTTCGCTAAGACTTCTGGATTTTGGAACACAAGATTTGGACACCACTACAAATTGGTGAAGACCCTTATATAGTGCAGTTCAGGAGAGTACATAGGGAGTTTGGACATGGTGAAAGTTTTTTGCAGCTGAACCGTGAAGTTTTATGTGAATGCTAGCATCTCTTTTCTCATTAGCAAAGAGCTTGTGTGGATAAAAGAGGGAGGAGTACAACACAGGAGCGTTTACAGGAGTGCAGATGAACAACCCCAATTTAGGAAAACAGAGACACAAACATGTCCGCCGCTGCCACAGTGCACTTTTAGGAGTCTGAAGGTTTTACCGCGGACGCACAGTCTCACAGATGTTTCAAACATTATCATTTTCAAAGCCCCAAAAGTTTGTGCAATACTAAAAAATGAGCACAAGTCTCTAGAGGGAACATGAAAATCTAAGTACAAACTTTGACTTCTCCCTCCTGGAGCTCCTCCATCTCCCTGGGATCAGTGAGCCAGGGGTCGGGTGGGCTGAGCTCCACCAGCTTAACACCTCCATCCTCCAAGGACTCCACATCTAAAAGGCAAGAACATGGGGAGCTTTGTTAGATAACACAGGATTGTTAAATTGACTAAAGTGGCGGTGTGTTGTTTATAACTTCTTCTGGTTCCCTTTTTAAGTTTCCAGACTTGTACAAATAGAAATTCCATAAACCATTTGGATTTAGCTACTGAGTAAAAATGTTTGGTAATGTTTTGAATGAGATTCCTCACTAAACTACTTATAAGACATAAACAAGCATTAGTAATTTGGTATTAAGCTGCTTATGAAGACATTCATTAGCATTTGTTAAAGCATCAAACATTATATAGTACATAATATATGTACTAATTGTGTCGATGTTGACAGTTTGGGTGTTTTGCAGACCCCTAAACTAAAGTGTGATCAAACAGGGGTTAATCCTCACAAGTCATTTAGAAATTGCTTGTGAGGGATTAATCATCTTAACCCTTGTGCTATCCTAAGGGGTCAAGATGGCCATTGAGGTGTTCTCACTACCATGACAAAGGTGGATAAAGGTGGAAAGATTTCATGTAATCCATGGACACCAGTGAAGATCACAAAACATTGAAGAAAAAAGGTTCAGAGCACTGTCTAGTGGGTCTAGATGACCCAACTCCCACTGTTAACATGCCATAAGGCCCAGACTTGTGGATACAAAGTAAGGCAGTAGCATAAACACCTTATCCAAGGACCCACAATAGACAAAGCTCATGTGCCAGTGCTACACTTAACCGACTAAGCCATCCAACCTCTCAAGTTATTTTACTTAATGCAACCCATTTACCCTTTTTTCAACCCTGTTGCCCTCATTTCAACCCTGCTGCCACAACGAACTGGACTGGGCTAACAACACAGATGCTCTGTACAGGAAGGGCCAAAGTCACCTTTACCTGCTGAGGAGACTGAGGTCTTTTGGGGTGAGCAGACAGCTGCTCAGGGCTTTCTTTGACCCTGTGGTGGCCTCAGTAGTCTTTATGGAGTTGTGTGCTGGGCAGTACAGGGGCAGTACAGGGGGCAGTACAGGGGGTAGTAGGCAGTACAGGTACAGATAGGAGGAGGCTGTCCTGGGCTGCACACTGGAGTCCATGGAGGAGGTGGCGGCCAGGAGGATGTTGGCTAAGCTAACATCCATCATGGATAACCCCTCCTACCCCTGCCCACTGCACCAAAGTAGAGGCGGTGACCAGCTCCTTCAGCACCAGACTGTTATCCCCACAGGGCAGTAAGGAGCTACTGCAGGTCATCCCCCCCCCCCCTCACAGCCATCACACTGTACAATACGGTGCTGAAGTGACACACTACGGCTGAACCGGTGTTTTCAATTCAATCCTTTATTTACTCATTTTCCCAGTTATTTTTTTTATATTTGTTTCAAATGTTTGTACTGTTAATCCTGAAAAATACTGGTCACTTTACTAGTCACTTTACTTTTTTGAATGTCACTTTTGCTGTTTTTTTATGTCTGTTTTTTGATGCCGCAGACAAAACGATTTCCTCATCCTGGGATTAAAAAGGCAATCTAATTTAATCTAATATAACCTAAATGCTGAGAGCAGGGCTAATAACAGGGCTGGTAACTAGGTTTGGAACAGGGCTGGTAACAGGGTTGGTAACAGGGTTGTTAACAGGGTTGGGAACAGGTCTGGTTAAAGGGCTGGTAACAGGGTTGGGAACAGGGTTGGTAACATGGTTGGGAACAGGGTTGGGAACAGGGCTGGTTACTGGGCTGGTAACAGGGTTGGTACCAGGGTTGGGAACAGGTCTGGTTACTGGGCTGGTAAGAGGGTTGGTACCAGGGTTGGGAACAGGTCTGGTTACAGGGTTGGTAACAGGGTTGGTACCAGGGTTGGGAACATGTCTGGTTACTGGGCTGGTAAGAGGGTTGGGAACAGGGTTGGGAACGGGCCTGGTTACTGGGCTGGTAACAGGGTTGGTACCAGGGTTGGGAACAGGTCTGGTAACTGGTCTGCTAACAGGGTTGGTAACAGGGTTGTTACCAGGGCTGGTAACAGGGCTCGTAACTGGATTGGTAACAGGGTTGGGAACAGGTCTGGTTACAGGGCTGGAAACAGGGTTGGGAACAGGGTTGGGAACAGGTCTGGTTACTGGGCTGGTAACAGGGTTGGTACCAGGGTTGGGAACAGGTCTGATTACTGGGCTGGTAACAGGGTTGGTACCAGGGTTGGGAACAGGGTTGGAAACAGGTCTGGTAACTGGGCTGGAAACAGGGTTGGTACCAGGGTTTGGAACTGGGTTGGTAACAGCTTTGGGAACAAGGTTGGGAACAGGGTTGGGAACAGGTCTGGTTACTGGGCTGGTAACAGGTCTGGTTACTGGGCTGGTAACAGGTCTGGTTACTGGGCTGGTAACAGGGTTGGTACCAGGGTTTGGAACTGGGTTGGTAACAGGGTTGGGAACAGGTCTGGTAACAGGGTTGTTACCAGGAATGGTAACAGGGCTGGTAACAGCGTTGGGAACAGGTCTGGTTACAGGGCTGGTAACAGGGTTGGGAACAGGGTTGGGAACAGGTCTGGTTACTGGGCTGGTAACAGGGTTGGTACCAGGGTTGGTAACAAGGTTGGGAACAGGTATGATTATTGGGTTGGTAACAGGGTTGGGAGCAGGTCTGGTAACAGGGCTGGTAACAGGGTTGGTACCAGGGTTGGGAACAGGTCTGGTTACTGGGCTGGTAAGAGGGTTGGTACCAGGGTTGGGAATAGAGTTGGGAACAAGTCTGGTAACTGGGCTGGTAACAGGGTTGGTACCAGGGTTTGGAACTGGGTTGGTAACAGGGTTGGGAACAGGGCTGGGAACAGGGTTGGTACCAGGGTTGGGAACAGGTCTGGTTACTGGGCTGGTAACAGGGTTGGTACCAGGGTTGGGAATAGAGTTGGGAACAAGTCTGGTAACTGGGCTGGTAACAGGGTTGGTACCAGGGTTTGGAACTGGGTTGGTAACAGGGTTGGGAACAGGGCTGGGAACAGGGTTGGTACCAGGGTTGGGAACAGGGTTGGGAATTGGTCTTGTTACTGGGCTGGTAACAGGGTTGGGAGCAGGTCTGGTAACAGGGCTGGTTACTGTGGTGTTATGCCATTGGTTAAACATAATTCTGTTAAAGAACTACAGGGTCGCATTGTTATGACGTTACAGTAGTGTGGGGGCAGCGGGAAGCGTGGCTAGACCGAGAGACACATGTGGAAGGCTGTCTAACGAATGTTCGAATAAAGCGCCCTAACAAGCAAACAGTTGGACCCTTATTTGCTTCCCTCAGTTTAAATAACACGACATGGTATCAGAAGTCCTGTTAAGTTGTTAGAGGAAAGAAAAAGCCGATTTTGAACATGGCAGACGAGAACGCGCAGCGAGTGCCGGCGGGGCCGAGCGCCGGCGGGGCCGAGCGCCACCTTCAATCTACAACCTCCGGAGCCTTTCGACTTTTCAAAGCCGCAAGAGTGGGAAAAGTGGATAAGAAGGTTTGAAAGATTTCGCATTGCCAGTAACCTGAACGCAAGCACGGAGGAAAATCAAATAAATACGTTGATATACTGCATGGGTGATGAAGCTGATAACGTCATGCGTGGACTGAACATACCTGCAGACCGACGAGGGACGTATCAAGGGGTGAGAGATGGCTTCCAAGCATTTTTCATAGTGAAGAAAAACGTTATCTATGAACGTGCAAAATTCAACATGAGAAAGCAAGAAGAAAATGAGACTGTGGATGCCTTTGTTACTGCACTGTATGCATTAGCAGAACACTATGGCTATGGGACACTTCATGATGAGCTCATACGTGATCGACTGGTGGTCGGTTTGTCAGATAAACGCCTGTCTGAACGCATGCAGTTAGACCCGGATCTTACGCTGGATAAAGCTATTAACATGGCAAGACAGAGCGAGGAAGTGAAAAGGCAGCAATCTTCACTGCAAGGTGACACCAGGACACAGCCAGGAGATGCTAAATGTGTTGACAGGGTGCACAAAAGCAGCAGAAAGTTTAAAACCAAATCACATCCAGATGTCAAACAGAGCAAATCATGGAGGCCTCAACACAGTAAACCAAACACACAGTGTCATAAGTGCGGCAGCTCATCACCCCATCCAAAACGTGAGTGTCCAGCTAATGAAACAGTATGTCATGCATGTGGAAAAAAGGGACATTACATGAGAGTGTGTAAAAACAGGAAGACTTTGAGTGAAGTGGAGGAAGATGTCAATGCCTTATTCCTTGGCAGTGTTACCAGCAATGGAGAGCCGTGGATGGTAAACATCATTATAAACAACAAAAGCGTGTCATTCAAAATAGACACAGGAGCAGATGTCACAGTTTCCACACTTCAGGTGTTCAAAGAAATCTTCAGAGACAGTTGCCCACCCACTCTTCAAAAACCAACCAAGCCTCTGTTTGGACCTGGAAGAAAGCCGTTGGAAGTCCTCGGGTTCACAGAGATGAGACTAAGGAAAGGAGCTAAAGAAGCAAGAGAGGATGTGTACACCCCGAAACACCCGCATACAGCATTGCTGGGAAGACCTGCTATTCACAAGTTGGAGTTAGTTACTCGAATAGACACTCTCAGCATCGAGACACTAAAAGTCAGCTACCCAAAGCTGTGCAGCGGTCTTGGTGAAGTGAAGCAGCCATACAAGATCAAGTTAAGGCCAGATGCTCAGCCCTTCTCATTAAAGACACCTCGGAGAGTTCCATTGCCGCTCATGGACAAAGTGAAGCAGGAACTGTCCCGCATGGAAGACTTAGGTGTGATAACCAAAATAGAGGAGCCAACAGACTGGTGTTCTGGCATGGTGGTGGTACCCAAAAAGAAAACAGACAAGGTGCGCATTTGTGTTGATCTCACACACCTCAACCTTTCTGTGTGTCGAGAAAAATACATCCTGCCATCAGTGGAAGAGACACAAGGCAAATTGGCTGGAGCCAAAATTTTCAGCAAATTGGATGCTAATATGGGATTTTGGCAAATTCGCCTTACAGAAGAGTCAGCCAAATATACCACCTTTATTACACGTTTTGGCCATTACTATTTTAGGCGGCTACCTTTTGGTATTGCTTCTGCTCCTGAACATTTCCAGAACAGAATATCAGAAGTCATAAACAGTCTGGAAGGTGTGGTTTGTCACATGGACGATGTGTTGGTTTGGGGCAGAACACAGGAAGAACATGACACTCGCCTACATGTTGTGCTTAAAAGGCTGCAGGAGGCAGTTAGAAATACAGCGGGGAAAATAAGTATTGAACACGTCAACATTTCTCTCAAAGAACATATTTCTAATTGAGCTATTGACACAAAATTTTCACCAGATGTCAGCATCAACCCAAGTAATGCACACATAGAAAGAATTCCAAACATTTATGTCCATAAATGAAGTTATGTGTAATAAAGTGAAATGGCACAGGGAATAAGTATTGAACACATGAAGAAAAGGAGGGGCAAAAAGGTCTGGCTAGCCAAGAAAGCAGCTGGAGTTTGTCAGTATTCAGAAGGTTAATCTGCCCCCTATTAGTGCAAAGTAATATCAGCTGGTATAGTCCTGATGGATGCCTTTTAAAAAGGTTTCTCACCAGCAAGGTGTTAGACAAGAAGCACTGTATGATGGGTAAAAGCAAAGAGCTGTCCAAAGACCTACGCAACCTTATTGTTGCAAAACACACTGAAGGCATTGGTTACAGGCGCATTTCTAAACTTCTGAAAGTTCCAGTGAGTACCATTGGGGCCATCATCCGGAAGTGGAAAGAACACGGCATTACCATAAACCTGCCACGGCCAGGGGCTCCTCGCAAGATTTCAGACAGAGGAGTCAGAACAATCATCAGAAGGGTTCTCCAACAGCCCAGGACCGCTCGTGGAGAGCTTCAGAAAGACCTGGAATCAGCAGGTACCGTTGTTTCAAAGAAAACAATAAGTAATGCACTCAACCGCCATGGCCTCCATGCACGCACACCACGCAAGACTCCATTTTTGTAGAAGAAGCATGTTGAAGCTCGTTTGGAGTTTGGGACACAACATTTGGATAAACCCATGACATTCTGGGAGAAGATACTCTGGTCAGATGAGACCAAAGTTGAACTCTTCGGATGTCATAAAACACAACATGTTTGGAGGAAAAATGGCACCGCACATCACCCCCAAAACACCATACCAACAGTCAAGTTTGGAGGTGGGAGCATCATGGCGTGGGGCTGTTTTTCAGCATGTGGTACTGGTAGACTTCATATCATTGAAGGAATAATGACTGGAGAAAAGTATGGAGACATTCTTGATCAGAATCTGCTGTCATCTGCCAGGCTGCTGAAGATGAAAAGAGGGTGGATCTTTCAGCAAGACAACCATCCCAAGCACACAGCCAAGGTAACACTCAACTGGTTGAAGAAAAAAAGGAAATAAAGCTTCTAGAATGGCCCAGTCAATCACCAGACTTGAATCCAATTGAAAGTCTTTGGAAAGAACTGAAGATCCGGGTTCACAGAAGAGACCCCCGGAACCTTGAAGATTTGAAGGCAGTTTGTGTGGATGAATGGGCCAAAATCCCACCTGAGCAATGTATTCCACTGGTTTCTCCATCCAGGAGGCGTCTTGAGGCTGTAATCACCAACAAAGGTTTTTGCACTAAGTATTAAATAAATTTCAGTAAGCGTGTTCAATACTTATTCCCTGTGCCATTTCACTTTATTACACATAACTTCATTTATGGACATAAATGTTTGGATTTCTTTCTATGTGTGCATTACTTGGGTTGATGCCGACATCTGGTGAAAGTTTCATGTCAATAGCTCGATTAGAAATATGTTTTTTGATAGAAATGTTGACGTGTTCAATACTTATTTTCCCCGCTGTACCTCATTCATGCAATCATTGAAATTTATATAAATGTAAAAAATACTTGCTTTGTAAATGTAGCTATTTAATGCATTTGCTTTTCAGTTTGAGTCTTTTAGTCAAGCACCATGCTTGTTAATCGAGCGATGATGTCATAGCGCTGTAGGTGCAGTCGGCGCTCTGCTCCAGCCTCTTAACCCGTGTTCTATCCTAGGCACTTTACCGTTGGGAGGTGTGTCATCTAGACCCACTAGACAGAGCTCTGAACCTTTTTTCTTCAATGATTTGTGATCTTCACTGGTGTCCATGGATTACATGAAATCTTTCCACCTTTATCCACCTTTGTCATGGTAGGAAGAACACGTCAATGGAAGGGGGGGGGGGTCATCTAAGATAGCACAAGGGTTAATGGAGGAGGAAGGGGCCAGAGAGAGCCTGCAGAGGCAAACAAAGTTTTGACGAAAGACAGAAATTAGATGCAGGTTTATTTAAGTTTATTAACATAACTTAATCTGAACAGAATCACGAACACATCACAGAAAAATAAAACATATTTTGTTCCTTCTTCACTGCTTTTTACCTGTCTTGGTTCACCTGGACCCTCACAGTCGCTGGCTGCTGGCCATTTTCAGAAAAATACGTTCAATGATGATTGTTTTTTTCTGAATGTTTCTGAAATGACTCATGGAAATGTTATTAAACTGAGCCAAAACTTGACCTGTGTGATTTTTCTAGGGTGTTTTTTTTCAGTAAAGTTTGCCATTTTTTGATAGTAAGACAGCATTTCTTTAAATTCAGCTGTTGACTTGATCACGTCCTCATCTGATTTGTCATCACCGTTCAGCTGCTCCATAACTGCTGGGTGGGTCGCACAGCCAGCTCCTTCAACTCATGCCCTTTAAAAATCTTGCAGCTGTAATAGTGTCCTTTTGTTTCAATATCCTATTGATTGTGGATGGGTTTCGCTTAAACTTTGCAGTGTCACTTACACACATCCCTTCTTCATACTTTCTTATAAATTCAAGCTTTTGCTCCATTGGCAACATGCTCTTCTTTTTTTCTGAAGCCATTGTTTTTGAATGCAGATCACTGTAAAACAATTAACAGTCAAGTGACACGGTGACATCATGTGGATCCTGGGACACAGGCAGAAGACTGGGAAATATTGACCAATAAGAGGTCAGCTTTTATGGCAGTACATTCAAAATCAGGCTTTTGTATCTTCTTTCTCTTTTAGCTTTTCTCATCAGGGGTCACCACAGCGAAACAACCTCTCTTTCGACGGACGAGTCGCATAGTTAACTTGGTTAACTTTACGCCGGATGCCCTTCCTGATGCAACCCTCTCAAGTTAACCGGGCTGGGGACCAGCACAGAAGAAGAGAAAGGAACAGCCCGAATTCGAACCCTGGTTTCATGGACGGAAGGCGCCGCAAACCAGCAGGAGCTAAACTGGCTCCAAAAACAGGCTTTTGTATGAATCTTAAAATTTTTCACGTGTTTTGGACCATTTGTATCTAGAGGAACCACTGGTATCTCCCGATCTTGGTGTGAGACCACAGTGCTGACTACCACTTTTCAAAACACCATTTAAGGAAGATGGCATTGCTTATATGAAGACCCACAGATGCTAACATTTTATACAAGTTGACAAATACAACAGAGAGAGCTAACACTACCTGTTTTTTCCCTACCTGCTTTAAGAAAATGAAAATACACTTGAGAATTAAAAAATCTATCAACCATCAGATGCTGAATTACCTATCTCTGAGCAAGTAGCCTCCTCTGAAGCTTACCCAGTTCGTCCTGCAGGAAGCTGTCAGGAGGGTTCACGTACTTCATGGTGGACAGGTCCAGTTTCCAGTTGTGCTTGGTGCATTTGACAGTCCTGTGAAGCCATTGCCCTGTGAGCTGCAGCACAAAATCAAACACATACTCTCACTGCAGCCTCACCTGCCCCCCATGTCCTCCATGTCCTGGATGAAGAGTCCCCCCTGGTGCTTGCAGAGGTTCTTACAGGCCTTGAGCCCATCCTTGCTCTTGAATATGATGTAGCAGGAACCCTCAGGGCTCTTCCTGAAGTTGACTCCGTCTGTGAGCACATCCACAGCTTCTCTGTCCAGCAACAACACCACCTTTGCTTTCTGAGCAGACATTTCACCTGGGGGACAAGAAGGGGATGAAAGATAAAAAAGACCCGGACGGGAGTCCAGGAAAATGTCTTTTTAATGAGTTGGACAATTAATATCATCCTAGATCATTAGATACTATCACAGTAACTCATCTCTGGGTAGTGGGGAAAGAGTGGGTAGGTATGTATACAAATCAGGTAGGTAGGTAGGAATCGGTCAGTAAAGGAGTTTGGTAGTGAAGCACCTTATCACATCGTCACTGTCATCCTCCTGCCATCCTCAAGTTTATTAAACTGTTTAGCTCATGAAAGTCTCTTTGCACAGTTATTCTCAGCTAATAGGTTTAGTTATTTCCTGGTGCATAGTTTTATTTTTATTTTTGGTGTGAATGTTTCCGATATCCTGTAAATATCCTAACCTAACTTTATTTAGTTTTACTTAACCTTTAACCTTCTGCCATTTAGAGCGAACAGAAAGTAAGAATCTCATTGTTCTGGGAAACCACTTTCCTTACTGTACATATGACAATGAACTCCTTAGAGTCCTTTGAAAGATGGGTTCGTGAGCAGTTCCTGGTCCTGAACCAGGGTCTGCTCTGGTGCAATCAGACCACAAATATGCTCTGGATTAACGAAGAAACCAACTCTTGTTCACTTTAAGAAAACCAGATCTGTCTGCTTTTAATACAGCCCGATGTGGATGCTGGTCTCTGTGTTTTCCTGTGAAGGGCCGGCAACTGTTCAAGTGGTTGTTGTTTCTATGGCAGCCGGGATAAGCTCCAGCAGCCGTTTGGCCCAAATAAGTGTCTTGTAGCTGTTTTAAAATGTTTTTCTTTTGTGAATTTGGATTATATTTAATCTTGTGTCATTGCTGACCTCTTATGGTAACTCAGAAAATAACCGTTCATGCACTATTTATGTGTTGGGTCATAGCGAGCATCGTAGGGCAGCATTAGCGCTTCGAGGAAAGAAGGCAGAGATCGAGCTGAAAGAAGACGGAACAGAGCAAAGTGGATAAGCACCTCCTTAAAATGGGATTGGAGGACACAACGTAATATTATTTTGTTTTATTATATTCTACATTTTTATGTAAATGTGTATTCTTAAAGGTGTAATTTATTTTTTCTTTCTTTTGTTTTTCACAGTGCTTTCTTTGGTTACGTGAAAATAAAACAACCAAAAGATCAGCAGTCGCCTGTTTCTGACCAAAATAAAGACCTGAAGGAGCAGTTATAATTGAAAGGAAAAAGAAGATATCACTACAGCCAGTTTTGGGAGTAATGCTGTTTAAGTATAACTGCGTTACTAGACGTTAAGTAATGGAGTTGTCTAACTAATTATGGCCCGCAGCAGCAGTCACTGACGGCAAGGACCATATTGTTTTCGCAGTTGGAACGACGACTTCGCCGCCTTTCAGCGAGAATGTGACCCCCGCCGCATGCTCGAAAAGTCACCAAAACGTGCACACACCTGGGATAAATTGCAAATGAATTTTCCACAAAGTCAACGTCACCCCCCCGAAGACGATGACATCACGGCCAGCGATCCCGTCAAAAAAATGAATGGGCCGAAAATCGCGTATGGGGCCGAACAAAATGTACTTCAAAATACAGTCGCGAAACCAAGACACACGTGTCGGGGATATCCCAAAGATGTTTTGAAATCATTACGGGGCGGCCACACGACCTACGGCTTGGCGGCCATTTTGTGGCGAACTCTGAGAATTGGCGATTTTCGTGTTTTCCCACAATATGGGGAAAAGACACTTTTGTTTGAGCGATTTTCACGCAATTGCACACACTTGCTGTCAGCTCCAGTCTACAAACACCCCAGAAGTGTCGTTGACCTTTGACCTTGGGAAAAGGCCGCCATCTGGAATTTTCTCAAAAAAGCACCTTTAGCACCAGATACAAACGAAAACTCGTCGTTGGAATTTTCATCAATCGTCTCGTAACTTTTCGGGCACCAACGGCCAGCTACTCTGGAAAAAATGTTGGAATTAGAAGTTGTAGAATTTGAGCGGCGTGTGCGAGCTCACAACCGTTGCCATCTTAGCTAGCTCGCACATTTTTCATCGGAATGTCATGAAGAGGAAATATGCGATTCCCTGGCCCGCGCTGAACAAAACGATGTCACGCACAACAAGATCGATAAAGGAATGTGGGCGTGGTAAGCAAAAAATGTGCTGACTCGGCAAAAACGAAAAAATTCGGAACTTTTTTTTGGAGAATCGCCAAACGAAACCAATCTACCCTTGTTTGCGATATCCAAAGGAAGTTTTGAAATCATTACGGGATGGTGATTGCCTGTGCCTAAAATGGCCACTACCGCGCGCCCCCCTGGCATTGCACTGCGCCCCACTATTTGAGAAGCACTGGTCTAAGTGTTGTTCGCTCCAAAATGAGTCAGCATCATTTCTACTAGAACTTGACTAACGAAGGAGGATGTCCCAGGCCAGTGAGGGGGCAATATAACTATGTGTGCTGCCATATCTGAGAATGGTGTGGCCACTCACATCCCCAGTCTTGGCCCATACAATACACAGAAGCTCCTCATCTTCTTGGACCGCCTTCATTTTGATTTGATCCCTGAAAATGAGAGAGATCTGGTAGGGCCTCACCTACCACTATATGTTATCGTATGGGACAATGTGAATTTCCACCATGGCCCGCTCATCAGGGCCGGGTTCTCTACTCATCCAAGGATGGTCATAGTGTTCCTACCAACTCACTCTCCTTTTCTCAATCCTATTGAGGAGTTTTTCTCCGCTTTGAGGTGGAGAGTGTATGAGCATCGGGCTCAAGAGCAGAGGTCCCTGCTCCATGCAATGGATGTTGTGTGTGAGGATATTACAGGAGGTCAGTGTAAGGGATGGTTGCAACATGCACGCCATTTCTGTATTTTGTTAGCTATACAAAAACAACACAGTAACCATTGTCAATAAAGGACTGAGCTAAGATTGAAATGTGGACATGAGGGATATTTCATTGGTCCTCTGCTATAGTGATAAAACATCTCTTCATTTTGACTTGCAGTGCTTACTCAATGCCAAAGGGACAAAGTATTTTGGGGGCACTGACTGTTTAAATGAGAAGGAAACTTAGTTTTGACACGAGTGAATTGTTTTGAGACAGATATCAGCTTTTGCAGGTGAACCATGGTGTTGTGCTGAACCATCCACAATATTTTAGCAAAAGCACCAAGAGTGTTGAGAACGTCCGGTCTGATAAAAAAAATGAGCCAAAGCAATTGAGAAGAATCTTTACCATTTTGGTGGCACTGACTCTTTATATGGAAATGGAATTTAGTTTTGAAGCATGAATGAACAGTTTTGGGAGATATATTAGATTTTGCAAGTGAGCTATAGTATTGTGCTGAACTGTAAGACTGATTTGCCAAATGATCTTAGAATTTTCAGAATGTAATTTCTGTTTCAAGAAATGAGCCAAACCAATGGAGAAAAACTGTAATAGGCTATATTTTATTTAATACATTTTTACGTTTGTTGTCTTTCTTAATCCTCTTTTGTACAAACATTTCTTTTTTCTTTTGGTCAGCTGTTCTTAAATAAATTTCTTTGGACTTTCCTCATTTTGTCCTTCCCTGATAGTCAACACTTTAATCAACAGAGATTAAAACAAATAGATAATTAAAGACATAGTCTCCTTTCTGTCAAAACCACCTCGAACTACAGGTCAGGGATGCTCCACCCACAACCAATATGTGATTGGTCCAGAGCCTCAGAATGATGTAACACATGTCATTTCGTCAGCTAGCTCGTTATTATTATTATTCTTATTACTGATGTTTCCTGAAATCATCGCGGGCTGCAGGATCCGGGAGTTTCTGCAGCTTATCAGTGCTGACGGTCAGGATATGGATATTACTGTGTGATGACAAACATGAGGGGAATGGGTTTAAAGTCGCCGCACCCTTTTCTGAGAATCCCTGCTGCATCTGAGCTCAGAGACAGCCAGTACACAAAGTCCACACACGTATGCACACATAGATATGCTGTTTGCTATAGGCGTGTTGGATGAAGCACTGACTGCGCCGAATCATCCTGATCCACTTTACAGACCATATTTTTTTTTGGTTTGATTTTTTTAAAAACTTTTTCTTTGCTTTCCAAGAATATTTTTGTGTTTGCAACACAAATGTTTTCACATTCGTTGTGTCATCTTGCTGTCTCCCTATCTTTGATTTTGTGTTGATAAGTTTCGGTTTAGCGTGTCAAAGCTCCCTTTTATGGCAGCCTGCTTGGGCCTCCCGAAAATCGGTACACTCTGTTTTTATGTATTTACTATGTAATCGCTTTATGCTCTTTTATCATGTAAGTGATGTGTGTAGATGAAGGGTGTTGGACAGTTTGTAGCTCTGTGGCCCAGAACAAATTTCCTCTTGTAGGACAATAAAGTTTACCTTACCTTACAGAACTTCCAGATTTTTTTTGTCTTTTTTTATTTTTTTCAAGGCAATAATTTAAAAAAAGATCCCCTGATTTTATGCTTGGTTTTACTTTTCCCCGCTCTGGTTAATGGGGAACAGCAAGCCTTCGAAAGCGGTCACAGAGAGAACACAAATGAACACAATTGCCACCTTCTCTTCTCTCACACCTGAGCTTGTACACGCTGGAGGAGGCAGATCAGGGAGCTTTTTTTTATTTTTATTTTTTTTTCAACTTGTCCTGTCCAACAGCTGGGCAGACAGATGAGAGCTGAGGGCCTCTTGGGTTGGACAGATTTTACTTTAACAAGAGGGGTTATTAATCTTCAGACAAACCAAAGGTATGTCTGAATAAACCCCTTTTGTAGTTGAGGCCAAACTTTATTAATTTCAATCGTGTCTGAAAACCTTTGGTGTTGGACCGGACGGAAAAGGAAAGAGGGGAAGAAGAGAGAGGGACGTTAGAGAGAGGGGGGGTAGGGGGTGATAATAGGAGGGGAAGACCATAAGACCATGAAGCAGCATAAAGCAACAAGTTTACTGGTTGTTAATCATTATGGTAAGGTTCAAATGTAGTACAAAAAGGGCGGAGCCTGTCCACACACACACTCAAATGTTATAGACACACCTGCTAGCTGCAAAAATGTCCACATGTCAACATGTACACAAAACAGATAGTGTTCACACGCATACTTATGCCTTAAAACCAACTAGTGTGAAATATTTCAGTCGTTCAGTCATGCAAACTGTTATTGCAAAGGTGAGCTAACACCTGTGCTCAGGTGAGTGTTTATGTTCTTCTAAAATGGATGGTGGAAAGTGAAAAGAAGGAGGTAGAGTGCCCAGCCATCCCCACCCCAAGACCCCCACCGCAGCGGCAACCGGAATCCCCCCAACGCCACACGGGAACCGGCAGGGGACAACCGCCACCCGGGCAACCAAGCCCACCACCCAGGCCAGGGCCAGCAGGACCGCCGCAAGGCCCCCAGAGCCAGAGAGCAGGGAGGCACGGAGGGAAAGAGAGCGCCGCCCCAGCCCAACCAGGAGAGCAGCCCCCCCGCCACGCCGGGAGAACCCAACGCAGGGCCCCACCGGAGAAGGATGCCCACAGCCCCAGACGAGCACCCCACCACCACCCAGGAGTTCCGGGCATCCCCCCGCCCCAACCCCAGGTACGAGCCAAGACCCCCTAAGGGAGACCCGCTCCGCACTCCAGGCAGCCATC
>CM074489.1:285431-324492 GCA_037389245.1 Oryzias sinensis
TTCAGCATTCTCCTGAGAACCTGTGTTAGCTATGTCTAAAATGAATCGAAGGACGGTCTGTGTTAGTTTATCTGTGAGAAACGGCTTTGCAGGTCCAGAGATGATTTGAGAAGACTGTGGAAGGATGGACATGTTGTAATAAAAGCTTTCTGATAGCACTGCAGCTGTGTTTTATCTGTTTCCCCTCCTTAGAGCTCAGCGGATGTGTAACTTAGAGACAACCCAAATCAACTTATTAAAAGAGGGGGCAGCAGAATTTGCGCCAGAGTGGAGAGAGATTGTTTACTGGGTAGATCTCTGTCTGCTCTCCTCGTAAAGGTACCTTTGTCCGTTGGTCTTTCTTTCCTTTTTGAATTGTTATGATGTTGCAGGTTGTTTGAACCCAACATTAATTTGGTCCTTCCGAGCCGGATACCAACATACCTGAGGATTTCAGCGAGCGTGGTGGGCCCCAGGAGACTGTGGCCACAGCTGACTCCTAGGTGAGTCAACCCTTTGTTGGAACTGGTGCCCATCCCGTTGGCTGGAGTCCGAAAGGTTGACGGTCTACCGAAGGAGAAAGACAGCGGAAAGGACGACGGAGTCCTGTGAAATTCCGTAAGTACGGACGGCGGGGTCCTTGAAATGAAATCCCGTACTATTTGGTTGGACGGCGGAGTCCGTGAAATTCCGCGTTTAAAAAGAAGTAAAGCCCTGAGAATTCTAGACACTATCAGGCAAGGACGGCGGGGTCCTGGAAATCCCGTACCATTTGGTTGGACGGCGGAGTCCGTGAAATTCCGTGTTAAATAAAAGAATGAAGAGAATACATATATGTATGAATAGATATGATATACAAAATCCCAGTACCATAACTTTCAGAAGTAGGAATTTAAGATAATTAAAAAGCCGGCATTAATAAATTAGTAAAGTAAAGAGTGTGTGAATGTTAATGTGATTTTGTGTGCAAATCGCTGTATTTGCTGTTTGTTTCTTGTTGCTGTGTTTTGTTGTTGTTGTGTTTGGCATATCGCTGAATTTGCAGATTGTGTTTTTTGAACTGCTAAACAAACAAGTGTTTTATTGAGAAATGGGAAAGGCACAGAGTAAGGAAAGTCCAAAAGAAAGTTTGCAGAGCAAGGATTGGAAGTATGTGGAAAGTCTGGATCCTGCAAAAAACGAGCATTTGGATAAATGGGTAAAAGACTATGGATTTAATGGAAGGTTAAACACTCAGAAAATAATTGCATTACAGGATGCGATTAAAAAAAAAAAGACAGGAAAAGATCAGAAGAAAATGCAGAAAGCAGGATTTGAGTCTACGGAATTTTGGTTGAAAGAGGCAGAAAGAAGGAAAAAAAGGGCAGTGCAGCTTCAGAGAACAGGAGAGAGCAGAGGGAGGGGGCGCGTGCACGAGCCTGCAGGAAGGAGGACGAGAACGTGCAGGAAGGAGGAGCGCCTGCTCCATATGGAGCAGATGTTAACAGCTCTCTTTACCCCCAGTTATTAAAGGATCCCCCACCTAATGATGGGGAATCCTCTCAAAAAGGAATGTTGACTAGATCACAGACAGGGCAGAAATTACAGTGGTCAAAAACAATGGGAGAGGGACTTTCTCCTCTCCGCTCTGAACCTGAAGAAACTTCAGCAATGACAGAATCATTTCCAATGATCCAGGTTGCAAACCCCCAGGCAGGAGATGATCAACCCCGACTATTTTAGTGTATATTTTAGTTTGTGTTTTAGTGTATAGGACATGGACAATGGAAGATGTTAAGAAAGCTATAGAAGGTGTGATTTCTTACAAAGCAAAAGTGAATCAGTTTGTGCAGGACATGGAAAGTTTGAGTGGAAGTGTTTTATCATGGTGGAGGCAGCCGAAGAAGGAGAGGTTCCAGAGAGGACATGACAGAAGAGGTTTGAGATGTAGTGAGGATGTCAGAGAGGAGCTTATGGTAACCCCTTTTCAGGGTGTTGGACCTGTGGAAGAGAAGGAAAAAGCATGACGAGGCCAGGGGACAGGGAGCTTTGAATTTTTTAATACAGGACTCCCTGAAAAGCAAAATGATGAGTCAGATAGAGATGATGAGGTGTTAATGAAGTTCTAGGATTTATTGGCTTATGCAGATGTGAAATCAGAAATTAAATTAAGGATAAATGGGAATGTGATGATTTTTTTGTATGACGATGGTGCATGTAGGACAGCTATCAAAGAACAAATTCCAGGAGCAAAGCCTGCAGCCACGCGAGTTTCAGTGAAAGCTCAAATGGTGAACTCGTGTGTATTTCTCAGTTAGAGTTAGTGCAACTAAAATCACTTTTACGTAATTGTATGCAGTGCAGCTGTAGCTGCAAAAATGGGGGAAAACATGTGGAATTTTAAATCACCTTTGGTACGTCTTCATGCTGAATGGGCACAATCAGCAGTGGCAGGATCTGGGGGATATGGTTAGGATGGGGGAAAGTGCTGATGACTGGATTCCAACACTAACACCCCACATCCAGGGAAGTCCCTCAACTGGACTGACTCGAGTGGCTTTGTTTTGGACAACTTCTGTTAAAATGGGTGTGCATTTGGAAGAAAAACTAAAGGACTGGGCCAGATGATTATTAGCGTTAACCGAGGAGGAGGAAGGTCTGTTAAAGGATCTCCCTGACACTCTGTGGTCTAAAGGACCCACAGATGTAGGGTTAATTAAAGGCGCTTTACCAGTGCAGATTAGACCAAAAACAGAATATAGACCATGTGTTCGACAATACCCTTTAAGACCAGATGCACAAGAATGTATTAAACCAGTAATTTCAGATTTAATAGCTGCAGGAGTAATTATAAAGTGCAATGACTCACCATGTAATACTCCTATATTTCCAGTGAAAAACAGGCGTCCTCCACTGGTTGGAGGATGGTATGAGACTTACAAGCAGTAAACAATGCAGTTATTCAAAGAGCACCCTGTGTGCCTGACCCCTATACATTACTGAACTCGTTAGGATCGGATGCAGCCGCCTTCACAGTGGTAGACATCAGTAATGCATTCTTTCCTGTGCCTGTCCACAAGGACAGCCAGTACTGGTTTGCGTTCACATATGATGGCCAAAGGTACACTTAAACCAGACTACCCCAAGGTTAGTGCGAAATGATAGCGAGCATGGCAAAAATTCCAACCTCCAGGGGAAGTAAAAAAATAATTTATGTGGATGATGTTCTGATAGCATCACCAGAGAAAAAAAACTTGTATGAAGGATTCATTGGCACTGTTAAAACATTTAGCTGATGAAGGCCACAAAGTCAGTAAAAATAAATTACAGCTGTGCAGGGAACAGGTAAAATATCTTTGTCATATTTAAGCGCAGCAGGACGCAGAATTTTGGAAGAATGGAAAACTGCAATTCTGCAAGCACCAAATTCTCTAACGAAGAAGCAAAGGATGTCATTTTTAGGTCTGATTAATTATGGCAGGAACTGGGTACCAAACTATGCTGAAATAACGGTTTCCCTCCAAAAGTTGATGTATGACAAAATTTTAAAAATGAATTCCCCTGTAACCTGGACACAAGAAGCGGACACAGCCTTTGGTAACATTAAACAGGTTCTGGTGTCCAGCACAGCTTTAGCGTTGCCTGATTATAGTATACCTTTTGTATAAATGGTAGACTGCAAAGGTAATTTATTGACCTCAGTTTTAGTCCAACAACATGGAGACAAAATGAAACCTGTAGCTTATTTCTCTTCAAAATTAAATGGTGTGGCATGTGCAATGCCGCATTGCGTTAGGACACCAACTGCGGCATCAATGGCAGTAGAAGTAAGTGCAACAATAGTACTATTCCACCCACTGACCCTTAAGGTTTCACATGCAGTTTTAGCATTACTTTTACAGATGAACTTAACTTTTTTTGTCGCCTGCGCGACACTTATCCTGCATGGCCACATTACTGTTCCAACCGCACCTCACGATAGAATGGTGCACCCAGTTGGACCCTGCTACAATGTTGCCACTTCCTTATGGTGGAAGTGTCCTTGATTGCCAAGAATTAGCGGAAAAAACAGCACAGAGCAGAAATTACCTAATAGATCAACCACTGACGAAAGGTGTAATACTTTATGTAGATGGTTCTTCATAGAAAAATGAGGAGGTTGACAAAGTAATACTTAAAGAAATGCAACAACAGAGATTGGAACCTGAAAAAGAACTCTGGAACAAACATAATGCTAAACTCCTAAATAGTATATATGTATGACCAGAAAACAAACCTACTTTATAAAAAAAAACTCTTTTTAAGTGGGCAGCTATATTGACCCATGGGGTGGCCCATGGGTCAACGGGGGGAATGATGGGACAGGTAAACAAATATTGGATTTACAAATATTGGATTTAATTCTTATTCAAAAAAAGTTTTTATAGGAGCATGTAAGCACAATGCTCAGGGAAATCTTAGACCAACACGAGGGAAGTTTCCAACTCCCCAATATCAGTTTCAGGTTATACACATGGACTTGATAGAATTAAAACGCAAAATTCTGTCTGGTCATGATAATGCATTCTCTAAATGGATTGAATTGTTCCCAGCAAAACATCCTGATGCAATAACAGTAGCCAAAGCATTATGCAAAGATATAATTCCTCAGTATGGTATACCTGGAAAAAATATATATATATAGATATATTATTATTTATAGTGACAATGGGTCTCATTTTGTTAATCTAATTATGAAAAGGATAGGAACTATGTTTCACATTAATACAATAACAAAGCAGGATGCCCACTCCATCAGCCCTTTAATTAAGTGTTTGAAGAAATTACAAATCTGGATGGCTCTTAAATTTTCTCCACCTCAATGACGAAAACACAGAGGTGATTGTCTTTGGTCCCAGTGTCAACAGTGAGTCACACCCAATAGCTCTGGGCTCTCTCACTCAATCCGTTAAATCTACTCTGACAAACTTAGGAGTGAAGATGGAGATTGGTTTTAAATTTGGACAAGCAGATCAGTTCGGTGGTGAGATCCAGCTCTTTCAGTTAAGGCAGCTGGCTAAAGTCAAATTGTTTTTATCAAGAAAGTTCTTTGAGACAGTAATCCACGCCTTTGTTAAAACTCGGATTGATTACTGTAACTCTCTTTTCTTTGGTGCCCCTCACTCATCCTTGTCCCGTCTCCAGCTGGTGCAGAACTTTGGTGCAGGCTTGTTAACTGGAACGAGGAAGAGAGAGCATATCACACCAGTTCTGGCTGCCTGTCCATTTTAGAGTAAAAAAAAAAAAAAAATCTTTTATTTGTTTTTAAGTCTTTAAGTGGTCTGGCTCCGCCCACCTCTCTGAGCTGCTACACCTGCATTCCCCTTCCTGCTCACTTAGATCAGCTGACCAGCTGCTCCTGGATGTGCCAAGGACACGGCAGAAATTCAGGGGGATAGAGCATTTGCCGTTGCTGGCCCCAGCTTGTAGAATGCACTCCCTATGCAGATTAGGAAGGCCCGTTCGTTGAATGATTTTAAATCCAAGTTGAAAACTCACTTTTTCTCTCTGGCGTTTAACTCTGTGTGAGTTGATGTTTTAATTGGTCTTATTTATTTTTATTTAATTTCTTGATTTTATACAGTTTGTTTTAGTTTGTTGTTTTGTTTTATTCTGCATTGTTAAGCCTTTTGGTCAGCTCCTGCTGTTTTAAAAGCGCTTTATAAATAAAGTTGACTTGGCTTGACTTGACATTGTCTTAAAGAATCACTGTGCCTACCTCCTGCAAAGTGCTGGATTAGTAGAAATAATGACTGGTACAATTAACAATAGGCTGAAGGAATGTATTGTGGACACTGGACTCAGTGTTTAGATTTAGTGAAACTGTGCATAAAGTTAACATTACCAGTGCAATAAGGCCGAGACCCTTTTTGGAATACCTTACAGGTTACCACAGTTTAAAAACCAATGGGAGACTAATAAAAAAGCAAACCTGGCTGACTATATGAGGGCCATTTTAGTAAAACAAAGAGGCATCTTGACTAATGAAAAACCTTTTGCCCCTCAGCAGGAAAACCAGCTTTTAGAACCAGGTGATTGGGTTCTGATAAGAAGCATCAAGAAATAACGCTGGTATTCACCCAAGTGGGAGGGGCCATACCAGGCACTGCTGGCCACTCCTACTGCAGTCAAATTCGCTGGAAGATCCACCTGTGTTCACCTGACATATTGTTTATATTGTAAAAAGGTAATCTCGACTGGAAACTCAAAGGTGGAAGGTGAGCTAAAGTCTGATAATAGGGTGGACTCAGACGTTTAGAGTCTGGGTAGACCCGAAAGTCAGTGAAGCCTCCTGTAAAGCCACCAACCCATATAGACGACGAAAAAAGAAATAACAGTTGGTCGAGATGGTAAACCAAGGTTTTCAAATTTGTGTGAAATGTATTGTTGTTGTGATCATAACCATTGTTATAGTGTGGCATACCTGGCAGTACTTGCGCCCCCCTGGGTATGAAAATGGAACAACCCTTTCGACTGAGAGGAGGACTGTAAGTCCACCCACTAATGTTTGCCCAAGACAACTAATGGCTAAAGGAAATCCACTAAACCCAGAGAATACTGCTACTATTTTTAACTTGCAACTCTTGAAACTAAATTCTGTTACCTTTTTCTGTGTATCCTATAACGGTTTACGTTTTGGTTGCTGAAATGTCTGGTATTTATCCTCACAGATGGAAACCTCGCCATAAGCGGGAAGTGTGGCTGACAGACACTGACCCTACTTACATAGACGCCATAGGGGTTCCTTATGGAGTACCAGATGAATGTACATTTATTAATCAGGTGGCTGCCGGCTGGGGATCTTCACTCTGTGGTGGTGTACGATTGTCAAAGGCGTGGACAGGATCAACTACATCCACTACAACGTCCAAAAAATTAGGTAACTGGACACAAGAAGGGTTTGAAGCTGTGCATGAACAGCTTTCTGTTACATCTATAATGGCATTCAGGAACAGGATCACTCTCGACATGCTGATGGCTGAAAAGGGTGGCGTGTGCACCATGTTCAGTGAACAGTGTTGCACGTTCATTCCTAACAACACCGCTGCAGACAGCAGTCTGACCAAGGCCAAAGAGGGCCTTCGCACTCTCAATGGTAAGATGAAAGACCATTCCGGTGTTGATACCACCATGTGGGACTCCTGGCTGGATGTGTTTGGGAAGTACCACTCATTGGTAGCTTCCCCTTTGGTGTCCATAGCTATATTTACGGCCATCTTGACCTTGTGTGGATGCTGTTGTATTCCTTGCCTGCGTTCTTTGTGCAATCGTCTAATCTCCACAGCTATTAGACCTGAAGAGACCCAGCTGCGTCCCATCTGTGTAAGTGTCTCCAACACACACCCTCCAAGTGTAAATGTGTTTGTGCTCGTAAACATGATCTTACAGTTAGAAATCTTGTGAAGTGGCTGACTAATAGTGATGTTACGTTTGCGCATATATGGATAAAAAGGGGGGAGTTATGTTGGAATAATGTATATAGGTTATCTCATATTTGCTTATTTTATGCATCACCTTGCTATATATGTATAGGTGATTTAATCATGTTTGCAGAAGTGTCTGTGTGTGTCCAAATCTGTTTCACAGGAAGGTGGAGGTGACACCCTTGGGAGAAAATGTTTATCTTTGCGTCTTTTCAGCATTCTCCTGAGAACCTGTGTTAGCTATGTCTAAAATGAATCGAAGGACGGTCTGTGTTAGTTTATCTGTGAGAAACGGCTTTGCAGGTCCAGAGATGATTTGGGAAGACTGTGGAAGGATGGACATGTTGTAATAAATGCTTTCTGATAGCGCTGCAGCTGTGTTTTTATCTGTTTCCCCTCCTTAGAGCTCAGCGCATGTGTAACTTAGAGACAACCCAAATCAACTTATTAAAAGAGGGGGCAGCAGAATTTGCGCCAGAGTGGAGAGAGATTGTTTACTGGGTAGATCTCTGTCTGCTCTCCTCGTAAAGGTACCTTTGTCCGTTGGTCTTTCTTTCCTTTTTGAATTGTTATGATGTTGCAGGTTGTTTGAACCCAACAATTGTATTTAAAGTACTTACGGTAATTATGCAACGACGCGACGGCGGCAGGGGGCTTCCTGCTCCGTTCATTCCTCTGCTCCTTCCGCTCGAAAAAAAGAGGGAAAAGAAGGCGCTGGCCGTGTGCGCATGAGCGCAGATCATTGCTCAACGACTTACGTTTCTCTAGTAAAAATTACAAAATATTTATGAATGCTGACAAAGTTATTACAAAAATTTGAAAGTTAGTTCTTACTAATAAACAGATAGTTTGTCATTACTCATAAAAATATGTAAAATGTAAATTCCTTACTAGAAAAATCTCTGTATTAGCATAATCTTCTAATTATTTTGTAAATATTACAAGGAATAATTAAGTATATATTATTGGAGCAAAAAGTTAGTTTTTTCAGTTTGTGTGAAGTTAGCATGTTCTCCCCGTGCATGCGTGGGTTTTCTCCGGGGTCTCCGGCTGCCTCCCACCGTCCAAAAACATGCTACATAGGTTGATTGGCAACTCTAAATTGTCCATAGGTGTGAGTGTGAGAGTGAATGGGTGTTTGTTTGAGGACATTCTACCCTGAGACAGACTGGCGACCAGTCCAGGGCGTCCCCTGCCTTCGCCCACAAGTGGCCGGGATAGGCTCCAGCATCCCCGTGACCCCGAAAGGGAAAAATGGACTAGAAAATGAATGAATGACAAATTCTGTTTGCAGACCAGTAAACGTCTTTTATGTGGATTTGATTGGACAACCGCAATTTATGGGAGGAGTTTAATCTGATGTTGAGATTAGCTGACTCATTGAATGTGAACATCTAAGTGCAGGTTTATTTAATTAGAACCCAAATTCAGGTGATTACTCCTGGATTAAATAATTCCATTGTAACTTCTTCACCTCATTAAAAATCTCATTTCATGTCTGAAGAATTTTTTGAGGAAGAATCTCTGATTCCAGCTGGGTAAGGACAAACACGGAAGGAACTTTCTTAAACTAAAGCTTCCCATATCCCTCTTCAGTGAGAAGACCCAAGCTTAGATAACGTTTCCATCCAACATCTTAGGATCAGAGTATTGTTGGTGTTTCTGATTTTACCACTTTACCAGCTGACAGATCTATTGTGAGTTGTGCTTCCAGCTGTCACAGAAGTATGGAATGTTCCACATCCGGCAGTTTTTTTGGTTTTACACACACTTACCATGTCTAACCCGATAGGGATGTTTGAGTGAAAGCAGGAAGTTCCACACATCCCACATTCCAACAGCTCTAGCGCCTCCCCCTTTCCCACACACACATTAACAGAACAAAGGAAACGTGAGCAGATGAGTGTGAAGCAAAAGGAAACCACCCATTTAATGTTCAGAGCTCAGGAATGAATGAAATCCTGGATGTGTCCCAACAATCAGTTTTGATTGGCTGACAGGGATCCTGTGGGTGGTGAAGAATGCAGTGATTGGCTGGAGGGAACATGGGGGATGTCTGAATTGGAGCAGCTTCAAAGCTGCTGCTTATTTTAATATCAGGGTGACTAACAGACTGCATCACTTCTCACTTATAAAAAATGAATTACGGGAAGCCTGGCAAACAGGCTCCGCCCAGTTAGCGCTCTCCCTGTTTGACTTTTCCAGGTCAAGTGAGTTTGTGTCCCGCTGACTCACTGCTATTGGCAGAGATACTTTCTAAAAGTACAACCTGTCACTTCCATGGTTGGTGACTGCATGTGTGTGCATGAACATGTGTGTGTGCATGTGCTGGTGTGTGTAAGTCTTTCGTAAACCCAGACAGAAACCTTTAGCGAACGACAGGAACTGCTTGGAGCCACAGAAACCACACAGCCTGACATTTCAAGAAAGGTTGTGATGTGCCGTCCACTCACAGGGGTTTCCACTGGTGGTTTCACACACTACACTCCTTCCAACAGCAGCAGGTTTACAGCTGAAAGTAAAAAAAATGTAAAAGAGCAAAACAAAGCGAGCTGGGTGCTTTTCTTCACTGGGGTGAGTCATTTAATCGTCTTCCGTAAGGCGGGGGATCTTTCTCCCTGAGCGAGTGTGTGGTTTAGTGCTTAGATAACTCCACAATGACACATGTACTATCGGATCAAGTTACTCTAAAAAGGTTTTTTCAGATGGTTTTATTTTCCTGTAGACATTTCTAAGTTCAAAAGAACAAAAAAATCCGTTATTCTGTCTTTTCATGGAGAGAAATCCTCTGGAAAGTCCAGATCTATAACAAAAGTTTGATGTAAATCAATGGAACCCCACATTTGTTTTGTCACAGCAGATGTAACAAATTGTTCTGTGGAATAAAGTTTTATTAACCATGACAGAAAAGAGGCTCCGTTTACGGGGGATCAGGTTTGGTACCTGGGTGGGGCAGGCGGGCGGAGCGCCACATGGTCTCCCTGGCTAGGGCCCGCCATTGCCCTGGGTGACACCTACCATGGCTGCGGGATCTGGGGGAGTTTAGAGCCTGGGGGGGTGGTCTCATCAAGCAATGGCGCCCCTTGGCTAGAGAGACTTGGGCCCAATGCTGGGGGGGGCTGGAAGAAGGTCGTTTCAACAATCGGGGGTCAGTCTATCAGCTGTCCCTGACCTTCCTATCTTCCTCATTCAACCTCTTATTTGGGTGATTTGGGGGAGGGGGGGGGGCCTTCGATGCACCTCACGGGGGAGCTACTTAGCAGTGGTCCCCCTCCCATGGTTGCCGCATGGATTTGGGCCCCTCTCCTCTTGGCTTTACTGGCACATTAGACAGGCAGGACCCTTGGTGGTTGTGATGGTGTGGCACCGTCAGCTGGTGGCTGACCAACACACGGAATATTTATTTTATGTTTATATGTCTTGATAGACAATGTAAGACTGTTTCCTGTGATGTAATGAATAGGAGAGGCGTATCATTTAAAATGAAGTGTCACTGGAAATGTAAAGAGAGAGTTGGAGGTTGGGCAGCCGTGGTGCAGCGGTAGGGCGGTCGACCCATGATCGTAAGATTGCAGGTTCGATTCCCACCTTTCACGCCCAAGTGTCCTTGACACTGAACCTCACCTTGCCTCTGGTGTGTGTGTGTGTGTGTGTGTGTGTGTGTGTGTGTGTGTGCGTGTGTGTGCGTGCGTGTGCATGTGACTGTAAAGCGCTTTGGGCCTCTATATAAGTATAAGTATACACCATTTCCCTGCATGGAGCAAGTGTAGTGCTCGGATTCTTGAAATAAAGAAAGAATACTCTCACCTTGGCTCCTCTGCCTTTATTTCCCTAAGGGAACTATGACAGCGGTGGTGGGGGGAGGACATCACTGCCAGCAAGCAGGAGATGTCCTCTCAGTGAACTCAACCAGGACAATAAAAATGTAAAAGTTCCAAAAGATACTGAGGTGCCAGACCATTCAAGCGATTAAACATAGAAGTCAAATCTTGAAAATTATTCTAAAAGACACAGGCAGCCATTGAAGCGAGCATCATACTGGACTCGTGCTCATATGAACACTCGGTTCACTTAGGCAGCATGTATCTCCACGTGCACACTGCCCCCTGTCTGCTTCACCCCCCCTCCTAACCCCCATTGTATTGATGGACAGATGTCTTCCGCTCATCAAATAATAACTTATTCTGTCCAACACAAAAGGCCTTCAGCTCTAATCTGTTTGCTCAGTTGTTTGACAGAACAAGTTTAAAAAAAAGAAAAGAAATTGAGATCTAAAATAAAAAAAACAGTGAGGCCCCAGATTCATCAGCTAAAAGTAGGTCATTGCACACCCTGACAAGAGCGGTTTCAGTTCCGTGTCAACGTTGAAGGATCCGTTTCTAAAAGCTGTGAAGAAAAGTCTGGACTAAAAGGAATTTTCTTTTGTTCGCCATTGGTCAATAAAACATAGAGGTGTTGCCAGGAAGGAACAGAACTCCATTTCACTTCTGTAACGGCACCAGCTGCTCTTCTCAGGACTTCAATGTGTACAAAGTGTTATTCAAAGAAGAAGTGATGCAACATGGACAACACAATGAATGTTTTTGAGAAAGTTTTCTCCTATCATTCTACAAAAAGGCTTTTTTCGCTCAGCCCCTTGGCATAAACCTGCTGAACCACGCTGTCAAACAGGATTTACACACTTTAGCTGCCAAATGTGGAATGGGAGCGACAGGTCAGCGGTCTGCATTTCAGCCGGTCACGCTGCATTCTGACACTCAGTTCACAAACTCTTTCTAGGAATAAGTAGTGTACAGTGTTTTCCTAATCCCTTTGGCTCCGCCCCCATCATGTCAGCTGGAGAGGCTCCTGATGTGGCGTTTGATTGTGTGCATTTCCTTTTCCTTTCTGTTACACAGCAGCATATTAAGGAGTGAGGTGGTACGTTAACATGCATACAGCAGATTGAACATAATATCCAGCAAGGACAAAGGTCACCAGATGAGTTTCCAAAACTCAAAATGATGCATAGCTGGAACACCGAACCACAAAACATGCCGAGTCTCTCCTTGGCTGGCTCACTGGCTGACATTACTTTCTTTAACGGAACAACACTTTGTAACCCTTGTGTTATCCTAGGCACTTTAACATTGGGAGGTGGGTCATCTAGACCCACTAGACAGTGGGGTCATCTAGACCCAATAGACAGAGCTCTGAACCTTTTTTCTTCAATGATTTGTGATCTTCACTGGTGTCCATGGATTACATGAAATCTTTCCACCTTTATCCACCTTTGTCACCCCCCCCCCCACCTCAATGGAGGGGGGGGGGTCATCTAAGATAGCACAAGGGTTACTGAAACATTCAGAACAAAACAGTTTATCTGAAGAGCAAACTTTCTCTTCCTGCAGCTGAGAGCTCAATTTCAGAAACCTGTTAACCACAGCTGTGTGTGGGAGGGCCCGAGTTACCAGGTTCAGCATTTGCAGACTGTTGAGGAGAAACCAACAGGCTTCCTCCATGTCTTCATGGACCTTGCTTTGGTCACTGGTGGACAGTCATGTTGGAAGACGAAGGGGCCGCTCCAAACGGATCCCTCAAGGTTGGGAGCCTGGAATTGTCCAAAATGTTTGGTATCCTGTGGCTTGGATGCAGCTGCTCAGCCATGGAATCCCATGAAGCTCTCTGTGTTCTGTACTTGGGCTAATCTGAAGGTTTGGAGCTCTGCAGCAACTGACTGCAGAAAGTCAGCAACCTCTTTGTTCTTCAGCACCCTCTGACCCCTCTCCATCAGTTCACGTGGTCGACCACTTGGTGTCTGAGCTGCTGTTGTTCCCAAACTCTTCCATGTTGTTCTGATGGAGATGACTGTTGAAGATTTAGGAGAGAGGACATTTCACCACTAGATCTGTTGCACAGGTGGCGTCCTATGACAGTTCCACGCTGGAATTCACTGAGCTCCTGAGAGCGGAACATTCTTTCACAAATGTTTGTAGAAACACTCTTAGTGCTGGTTGTATACACCGGTGGCCAGGACACCTGATTCTGATCATCTGGATGGGGAGCCAATACTTTTGGTATTATAGTGAAGCTCTCAGACTCTTTTGAGACGTTTGTGGAATGTTGTTCCCAAATTTCCCTCTGCAAACAGATGCTAGCAGATGTTTTGACATCAGGAGTTCATCTCCTGTGAAAGTCCAAGGAATTGTCCAAAACAGAGCTAAAAACCTTCATGTTTCTTATGGGAGGGTTTTTTAAACATGAAAACATAAAAGATATTTATAAAACCTGGGCAAACATCTTGCAGGTAGACTTCCATCGGTTCCGTTTCCTGGTACAAGCTGTCTTGATGCCCTGGCAAGCCCCGCAAACCTCCATGTCTGGGGGAAGAGACAGATACCGTCCTGCCTTCTTTGCTCTGGAAGAGGCTCTTTAGGACATCTCCTTAGCAACTGCCCAAGGGCTCTGGCTGATGGTTGCCATTGCTGGCGCCACGACCAGGTGGTTAAAGTACTTGCTGAGAGTTAAGTCTCAGCCATTAAAAGCAACAAAACCATCATGCTCCAAAGAAGGCAGTCCCCTTCATCAAAGCTGGAGAGGAACCTCAGGCACAGCTTCAGATTGGCCGCTGCAGGTCGACCTAGGAAAACAGCCAAGGTTCCCTCAGCACATTGTTGGTACAAATATCCACCCAGACATGATAGGAATCTCTGAGGTTTCAAAACATCTGATCATGATGGGACTTACGGTGCCCTGGGAAGAACGTATTAAGGGAAGCAAATGAGAGGAAACGCACCAAGTACCAGGAAGTGGTGGAGGGGTGCAGAGAGAGAGGCTGGAAAAGCGTCTATGAGCCTGTAGAAGATAGAGGCTTCGCGGGCCGTTCTCTTTGCAAAGTCCTCTATCGTTTAGGGATCACAGGGGCGGAATGGCCAAGAAGTGAGCCATTCAATCCGTGAATGAAGCCGCAGAGAAGGCCACGAGGTGGCTTTGGATTAAGAGGGCTGATCCGTGGACTGCTACTGGGACGCAAGTCGGGGTCTGATCAACCCCAGCTGGGTCATCTGGGTGAGGGTGTATGATGTTGTGAGACCCGAAACAACCCATGACCTCAGGATACATCACTGAGGATGCGTCTCAGCGCATCCATGAGATGTTTCTTGCCTAATCTAAACCTGAATATGTAGTTCTCAAGCTTTTTCCCAAATTGGGCAACATGTGGCGTTAAGCTGCTTTCTTCTTGCACACTTACATGTCACAACCTGGCATGGGCCCCATCCAAGCTCACATTTTCTGTTTAGACTGGCCAGAAGCCAAAAACGTGCTGCCACAAATCATCCACAGGCAACTGTTGCTCCACAGGTTGACGCAAGAAAATCTCCACGCTCATCATGGGAACATGCAACTGTCCGACCCCCCCTCAGGGAACCAACAACGGTTTTAGATGGAAAAGGAAACAGATCGACGCTGAGACTTGTTTCATTGGAAAGAATATTTCTGAATCACAAGAAAACGAACTGGATGAAGAAGCTGGAGGTTAAACAGATAAACCAGGATTTTGGTAACCAGTCAGTAGAAAAAAAGAGGCTTAGTGATCTGGGTCTCCATGTGACGGGGAGGACATGTTCTCCTAAAGTGTGGGGGTTGGACGAATGAAGAGATTTCAGGAAAGCCATTTGGATCATGACAGAGTTCTTTGAAGAAGCTAAAGTCCTCCGAGCACAGACCGTGCTGATGGTGGCGCTCTCAGAGGTGACTTGTTTGATGGTGATGGTAGAGTTCTTCTGGATTTTGGCTTTCCGCCTTAACAACGACCACACTGCTGCCCATCAAAGCAGAAACAGCAGGGTTGTTTTTCATCTGTTGGGAAGCTCGTCTGAAAAATGTTGTTTTTCAGACGAGCTTTCATCAAGACCTGCCAGTTAGCTCTCTGTAAATGTGTGTGTGTGTGGGGGGGGTCATTATCATCACACGGAGCCTTTGCACAGCATCAGCGACTGCAGCAGTTTCATCAAATACAGATTTCACTGTTTGGAAAGAGAATACAACAGAAAGATAAAGCTATCAAAGTATTTACGGTTCAATCTTCAGAATTATGGGATTGCACGTCTGCCATAAAGTGAAAGAGCGTAAAGACAACTGAGCGGGTGTATTTAGGAACTGAGTGAGTGAACCTTACAACCGCGCTGGTGCAATTCTGACCGAGCGACCCCGTATTTCACAACTGCAACCCTAACTGAGCGTGATCCTGCTCGGTCAATTCTCTTTTGCGCTCTCACCTGGATTTATGCTCAGTGTTAAGGGGGCGTTTTTGTCACTTGTGGGGCGGTGTTCAGGGGTGTGTTTGTCACTTAGGAGCAGGAACCTTTCTGGTTGATCTGATTGGCTCAAATTTGCATGTCAAGCAGTGGGGCGGGACTTTCATTTTGGGGCTTTAATAGAAAAGGAACGGCGGCTGTAACGTGGATTAAAACGGTAACGAATGCAGTGAATTTCACATGAGAAAAAATACAGCCCAAAATCCCGCTGCACTTTCTTACCTTAGTTTTGGGTCGTTGGTTAATGTTTTCATCCACATTACATCAGCCGTTTTTTTTTATGAATGCCTCTAACAAGGGGGGGGGGCAAACAAGTTAGACACAAAGAGCCGACATTTCTAACTGTGATAGTCAAAGAGCCACACCACACACTGACCTGCCAGACACACACACAGACACACAATTAAAGCCATGTTATTTCCCATAACCCCCCCCCCCCCCTCCTTACACCAGCACTGGATTAAACGGCGCCGTTTCAGTTTTGAGTGTTTTTTCTGTATTTAACGTTAACACACATACCGGTGAAACGTGCACGCTGGTGTGTGTTTAAAAAAGGCAGCGAGCGCAAATCTGAGTTGTTTGTGATTTATTTATTCAGTCATCAGCATCTAAAATCCACCAAAGTCCTCATCTTCTGCATCTGGAACAGCTGGACTGCATCTCTATGAAACACGCCGGCTTCCCTTTCCTCATCAGAGTCCGTCTCTTTGCTATGCGGCTCCTAAGAACAGTGAGAGCAGACACCTCAGGCCAAGTTTAAGTCCTGCAGTCCCAAAGTGTGGCGTAACTCGCCGGTGCTGCGTCCCGGTAAGGGGGGGGGGGGGGGCAGCTTTTCACATTCACCTGCTGAAAGTTGCAGCGCTGAGCCTCCAGTCATTCTTCCAATGCAGGCGACCTCCTCTTCCACGGAAACTCAGCTGCTGCTGCGTCTTCTTGTCTTGTTGGAGTTGGTTTTCCAGCGTTCTCACTTGTGAACCGTGGATTCATTATTTTAAATTCTCTGGCAGCTGAGGTTCATTTAGTTAGAAAGACTTTTTGCTTCAATAACTCTTCTGATAAACGTTCAAATGTGTCAGCAAGTATCTCAATCCTTTTGTATTAACACAGAGAGTGAACTAAAAAGGCATTTCTAAAGAAAAAAGATCGTTTTTTTGCCTTTTAATCAGAATTTTTCACTTCAAACTGTGAATGCAGACATGCTGCAGCCGGCTGTCAAGGGAGCGTCAACAAAGTGTAAACTCTGTGAAACGCCATTCTGTAAAAATCAATAATCTCACTAAATATAAACGTCTATATTTATATGAGCTGGTAATGAAGACTCGTCAGCACATTCGTGTTACAATAAATATTTTGTACGAAAGTCCATCTTTATTTTATCTTGTTGCATATACTTTTTAAAAATTTAATAGATTTGAATCATGAATAAAGTTATCAGTAGTTATAAAGATACTGTAGCGTCTGTCACCAAACCTTCTGTACGGACAAATAATGACCTTATTGTCATACTAAAATAAAGAATATGTCTTTATATATTTAGTTCTAGGAATTTTTCAGATTTACAAATGGATCAGGTTTGGTCAAAAATCCTCAATAGCTCTGAAGATGCTAGATTTTTATTTTACATAATCTTTATTGTAGTAGGAAAATAAGGTCATGATTAGTCAGTTCAGAAGGGTTTGTGTCAGTAACTACAGCATCTTCAAAGCTATTGAGGATTTTTGACCAAATCTGATCAATATTTAAATCTGAAAAATTCCTAACAATAACCAACGTGAATTATGACATAATCTTTATTGCAGTAGGACAATAAGGTCATGATTGGTCAGTACAGGAGGTTTGGTGACAGAAGCTTCAGTATCTTCAGAGCTATTGTGCATTTATGTTTGTGACAAAGTAGCGTCACAGGTTGCAGGATAGCGCCTGAACATGAGCCTGAATTGTTTTTTTTCTTCTCGTTTCTCCCCGTAACAGTTTTGTGGGACAAATCATTCACATTTCATGTTTTGTTTAATTCTAAGGGTGCACACTTGGTTTTAAACAGAATCTCACTCACCATCAAAGTTTTCCTCCACCAACAGCCAAACCAGAGCCATGGACACATCAGCATTTATATCCACAGGAAACAGGAAGTGACGTCACATGTCAGAATTGGTTTTTTTTTGCTTTGTTCCCCTTCTTGTCTAATTGATTTTGTTTCAAACCTAATTCTGTATTTCAACTGTTGTTGTTGTTTCTGTTAAATATCTGTAAGTTTGGAGTTCTGTTGATTCTTCCAGTAATTTATTTTAAGGGATTGTTTGGATAATTGGCCTGTGGGAGGGGCTAAGCCTTTATAAAGGGTGAACTTTTCTCAGTTGGGAGAGAGCAGTCTTGGTTGCAGTGATGGCAACAATTTTAAAAACTATATGCAATAAAATAGATTTGACTTTCTAAAAAAATTTAGCATAATAATGTAGCATGACTATGCTGACGAGTCTTCATTACCAGTTCATAAATATAGACATGTATTCGCTTTTTAACAGTTTATTGAATTTTACAGAATGGTGTTTCACAGAGGTTGCACTTTGTTGACGGTCCCTTAGCAGCCGGCTCCATGCTCCGTTTGCATTCACAGCTTGAAACGAACAATTCTGAGATACCCTTGTGCTATGCTATGACCCCCCACCTTCCATTGAGGTGACAAAGGTGGATAAAGGTGGAAAGATTTCATGTAATCCATGGACACCAGAGAAGATCACAAATCATTGAAGAAAAAAGGTTCAGAGCTCTGTCTAGTGGGTCTAGATGACCCCACTCCCAATGGTAAAGTGCCTAGGATAGCACAAGGGTTTAAAGGCAAAAAAAAACAATCTTTTTTCTTTAGAAATGCTTTTGTAGTTCACTCTCTGTGTTAATACAAAAGCCGTGCAATTGTAAACATTGTGGATGGGTCTAACCCTTGTTCTATCCTAGGCACTTTAACATTGGGAGTGGGGTCATCCAGACCCACTAGACAGTAGGGGTGTAAGAAAAAATCGATTTTGCAATATATTGCAATACGTCATTTGGCAATACTTGTATTGATTCAAAATGCTGCCAGATCGATATTTATTTAATTATTTCTGAGCGTCCTTCAGCGTCTGACTCTTGTTGTCCACTTCACCCTCCGACCGCTAGTTGGCAGCAGAGAACACGGAGCCTCTTAGAGCAGCTGAACACAACACAAGACAACAGCGTGATCAGCGTTACCAGTTTACTTCCATGTGTGAGAAGCGTGGCTGCAAAGGTGCAACAGAGCAGAAATGTAAACAAAGCCCCTTTTTGTCACATTAAAGCAACTTTCCTTCGTTCTGTCATCTGCCTCATCATCACACTTTATTGTTCTGGATAGAATCAGTGTGTGTCCCCCACTCTTTATTTTTAAAGCACCATTCAGGCTCCGGAACTGTTTAAAAGAAGCTCCATTAATGCTGAAAATAACCAGCATTTTATTTACCCAATAGAAACTTATTGGTCAAGGCTCATTCATTCTTTGTTTTTGTTACACTGAAAAATATATATATATTTAAATCAGACAATGTTGACTGTTCCCTTTCTATATTTTAACTTACCAAAATAAAAGCACTATGAATTTGCTTTGGTAAACGCAACTAATATGAGATACAATTGCAGTGCTTAACATTGTGATCATTAAACCAAATTTGACCATTTTATTACAGTGGAAGACATTAAAATTCAGGTTGAGTTTTTCAAAGTCATATTTAAAAAAAACAGAAAGAAAACATGTTTCGGTAAAATGTCGGGATACGTATCGTATCGCAGGGCGCGTATCGGGATACGTATCGTATAACCAGACTCTTGCCAATACACACCCCCACTAGACAGTGGGGTCATCTAGACCCACTAGACAGTGGGGTCATCTAGACCCACTAGACAGAGCTCTGAACCTTTGTTCTTCAATGATTTGTGATCTTCACTGGTGTCCATGGATTACATGAAATCTTTCCACCTTTATCCACCTTTGTCATGGTAGGGAGAACACCTCAATGGAAGGGGGGGGGGTCATCTAAGATAGAACAAGGGTTAAAATTTTAGTCTTCGTGGAAACGTTAACCCTAGAACAATCTGGATCATATTCACGATCACACAATAAAAGTTGAGAGCATCCACTCATGGGAGCTCATCCTGCAGGGGTCAGAGGTCAGGCTGCAGCAGCAATGAGCAGGCGTCTGCAGAGGTCACAGAGTTTATGTAAATGATGTGGGAGGCTCTGAAATCCCCCATGACATCTGATTTCTCCTTGGGGGCTCTAAATGAAGAAGAGTGAGAGTGAGGAGGATGAAGGCCGGGTTTCAGTTTGAGCAGAAACATGACGAGTGACTTCTGTCAGGTTTGTGTTCGACCTTCAGACTCTTCCATGAAACTTCTGCCTTTTTCTGCCTCGTTTCTTTTCAAATGTGCCCCTTTGGGGGCAAATTTCATGACTAGATGTAATTCCTTAAAAAAAAAAAAAAGAACTACCATTTGTTTTTCTACATTCCACAAAACTTTTTAAATAAAGTTCCAAAATAAACACTTGAATGAAAATGTTAGATGATTGTTTTCATGGAATTAAATATTAAATTCAGCTCTTTTTTTTCTAGTTTTCTCCACCTTTGGCTAAAAAAACTAAGAACTGTCTCATAATAAAAGGGAAAAGAAAACCTTTCCTGCAGCGGGACCATTTCCTAATGTAACCTCGTCCAAAAGTCGTATTTCTATCAAGCACTAAAGGATGAGAAGGTTGCATGTGTAATGAGGAACCAATGAAAGGCTGGTGTGTATTTTTACGACAAACAGTAGTGAGTTAATCTGGTACAGATAACATTTGCATGAAGAAGCCCAATGAGTGAAACCTGCAGACCACTTTCATCAGTTTCTGAGCCGAGAACAGAAGCAGATGCAGGAAAACCCGAACCGTCGATGTCCAACCATCCGCCATCGCAGCTGTGAGCAGACGTTTGCTGCTGCTGAAGCTCTTTGTAACACACCAGTCGTTGCTTTGATGCCTTTATCGTTACTGTTCTGAAAGTTGATGCCTTCTTCCTACAAAGGCTTTTTACTACATCACCAGCAGTTGGTGAAACATTGTTTATAGCCCTTGTTCTATCCTATGACCCCCCCCCTTCCATTGATGTGTTCTCCTACCATGACAAAGGTGGATAAAGGTGGAAAGATTTCATGTAATCCATGGACACCAGTGAAGATCACAAATCATTGAAGAAAAAAGGTTCAGAGCTCTGTCTAGTGGGTCTAGATGACCCACCTGTCTGGTGGGTCTAGATGACCCACCTGTCTAGTGGGTCTAAATGACCCCACTGTCTAGTGGGTCTAGATGACCCACTTCCAATGGTAAAGTCTCTAGGATATATCTGATATACTTGTCAGAACATTTGGATTCTCTGCGTTGATTCTGTCTAAAAGTGGACGAGAAAGAAAACTATTCAACGTTTTACTCCACAGATAAAGATTTGTACTTGAAAAGACGGCTGACGTTTCTGTGTGAGCCGTTTGTGATGTAGACGTAGAAAACAGGTGATGTTCAGATACAACTGTGTGACAGTCTGCTTGTATACCGCAACAGGTGTGTGTGTGTGTGTGTGTGTGTGTGTGCTTCATCAACACGTGCACACTAAAGGATCTTCTGACAGAACGAGTTGAAGCGACAGATGCAGAACCTTTCCTTAGGAGGAACGGCGTCTGGATGGACCTTTCTCTACAAACCGTCTTCTGTCTCACAAAGACAATCCTGTTTAAACCCAAACATGTCAATCAACCCACATTTTCAACTCATTCATCTTCTAACCCGTTTATCCCTTTCAGGGTCACGGGGCTGCTGGAGCCTATCTGGGCCACATGCGGGCAAAGGCAGGGGGCGCCCTGGACAGGTCGCCGGTCTGCCGCAGGGCCACAATCACACCCATGGACAACTCAGTGACCAACTGACGTATTCAACTGCTTTTAAAGATGCAGTGTGCGGCACTATTTGGATGTTTTACCCACCGCTTTGTTCCTCGAGCGGGGTTTTGGCCGCCGAGGCCCCGGCTTTTGACCCCACACCACACGGTACGGGTGGAAGGGAAGGAGGCCAGAAAGACTTGAGAGACCCAAACGCACTGTGAGGGTCTGCTGGGAACGTCTGGCTGAGGCCTCCGTCAGGGAGGTCTTTAACCCCCACATCCAGGTAACAGGGACTGGGGGACATCGAGTCCGAGTGGACCATGTTTTCCACTTCCATTGTCTCTGCTGCGGTCCGGAGCTGTGGACGCAGGCTCTCTAGAGCCCGTCAGTAACCCCTGAACCCCGTGGTGGACACCAGAAGTAAGGGATGCCGTCAAGCTGAAGAACGGGTCCTACCAGGCCCGGCTGGCTCATGGGAGTCCAAAGGCAGCTGACAGGTACCGGCAGCAACCTGCAACGTGGAGACAGAAACTCGGTTCTGGGAGTTCAGAGAGGCCGTGGAGATGGACGCCTTGGTCTCCTCCTGGTCTCCTCTTGGTTGCCTCCTGGTCTCCTCCTGGTCGCCTCCTGGTCTCCTCTTGGTCTCCTTCTGGTCTCCTCTTGGTCTCCTCTTGGTCTCCTCTTGGTCTCCTCTTGGTCTCCTCTTGGTCTCCTTCTGGTCGCCTCCTGGTCTCCTCTGCTGGCCTGCGTTTGCCTCAGAACGTACTCACCGCGTTTTGAGGAACGTCTTTGTTTCGGTTCCAGACTCTCCATTAGAGCGGAGCGATAAGTCGAGTAATTTGACTTGTTTTAGAAGAGTTTGGTTTTATTTTTTTGTGGCTCAGCTCCATCAGAAAAGCATTTTCATGTCTACAGTTGAAGTGACTGAAGTTTTCCTTCAGTCTCTGCATTCAAACAGGAGAACAAACTTCAGCCACGATAAGAACCGGCTTTCATTCAGAGAGGCGGAGAACTGAGACTTTCAATTCATTTCAGAAGAAAGATCTGTTTTTCTTTGCATTGATTCTTTATAAAAATGAATATTATCCTAAAATAATTTATAAAACCGTAAAAAATCCACTATTTTCATTGAAACGTGGCTTGAATAAAAAGCGGCGTTTACCAGATCAACGTCTTCCTCTGACAAGGAACCTTCTGAGGTCACAAAAGGTCATCAGGTCACCTGACCAACCTTGGCCTGAAGATGACAGACCGATTTGGGCGCCACCGTGCGACGCCATCAGTGAAAAGCCCAGCGAGCGGGACGAAACGTTCAGAAGACTGGGGGAGGGTCCCTCTAATGTCCTGTCTCTGCAGCAATGGGAACTCCTGGACCCCCACTAGTCTGTGTCCCCCCCCCATAAAGAGTCCTGGGGGTTTAGCTGTGAAGGAGCTGTAATCTGGCCTTCAGCTGCTCCTGCCGTGCGTGGAGGCGGAGTCTGCGCGCCTGCAGGCGGCGCTCCTCCTCCTCCAGGCTGCAGATGGCGTCTCTGGCCTTCTTCAGGATCACCACCTTGGAGGCCTTGTGGCTCCGCGTCAGCTCGGGGACGGCGTCCCGCAGACGCGTGAAGCACTTCTTCAGCTCGTTGCGGCGCTGCCGCTCCATCACGTTGTGGCTCCTCCTCCGCTCCTCCTCGTCCTCCATCTCCACACAGTTTCTGGAGGGGAGGTTACGAGCGGATGACCACGCACCGCGGAGCGAGTGGTGGGGGCGGGAAGAGCCGTCGCTCCCTCTGGAGCGCTTACTGGATGTGGGTGGAGGGGAGGCGGGGCATGGTGCGGCGTAATTGTGTTGTAGCTGAATTTCCAGTTGGTGGCGCTGCAGAACGCGCTGCTGCTCCTCCTGCTTCTGCCTGCGGGTGGAGACACTGGCTGATGGAGGTGGGGGGGGGCTGGAGGGGCAGCGGACCACCGTCACCACGTCGATTTCCTCCTCTGTTGGAAACAAACAGTTAGTGGCGTCTAGATGTGGAGGCGTGGCTTAACAGAGCAGCGTCTGTGCAGAGGGCGGGGCTTTACAACAGAGAAACGGGGCGGGGCTTAACAGCAGAGCATCGGGGGCGGGGCTTTACGACGGAGCAGGAGTAACTCACCCGAGTCGCTGGATGAATAGGTGGACAGCTCTCCGCCGGTGGAGCCGTAGTCCGACGCGGTCTCGCTGGGGTCTTCAGGGTCCACCAGGTTCTGGCAGTCCAGCGTGGAACCGGCGATCTCCTCAAAAATGCTGGTGTCGATGTCCGACAGCAGCGGGCTGCAGCCCAGCTTCTCCTCCAGACCTTTGTCTGCAGAGAGACACCGCCAGAGGCAGTCCTCGCCGCCGTCCTCATGGGGGGGGCACGGCTGGCTGAACTGCTGCTTCTCCACGGGGTCGGGGTGGAAGAAGTCGTGGGTCCAGCCCAGCTGCTGCAGGTCCTGGTCCTCCAGCAGGATGTCCGACACAAAGCTCAGCTGGTCCTCCTTGGACAGGGGCTTGCCGCCCCCCACTTCTGGCTTTGTGGGCGGGGACTGGGGCGGCGTGGGTAGAGCCTGCAGGTCCTTCATCAGACTTTGGCAGAAGTCATCGTCAAACAGCAGCGGCTCCGAGTAGAGCCAGTCCGCAGACTGAACGCAGCTCTGCAGCATGACGACGGGAGAACCTGAGGAACCCAGAGAACCAAAGTCAACCCATCATCTGTGCCATTTACCCCCCCCCCCCCCCCCTACACTTCAGACTGTGTGGTTCCTCTGGTATAACCACACACACACACACACACACACACACACACACACACACACACACACACACACACACACACACACACACACACACACACACACACACACACACCTGTCTCATGGGAGTCCAAAGGCAGCTGACAGGTACCGGCAGCAACCTGCAACGTGGAGACAGAAACTCGGTTCTGGGAGTTCAGAGAGGCCGTGGAGATGGACGCCTTCTGGTCTCCTCCTGGTCTCCTCCTGGTCGCCTCCTGGTCTCCTCCTGGTCGCCTCTTGGTCTCCTTCTGGTCGCCTCCTGGTCTCCTCTGCTGGCCTGCGTTTGCCTCAGAACGTACTCACCGCGTTTTGAGGAACGTCTTTGTTTCGGTTCCAGACTCTCCATTAGAGCGGAGCGATAAGTCGAGTAATTTGACTTGTTTTAGAAGAGTTTGGTTTTATTTTTTTATGGCTCAGCTCCATCAGAAAAGCATTTTCATGTCTACAGTTGAAGTGACTGAAGTTTTCCTTCAGTCTCTGCATTAAACAGGAAAACATCTTCAGTCGTTCTGAGGAACAAACTTCAGCCAATGGCGAAGAACCGGTTTTCATTCAGAGAGGCGGAGAACTGAGACTTCAATTCATTTCCAGAAGAAAGATCTGTTTTTCTTTGCATTGATTCTTTATAAAAATGAATATTATCCTAAAATAATTTATAAAACCGTAAAAAATCCACTATTTTCATTGAAACGTGGCTTGAATAAAAAGCGGCGTTTACCAGATCAACGTCTTCCTCTGACAAGGACCTCCGAGGTCACAAAAGGTCATCAGGTCACGTGACCAACCTTGGCCTGAAGATGACAGACCGATTTGGGCGCCAATCGCGACGCTTATCAGTGAAAAAGCTCCAGCGAAAGTGACGCAAATGTTCAGAAGACTGGGGGAGGGTCCCCTAATGTCCTGGTCTCTGCAGCAATGGGAACTCCTGGACCCCCACTAGTCTGTGTCCCCCCCATAAAGAGTCCTGGGGGTTTAGCTGTGAAGGAGCTGTAATCTGGCCTTAGCTGCTCCTGTGTTGTGGCGCGGAGGGGCGTGGGATCTGCGCGCCTGCAGGCGGGCGCGCCTCCTCCTCCAGGCTGCAGGATGGCGCCTGGCCTTTCAGGAGTCCGCTCACCTTGGAGGCCTTGGTGGCTCAGCCAGCTGGACGCGTCTCCGCAGACGCGAAGGGCACTTCTTCAGCTCACAGGCGCTGTGCTGGCCTCCATCACGTTGTGGCTCCTCCGCCTCTCTCCTCGTCCTCCATCTCCACACAGTTTCTGGAGGGGAGGTTACGAGCGGATGACCACGCACCGCGGAGCGAGTGGTGGGGGCGGGAAGAGCCATCGCTCCCTCTGGAGCGCTTACTGGATGTGGGTGGAGGGAGGCGGCATGGTGCGGCGTAATTGTGTTGTAGCTGAATTTCCAGTTGGTGGCGCTGCAGAACGCGCTGCTGCTCCTCCTGCTTCTGCCTGCGGGTGGAGACACTGGCTGATGGAGGTGGGGCTGAGGCAGGCGGACCACCGCCACCACGCCGATTTCCTTCCTCTGTTGGAAACAAACAGTTAGTGGCGCCTAGATGTGGAGGCGTGGCTTAACAGAGCAGCGTCTGTGCAGAGGGCGGGGCTTTACAACAGAGAAACGGGGCGGGGCTTAACAGCAGAGCATCGGGGGCGGGGCTTTACGACGGAGCAGGAGTAACTCACCCGAGTCGCTGGATGAATAGGTGGACAGCTCTCCGCGGGTGGAGCCGTGAGTCCCGACGCGGTCTCGCTGGGGTCTTCTGGGTCCACCAGGTTCTGGCAGTCCAGCGTGGAACCGGCGATCTCCTCAAAAATGCTGGTGTCGATGTCCGACAGCAGCGGGCTGCAGCCCAGCTTCTCCTCCAGACCTTGTCTGTGCAGAGAGACACCGCCAGAGGCAGTCCTCGCCGCCGTCCTCATGGGGGGGGCACGGCTGGCTGAACCGCTGCTTCTCCACGGGGTCGGGGTGGAAGAAGTCGTGGGTCCAGCCCAGCTGCTGCAGGTCCTGGTCCTCCAGCAGGATGTCCGACACGAAGCTCAGCTGGTCCTCCTTGGACAGGGGCTTGCCGCCCCCCACTTCTGGCTTTGTGGGCGGGGACTGGGGCGGCGTGGGTAGAGCCTGCAGGTCCTTCATCAGACTTTGGCAGAAGTCATCGTCAAACAGCAGCGGCTCCGAGAGCCAGTCCCAGACTGAACGCAGCTCTGCAGCATGACGACGGGAGAACCTGAGGAACCCAGAGAACCAAAGTCAACCCATCATCTGTGCCATCTACCCCTGCCACATCTTCAGACTGTGTGTGGTTCCTCTGTATAACCACACACACACACACACACACACACACACACACACACACACACACACACACACACACAGGGAAAACTTCTGCACAGCTGTGCCCCGTGTGCGCATGCGCACCAGGCTGCGTGTGTGCAGCGACGTTAAATGCTGCCTTCAAGCTCCTCCGGAAACCCGAGTTCTAACACTGATTCGTTTGCACCGGAAAACCTTCTGCTGCATTTTCCACGGACACGGGTGTCCCTCTGACCCTCGAGTGTACAAACACCCACGAAAGACGCAGAAGAACTGCCACGACGACGCACGAGCTCAACAGCTGTCAGAACCACGTGACGATATGAACAAAAAGAATCAAACTACCAACATAAAAAAGTTCCGCCGTGAACCGGATAAGCGCGTGTCCGCGTGAAACCGGCGGCTTTCCTCCAATGCACTAAAGTAGAGCGCGCATGCGTTAACCGTGCAGCCTAGAAAACTTCATGCCACGCAGAAAGTGGTGAACGTGGTTTCTCTCGCGAGGCTCACCTGAACGGAATGAAGAAATCGAGGAAACCGGTTCCGTTAAATCCGAACAGAAACTAGACCTTTGTGCGGGACCCGAACTCTCTGGTACCGTGCCGAACAGGCACGAGCTGCATCGTAAGATCCTGGTTCTGCGGTTCCGTTACCGGACAGTGAGGGTGGGGCTTCGGCCCGCACATATATGTACGGGATGGTTGGAATGTCCTTCCGCCGCCACCAAAATCGCGCCAAAACTCTAGGACTATAAAAAGATGGATGAATTGAATCCACCTTGTCGTTAAATGACCCACAATCACCTGCGTTTAAGAATAAATCCACGCGCAATAACAACGAGGACCGCGGTGCGGGTTAAAAAGGCACTAAAACAGGGACTAACCCGCGGAGTGATACACACCACAGAGAACGGCGGCGGGTAAAGCATGTGCAGCACCCACGTGGAGAAGCCGGCTTTCTGCGAGATAGTAAAGGGGGCGGAGTTACGGTGGACTCTGGTTCCGGTAACCCAACAAACCGGTGGCACCCAGAGGACCGGACACCCCCTCACAGAACAGCCCCCCCAAACCTTTGAGTGACCCTCTTCACAGGCGGGGGGGGGACGTTGCACTTTCCGGAAACGTCTCAGAGAAGAAACGTTTTCAATAAAGTCCGGGAGACGGATTCTGGTCTAGACCCGGTTCCGTGAGCGGGGCATGGAAACACAGCAGCCCCCTCCCCACACACAGCTTGTGCGTGGGGAGGGGGCTGCTAAGATCAGTGGTTTTCAATGGAACCCGAGGCGTTTGAGCCTCTGCAGCCCCCCCCCCCCCCAACGCAGACGTTACATAACTGACGAAGAGTTGCCGGTACACGTGCTGCATTCCTGAGCCAATCAGGGAGCAGAGCAGACCTGAGGTCACGAGAGTTCAGCTTCAGGGATGTGACCCATTTATTATTACCCCTTTCACCCTGGGGAGGGCATAGAGAGAGGGGCAGCTGGGATTTGAACCAGCATCCTCATCCATGGGGGTCTCCTCCATGAGAGCAGATCCAGCTGCAGACTTTCTTTCCCTCCTGGAGGTGTTCCTGAGGTTCCAGCTGTTTGTGGGCGGGGCTTCGGCAGGGAACGTTCTGTTACTGCAGGAGGGCATGAAGTTCATGGAGAGGCAGTTCAGAAATGGGCTGACGCGCCATCTGCAGGCCAGCTGGCAGGCTGACGGGCTGCTTCATGAACAAGCCTGTCATGACAGTGGCTGTCTGGGTAATTATGGGATGTACAAGTAGAGGTCACAGTGGAACCAGCCAACAATGGACGGGGGGCGGTGCCGTCCCTCTGAAGGGCTTTTGGAAGGATGGAGCTGATTTTACATCCAGAGATTCCTTCATTAAATCCTCTTAAACGTGGAGGACGATTGTTTCTGTCAGGCATCATCGGCTCACACTGACGAGGTTCTGGTTCAAATCCCAGCTGGGTTCTTTCTGTGTGGACTTTGCATGTTCTCCTGCTTCCTGCCTCGTTGCAGAAACAGGGACTGATGGAGGATTCTACATCGTCTTTAGGAGTGAATGTGAATGTGTGGTTGTCTGCATCGTCCCGCTCGACTCTCTCCACTATCTGGATGTCCAGGAGGACCTGGTGCTGTCCGCTATCGCTGTGATTGAGGACCAGGACTGCAGGAAGATCCGTGCTGGAAGCACTGTCAGGGTTTGGCGGCGCTGAGAGGGAGCGGAGGATTCTGGAAAAACTCTGAGCTATAAACCAAGTATTACACACAAATCTGGTGAGACTATTTTCTCTCCATAAAATGAGCCTTTGGTCATAAAGTCCATCCATCGTCAGAACCTGCTGCGGTGTTAGGATCCAGGTCTTCCCCCACACCTACCAGGGAGTCCTCATCACACCTGCCACCCATCTTCTCATCAGCCTTCATATGGACTCCTCACCCATCAGCCGTTCTGTGTTTTACTGTAACTTCAGAAGCTCCAGACACGTGTGCAAAAGCGCCATTCTCATTGGTCGTATAGTTTTTGAAACCAAAAAAACGAACCCGAGGCGTTTTTTAAAAAGTGACGCTTTGACGCGTGGCGTTTTTCGCGTCGGTGTGCACATTGGTGCCCTTTGTTTAGTCACCAGGTGTGAACAGGCCTTAAGTCTACGTTTAAGAGGTATTCTCATGCTGCAAGCTCGTCCTCTCTACTGTCCTCTCCAGGAATCACCACCAGAACGCCTCCAGCCTTGATCACCGTTTGTCACTCTTCTGGACTCCAAGCAAGGTTCAATTCCGTCACCTGTCAAAGCCACAAATCATCCAAGCCTGAACCCTCCACCATCAATCAATATCTCTTATTCAGCCACCGTCTGTTTCTGTCCTGCTTCTGGGTCACCAGAGCAGCTGGAGCCTATCCCAACTACTGCTGAATTTCTTAGAACCTTTAATTTTATCACGACCTGACTGAGAATCTACAGTCAGGGTTCATCCTGAACAGGTCACCAGTATGTTGCAGGACCACACATGCACACACCTAGGAGCCCACTAGAGTCACCAGTGACCCATGAATCCTGGTTCTGGAATTGTGGAGGAACCTGGAGAAAACCCAGACAGGAACCAGGAGAACCTGCAAGCTAACACAGAAACAACCCAAGCTGGGATTTGGACCAGATCCTTCTCACTGTGAGGCAAGAGTGCTAACCACTGCACCACCACGCATTAAAGCCAACTTGTAAACAACCTAATGTTGAACGGTAAAAACCTTAAAATAAAAACAACTCAGCGCGCTCAAACCCCCTCAGGATGAGTCCTCAGCCAAAAAATACTAAAAAGAAAAAAAGCCCCAAACTTTCAAAGAATCCCAAACGTTTGTCTTTCCAACATTTGATGGTAGTTCTTGGTTAAAAGATGAGATGTTCTTTCACATGAAAGGAGAAGTTTATTTCAAATCCAAACAGATGAACTTCAGTCTGTTCTGGTGACATGTCCGGTTTACGTGATACACAATCCTGGACTATTTAAGCAGGGAGCATGTTGTGGTCAACATCATGGTCCTGGTGGTGGAGGTTTCTCTGGTCCTCCAATGGATGTTTGTCTTTGCTTCCTGTCTCCAATCGGCCTTAGCAGTTGGTCGTCCAAGGCGACTTCTTCTGTCTTACATTTGTTGGGAGTTTCTGCTCCACATGCAGACCAACGCGCCGGTTCCCTAAAACTAAAAAAAGTATCAGTTCTAGAGCACCTTTGGATGGACATGCTGACAGTCCTCAACCCTTTAGTGGAAGGTCAACCACTAAAAGACGATGCCACCTACTGTATGGGAGGGAATAACATCCCCGCTCATTGTTGCCAGTGTGAGGCTGGACGGAAGAAGCTGTTACTGCGCCTTTCTTCCTCTGATCCAGGAGTTACAGCTGCTGCATCACACTGTTCTACACACATTACAATAGGTTTGGGGGGTTTTAACAGATGAATGGATGGATAAGATGTGTGGATGTGGTAAAAAGCAGATTCATTCACTGACTGACTGACCTACAAACCAAATGAGGGACCCAGTGAAAGACATAAGAGAGCCATTAGGACGCTCAGCCAAAGCTCCGGGAGCCCGACTGTGTGTGAAGATGAGTGCGCTCCAGCCTGCTCCTGATTACGTGTCCTCATGGTGCAGCGTCTCTATGCTGACCGGCCGTCTGTCCATCATCTCTTTGTTTGCTGGTTAACTGGGAGAAAAGTACAATCTGTGCTGAATTAGAGTCAGTGTGAAATCTTTTCTGATGTTAGATAAACTATTTCATCTATTGGCACATTTTTTCTGGGTGGAAACCCTCACCTGGATATCCTGGACCGTTCTAAACCGGACCAGACTGGGCAGGCCAGCGGAAATGAGGCTAAAGGGAGCCCTTTGGGACCATACTCACCAGGGGCCTCATTTCTAAAGGTTGCGTACGCACAAAAGAAGGCGTACGCCACTCTCTACGCAATAATTGAGATTTATAAAAAGCAAACTTGAGGGGAAAATGTGCGGTCCTTCACGCTCTGACCCAGGCGTACGCACAAAAACGGGTGAAATGAGAAACGGCGACACCGTCGCAGATGGAAGAAACACGTGAAAATGACAATACTGCCTCTCAGAAATAACATGAAGACTTTACAAAGCAAGTCTGACAATTAACAGCTACACCAACACCGTTTGATCGATCAGCAGTGAAACAAACAAAAAGATCAAACGGAAATTACAACAGAAATTCAAATGAACACATATTTGGAAAAAGAAAAGTGAAATATGTTCTGCAATATTGGCATGTAGTGCAATTCATCCTCATAAATAATATTAACAGAACGAAATAATGTACAAAACTGATATTCTCGTCAGTGTGTCCGTCTGGAGGAGCAGATAGAGGTGCAGACAGACGGACAGCTGTACTAATTGTCCACTGGGGAAAGTTGTTTTCATATTAAAACATTTCTTCATAAGCTATGGAATTATGGTATTCATGCATATGCCTTTAGTTTGTTTTATTTTTGATAAAACAATGTATGGCGTATGTCTCAACCATTCAGAAAGCAACAAGAAATCACATTTGCTGATCAATTTCCCATTTCCACGTGGATTATTACCGACATCTGTAGCTTGTCAGATGGAATTAAATGGAGGGAAATAAAATGCTCCATCACAATGCGGAATGACGCACAATGGCTGATCTTAGAAGATGTGGCAAATGGAAGAATTGGAGTGAACGCATCTTTAGACAGCAAGAAGACTTGCTGGCAAACGAGGACGAGTGGCTGATGAGCCGGTTCTGACTTCCTCCAGCCGTCCTGTTGGACCTCTGCGGGCTTTTGGGCCCGGCGTCACAGAGGAGCACTCGGAGGAACCACGCTGTGCCTCGACTTTGATGTCTGACCATTTCCTTTTTATTTGGGCCACGGTCCGAGGTTGTGAGGCTACAGCATTTACGGCGTCTGCCACCGTTTGCCGCTCAAGTGCCTTTTTGGCATTAGTAATGCCCACACTGCCCTCCAAACAACACTTTCTCCTCTTTTCCACCTCGCCAACGATAACTTCTACTTCACATTGAGTGAAGTTACGTTTTTTTCATTTCCTCTCGGTGTTTGCCATGGTTTCCCAATCAATGAATATTCATTTGTGGGCGTTTCACGGACTATTTATGGACAACTATGGGCGTGTCATGAAGCCGCTAAAGCTGCGCTGCATTTAGAATTGGTTGTGATTTATTAAGGGAAAGATGCGTAGGATGTGCGTGCGCACGGTTTTATAAATCCGAATATTTCTGTGCGTACGCACGTCCTATGTTTCATCCGTACGCCACTTCTGACGCAAATCCTACGCAAAGTTTTAGAAATGAGGCCCCTGTACGTGAAAAAATGGTGACATGTTTCTGTCACTAAGGTTGAAGTGTGGCAGAGTCTGATGTACACCCACATTCCTTAAAAAACAGCTGACTGGATCTCCACAAAGCAGCCCAACTGTGCAATAGGAGGCCTTCACAGATGCACACAGAAGATCTACATGTATGTTGTGCTGCATCGAAGAGCTCATGTGTTTGTTCTGGGAAAAGTCAGGCACACAGATGCCAGGAGCTTCAGGTTCTGGTTTTAAATACACAGGGGTGGAAGTTGTTCCGCTCATGGCTGGGGACCAAGTATGTTTCCCGCCCTACAGACCCAGACAGGCAGCAACAACATGTTCAGGTGACGTTGGTTATTTTTGTCAAATTCAGCTTTCTGCTTAATTCTCTGCAGTCCATGGATGCTGGAGCCTATCCAGCTACCTTTGGGCAAGGGAGGGAACACCCTGGACACGTTTCCCGGCCATCACGGGACCAACCACTAAAAGGAAGAGGTGGCAGAGATGCAGGTGACAAATGTATCCAAGGATACATTAAGGATTTTAAAGAATCTCTAGATCCACAAACATTAAACTCTTGGACTTAAGGCCCGTACACACCGGGACGAATTTCGCTGGCGATTTTCACCGACGTGTAACGCCTCGTGACTAAAAAAAGGGCACCAATGAGAGTGTGCACACCGACGCGAAAAAATGCCACGCGTCAAAGCGTCAAAAAAAAAAACCGCCTCGGGTTCGTTTTTTTTTTTCGACGCATCGCGTCGAAATCTATTCGACCAATGAGAACGGCGCTTTTGCACACATGTCTGGAGCTTCTGAAGTTACAGTAAAACACAACTTGGGGGCGCTCAAACACAAAACTGCCTTTCTGAGCACACATACCAGCGAAGAAGAAGATAGACGCCGAGTAGCGTCTACACTGCCACGAAGAAATAATGACGGACATTATAAAATATCCCCGAACCAAGCACCAGTTGGAGCAACTGGTGCTTGAAATATTCATGTTTGCTTTGTTTGATTCTGACAATCGCGTAAATACTTGCTCTCTTTTTCTGAGTGAAAAGCGACTTTAAGAAGCGTAAAGTTGCGCAGCGCCATCTTGTGTACAGGAGTATTTCTGTTTACATTAAGCGCCATCTAACGTCAAGGAATGAAATTGCATGTTCGCTCGGCTCATCGTCAGCGAAAATCGCCTGGGTGTGAACACAAAAAACGTGGCGAAAAACGCTGGTGAATAACGCCTGGCGAATATTCGTCCCGGTGTGTACGGGCCTTTATGAGACCATTTGCAACTTTGTAAGTTGCCAACCGCAGACAGTCAGAAGTTATGGTTGTTTCTGATGAACTTTGCGTTTCATATTTTTTTATTTTTTTTTATTTAACCTTTATTTAACCAGGAAAGTCCCATTGAGATTAAAAACCTCTTTTGCAAGGGAGTCCTGGCCAAGAGGCAGCAAAAAGTTACAAACACAGACAACAAATAAAATTACATTCAGTTATAAAAACAGTTACATTTAAAGGAGTTGACCTCAAGTGCTCTCAGTCTGGTTTTAAAATCATTTAAAGAGATAAGATCAGGGAGCTTCCAGTTTTTTTGCAGTGTGTTCCATGACGTGGGAGCAGTGTGAGAAAAAGATCTTTTTCCCAGTTCTGTGCGGACAAATGGAACATTGAGTAACAGTTGATCATTTGAACGCAATGAATATGAATCAACTATTCTCCTCTGTAGTAAATCTCCAATGTAGGAGGGAAGCAGTCCAAGCATGGCCTTGTAAATAAAAATGTACCAGTGTCCTTGCCTTCTTGTGGACAGAGATGACCACCCCACACGAGAGTACAGTTCACAGTGATGTGTTAATGCTCTACAATTGGTGATAAACCTCAGAGCAGCATGATACACAGAGTCTAATCTATAAAGACAATGATTTGAAGCATTCATGTACAAAAGGTCCCCGTAGTCTAAAACAGATAGAAATGTTGCTGTCACAAGCCTTTTTTTTACTTTGAAAGAGAAGCAAAGCTTATTTCTAAAAAGAAAACCCAATTTCAGTTTTAGTTTCTTCACAACATTTTCAATGTGGGGCTTGAATGTCAAGGAGTCATCAAGTAAGACCCCAAGGTATTTGTACTCATGTACTTGCTCTATAGCATCTCCGTGAAGAGTGAGAATCTTAGGGAGATCTTCTGGCACCTTTTTGGCATTAGAAAAGAACATGAATTTGGACTTTTCAGCATTTAGGACAAGTTTCAATTGCAGAAGTGTAAGCTGCACATTATCAAAAGCTTTCTGCAAAGATTCAACTGCTTTCGCAGGAGTTCGACCAAAGCAATAGATAATTGTGTCATCAGCATAAAGATGAATATTAGCATCTTGAAGATCTTGTCCTAGTTCATTAATATATAAAATGAAAAGTAGAGGTCCTAATATTGAACCCTGTGGCACCCCCCTGTGGACATTTAAAAATTCAGAGGACAAGCCATCACATTTAACACACTGAGTCCTTTCATTCAAGTAATTTCTAAACCAGGAAAGCACAGTATTGGAGAATCTAAAACAGCTAAGCCGATGCATTAAAACCCCATGGTCCACAGTATCAAAGGCTTTAGACAAATCAATAAAAAGCGAAGCACAATGTTGCTTTTTGTCAAGAGCAAGAAGTATGTCGTTGACGACTTTTGTAGCGGCTGTGATTGTGCTGCGTTTCTTCCTAAAACCTGATTGCAGCATTGACAGAAGTTCATTAATCGTTAAATAGTCTTTTAGTTGATCGCTAACAAGAGATTCGAGAATTTTTGACAATACACATAAATTTGATATTGGTCTATAGTTAGATAGAACTGCTGGATCACCTCCCTTTAATACAGGACGAACAAAGGCAGATTTCCAAATAGCAGGTATTTCGCCACTTTGGATTGAGAGGTTAAAAAGTACTGTACACATCCAAGTGTGCTGCTACTCAGATTCATCTGCAGATGATGCCTCTGTTGTTGTTCAGATCAGTTCAAACGATGGATGACATCACAGAGCTGAGGCTCTTCATGTTTTTTCTGTCATTTTACTTCAACCTGAATAATAAACTTTAGTCAAAACACCTCAGGAATCTGCTTAGACCTGGTTTTCTCTCTGACCTCAAAATGAAAAAAAACACTGTTACACATCCATCCTTCTGAAGATGTGAGGTAAAGAAGACGCTCCTCATTTCTTGAATGAGAAACTGCTTGAATGTTCATGTTTCCTGTGACGTCATTTCTGGGGGAGCCTTTCCCAGTACTTGTCATGTGTGACTGCTGTCCTCTTGTTGATCCTGCCTCCTTTAGTGAAGACAGCGGTAGGTGTGGTAAGTGTAGTCTTGTGTTAGACTTGGAGGTCAGGCTGGAGCAGTTAGAAGCGCGGCTCCGCACAGTGGAAGCTAAGCCGTCTAGCCAGGTCGTTACTCGTAGCGCGGGCCGCGCTACCAGGGCTAACCCAGTTAGCACCCCAGCGCCCTCCCAACAGCCGGGAGACAGTCAGGGGTTTGTACCGGTTGGGAGGAAACATAGTGCTAAACGCAAAGACTTAGAGCACCCGAGACTCCACGTTAGTAATGTAGCCGGTTCCTCCGCAGGTGCGTGCCACGACGGCAGAAACAAGAGCGAAGACAATAGAAAGGTTCAAGCCCTTTTATTTTTATATTGTCAAACCAAAGCAGCGGCACTGCAACCAAAAGATGATGACATACAATAATGTGATATACACAAAGAAAGAAACAGGTGAAACGTTAAACACACTAAATATATGAATGTGAGAACAAACACATACCAGAAACAGCAACTCCACGACACGACACACCGCAAAACCGGAAACGGCCAAGTGTTACATCCCACACACACACCTGTTCTCCTTATATATTGCATCACGCCCCCGAACCAAATCCCCATTGGTCACAGTAATAGGTTCTCCCCCCTCAGCGACACACCCGCTGAACACTCAACTCTGGTTATAGGCTCTTCTGAAGTTAGAAACGTGGAGCTCCCAGCGGCTACAGTCAGGTGTTATCCGGGGGCCAGAGTTGGTGACATCAAGGGGAACCTTAGGATCTTAGCTCAGAGTAAGTCCAGGTTCCGTCGAGTCGTGATTCACGCAGGCGGTAATGATGCCCGACGGAGACAATCAGAGGTGGTTAAGTTAAACGTAACTTCGGTGTGGAAACTGGCTAAGACGATGTCCGACACTGTAATTTTCTCTGGTCCCCTGCCGAACTTAGTCAATGATGAAATGTACAGCCGCTTTTCATCATTTAACCGCTGGCTTTCTAGATGGTGCCCAGAAAACGGCGTTGGTTTTGTGGATAACTGGAGTGCGTTTTGGGGGAAGCCCGGTCTCATGCGGAGAGACGGCGTCCATCCCACCCGGGACGGTGCCGCTCTTCTTTCTAGAAACATTTCTGCTAGCCTTAGTCTGTTAACCTGACAATCCAGAGACGAGACCCGGGCGCAGAGCAGCAGTGGAAAACGCTCCTCTGAGCCTCCCTTAGGGTTAGTGCCGGTGCAAAACCCATGCAGGGAAAGTCAAGCAGGTTCAAGCGTTAGCTTATGTGCTGAAAGACAAATGAAAGGAGCGCGTCATAGAAACCTTAAAGTGACAGACGGCAGTTCTCACAAGCAGAATTATGATGTAATTAAATGCGGTTTATTAAACATTCCATCCATTTCCTCCAAGTCCCTCTTAGTCAATGAGTTAATCATTGATAACAACCTTAGTCTTTTAGCCTTAACAGAAACCTGGCTCCAACAGGATGACTATGTTAGATTGAATGAAGCAACCCCCCCCACTTATGCTAACTACCAGAAATCCAGGATTTCAGGGGAAGGAGGTGGTTTGGCAGTAATATCACAGTCTAGCTTACTTCTCAGCCCTAAAGTTAAAAATGCTTATAATTCATTTGAAAGCATCATATTGTCTTTACGTCACCCTAACAGGAAAACTGGAAAACCTGTTTTACTCATAATTATTTATCGCCCCCCCGGCCCATATTCAGAATTTTTAACTGAGTTTTCCGACTTCCTATCGACTATTGTCTTAGATTCTGATCAAATTATAATATTAGGGGATTTTAATATTCATGTTGATGACCCCAGTGACTGCCTAGGAAAGGCTTTTGCAGCTTTATTAGATGATGTTGGTTTCACCCAAAGTGTGAATGAACCCACTCACTGTCATAAGCACACCCTGGATCTTGTTCTAACCCATGGGATAGAGATCAGCCAGCTGAGTGTCCTTCCTCTTAACCCCATCATTTCTGATCACTTTATGATTACCTTCCAGTTTACACTGGACCATCCTTCTGCCCCAGTGAATAAGAAACAGCTTAGAAGAACCTTAACTGACCGTTCTGTGTCTGAGTTTAAACACACAGTTCAGCCAGTACTTAGTGATATTCTGAGAAAATACTCTGAGTCCAGCTCCCATAGTATCAGTCCTAGTATAAATGACCACTTTGTTAATGATGCCTTACAAGCCCTCAGGAGTACACTCCATGTTGTTGCCCCCTTGAAACCTAAGTTCGTCAGACAAAACCGAGTAGCACCGTGGTTTAACGCTGAAACTCGTTCTCTGAAACAAGAAACCCGTAAGTTGGAAAGAGAATGGCGCCGCTCCGGTTCAGAGCAGTCTCTGGATATCTGGAAACATAGCCTATTAAATGATAAAAAAGCTCTGCGTAGAGCTAGAAGCCAGTATTATTCAACCTTAATTTCAGAGAATGGAAACAATCCAAGATTTCTTTTTAGCACTATTGCTAAATTAACTGGCAGTCAGAGCTCAGTAGAACCACATGTTCCTGTTTCTCTCAGCTCTGATGATTTTCTTACATTTGTCCATAGTAAAATCTCAAATATTAGACATAAGTTAAATCAAGTTATTCCTACTATCAGCCCAGAACAGGCTGAAGTGGTAGAAATGGAGGCATCCATAGAAACCTCTGTAACATTGCACTGCTTCACTGCTGTGGATCAAGCGGAAATAACATTAATTATTACGTCCTCCAAATCCTCAACGTGTCTGTTAGACCCAATTCCCACTAGACTTTTTAAAGAAACTTTTCCCCTAATCAATGATCCCATATTAACGATGATAAATGCCTCTCTGGAAACGGGTTACGTACCACAGTCTTTTAAATATGCAGTTGTTAAACCTCTTCTAAAAAAGCCCAGTTTGGATCCTAGCGTGTTGGCCAACTATAGACCGATATCAAACCTGCCCTTTATTTCTAAAATCCTAGAAAGAGTTGTAGTTAAGCAGCTTTACTGCCACCTACAGGACAACTGCCTGTTTGAAGACTTTCAGTCGGGGTTTAGACCCCACCACAGTACGGAAACTGCACTAGTTAGAGTCTCTAATGACTTGTTATTGGCCTCAGAAAAGGGTCTACTTTCTATTCTGGTCCTGTTGGACCTCAGTGCAGCCTTTGACACTATCGACCACAGTATTTTACTCCATAGACT
>CM074489.1:329483-389107 GCA_037389245.1 Oryzias sinensis
GGGGGGGGGGGGGTGCATGTGATGATCCTGTAGAAAAAGACTGTGCGGGGGGGAGGGGGGGGGTAAAATCATAGACCAGCATCAGCTGGCATAACTCAACATAAAGTGTGGTGTGGCTCTTGGCTCCTCCCCCCTGATGTTGTCGTTGGCCGTGTTTGGATGCCCGTTTCCTTTGGCCATATTTGGTGGCCCTCTGTAGCCTCACACTCCACAATCCAGGACTGGGACTTGAACCAGGAACCGGCGGACCTCGCCGCACCGCTGGACTCCTTCCTGTTCAGCGGCCATCTTCTGGGAGACCACGGTGGCGGGACGGAGCGGCTCCTTCAGGTGCGGCTTGACAGAGGGAATGTTTTTTGCTGCCGAGTCATCCTCACGCAGGCGCCACAGGCTGCCTCCACTCCCTCCTCAGTTCCTACTCTGCTGATTGGCTGACTGAAGGGGGAGGAGCTTACACACTGACAGTGCAGCCAAGAGTGTCAGTGCGCTGAAATCCCACACTTGCTCTATTTCAGGCAGGAATGTGATGACTGCCCCTGCTGCCCCTCCTCCCCCCAGCTTCGTCACATTTTTGCCCCAGACTTCTGCTGAGACACCACTCAGCCCTGAAATGCATTCTGGGTGTTCCAGCTGGCATTTTTAGTGAGCTGGCGTTCTGTTTGAAGCGTGGCGGCTTCGTCTTAGATGTTTGACTTTGAAGGCCGCCGTGTTTGAACTCAACTTTATTTAACAGAACAAACAAATGAACAGCAAAAAAACTCAATCAGGGACATCCTTCAAAGTGACGGTTCTAGCCAAACTACTGCGTGGGTTCAAGGCCATCAGCTGTGCGCGCACATAGAGCCATTTGTACTAGATCACAGTGGTGTTTGCCACTTGTTCCAGCGCTTAAGCATGCCTAGTTACATTACCTACGTTTTAGTTTCAGTACATCAGTTTTCCTCCACACTACCAGTTCTTCCACGGTATCCAGACCCTCATCTGTTCCACCATGACCTGGCTGTCTGTTAGTCCTCCTGACCTCTGCCCGTCTCAACTTCCTGTTGACCGTTACCTTCCCAACCATTGCCTGTCCCCGACATTAAGAAGCACCTCATGGGTCCTCTACTTCTGGACTACAAGTACCAAGGTCCTCCTTTCTGCTGGAGCAGATCTGGACCATAAGCCCCTCATCTTCTGGAAGTCAACCCCCCAGGGAAATTCTGAAAATTAGAGCCCCTTCCATGCGTTTTCCCAGCAAAGCAGCAGATTCTGGAGGTTTTGCACTATGTATGGAAATTTAAGATGAACAATGAGTTCAGAATGGAAGTGGTGATGTCATCACGCATGCTGCATCAGATTCCCTGCCATTCATTAACCTGACATTCCTGACAGGTATTTGTGTGTGGGAGGAGCTACCGTCAAAGTCTTTAACAGGACAAGAACCCTCAAGTCCAGTAAAAGAACCAGGATGTGTACACGAACCTCATCAGCAGGACTTTCTGGTCTTGATTTGTTTGAGTTAAAAGCTGCTGCCCTAAGTTGGGGTCCAACCCAGGACCACCAGGATTCCACCACAGATATGGGCCAAGTTCAAAGGTCATACCAAAAGATACCAAAAAGAAGCTTCCTCCTCAGCTGCTCATCCCACAGACAGGAACCGACAATGACCTTCCCAAAGTCCCCATAGAGGGTTTGGAACAGCTGAAGTGACATCTGGGCTGCAAAAAAATATCATTTCAAACAGGCCAGTTGTAATGTTGATCCTGGGTTTATTCTCTTCCCATATAAATCTAGTTTTTCTGTCAGAAGTGACTGGAATAAGAAGAGTAGCAGTGGTAGGATGTTCATTTTAACCAAATTAATCCTATTTGTTAAAGCTAAAGGGTAGGTTGACCTCCTCTTAATATCCAGGTTGATGTTTAAGTTAATTGCATTGTAGCTTTCTTCATAGAAGAGTGACAGATTTTCAAGTAAAGAGTCCAAAGTACTTAATTTGTTTTCCGTGGCCCTTAATATTGTAGCTATATGCAGTTTGTTTTGATGGGGAGTGATTGAAAAGCAGGATTTGGGTTTTAGAAATATTTAGTTTGTATCCAGCAAGAGAGTTAAAATCTTTCAGGAGTGTCATTAGTTTAGGCATGGAGGTGTTTATATCTTTTAAAAACAACAACACGTCATCTGCAAATATTCCAATCTTCTGTCCCTGCAGTCGCTTTCAATTCCTTTTAGTTCCTCACTCTGCCGGATAGCCTGGGCCAGTGGCTCAATGTGAAGAGCAAAAAGAGTCGGACTGTTGCCCCAATCCTGTCTGCTTCCTCTTTTTAACCTCGACTCGGTCAGGTAGGGAGCCTTTGTGTTTTTTTCTTGCTGCGTGCTTCTCATAGATGCTTTTATCCATTTCATTGGTTCTGTGTGAATCCAAATTTCTCTAAGGTTTGGTAGAGGAAATCCCAGTTCACCATGAAGGTGGATTCCTATCTTCTTTGTGGAAAGAGTTTAGAGCTCTTAGTAGAAGTGGCGTTCGTTCCAGTTTATCTTTTCTGTACCACTCTATGGGGAATCCATCACTACCTGGAGCTTTATTGGTTTTAAATCTACCTATGGCCTTTTCAGCTTTTTGTTGTCTTATTTCCTTTGTTATTTTTTTACTTTGGATTTCTCCTATTCAAGCCAGATCTAATTGATCAAAAACCCTTTTAACCACTCCCCAGTCAATGGCGCCCTCTTGTGAATACAAAATGCTATAAAAACGGTAGAAAGTGTTTTCTATTTTTTGTGGGTCCAAATGAATTTCTTGGGAGACTGGGTCTATAACATTTGGGATTACAGGATCTACTTCCTGTTTTACGTAACTTTCTAGCCAACATTTCTAGTTAAAATCCACATGAAATCTAGTGGATTCTGGACCAAGTTCATTATATATCTGCTTCATGTATTAAGCTTTTTTCTCAATTTCATAATATAAATATCTTTCAATTTGTAGTTTCAATTTCTTGATTTCTTTTTGTTTAATTTGAATTCATATTCTTGGACTTTTAAATCATAAATTAATTTATTGTATGTTTTTGGTCTTTTCTTGTTTATATATGTAGCAATCAGGATATGATAGAAATGGCGGTCCGGTTCCCTCTCATCACTGCTTTCAATGAGTCCGATAATATTGATGGATTTACGAGGCCGTTACCATGTTTGTCCTTAAATGTCTTCATTTCTTGTTTAACCTGATCAACTATTGACTGGTTATTAAAAAGACTCATTTAATCTCCAGACTGTGCTTTTTAATTTGCTTTCAAGATTTCCAGTTACATAAATTGCGCTGTGAAGTCTGACACATGCGATATTTCGATTTTACAATCATTCGCTCCATGATAATTTTCTTCCCCATTAAATACATTCTATCCTGGAATGTACGGAGTGAGGTACTGAGTAGTATGTGTAGTTTCTGTCAGGTGAAGCCTCCAGACATCTACCATCCCAATCTCCCCAAGCGTGGCATTAAGCCTTTTCTTGCTTCTGTTAACACTTGTGTCAGGTTTGAAGTCAAGGATTGCATTGAAATCGCCACCACAGTCTCTTTTGTTATCAAGTCAAATGTTGATTTCTAGAAAGCCATGTCACTTTCAGGAGGTACTTAAACATTGGCCAAACTCACAGAAATATTTTCAATACTTCCCCTAACAATAACATATCATCCTTCTTTGTCATTCACTTCTGAATTTTTCTTAAATTAAATTGACTTAAATATAATAATAGCAGCAACTCTCCATCTATGGTTTTGTGTGAATGAGCTCTAGAAAATGTTCCTATGACCAAATTTAGAAAGTTTCTTCCTTTCTTTGGCCTTTAAATGTCTTTGCTGTAGTAAAATATCACAAACTTTGTCTGTTTTCAGCTTCTTCATGACTCTTGCCCGTTTAACAGGGTTCCCTAGGCCATAAACATCAAGGGACATTCCTTTTAGCAATTTGCCATGCGCAGAGTTTGAGAAAGCCTTGTTATTGGTTGGTTGCTAGTCATCCGGAACAAAGTAAATTAAACTCTGAGCAAAAAACAAAAACAGATGTGATTGGATCACAATAAGGAACACCAAAACAAAAGAATAAACTCGACTCCCAAGGGCTGGTGTTTTAAGTCCCTTATCTAAAACCCTCAACAGGTTTGAGGGAGGGCCTTTCTGAGGGAGAAATGGGCCCCCATCCAGAATCGGTGGTGTTTCCCAACAGTTACCACCAACTCTACGGTGAGGAGAAACAGTTAAAGTCGTGCAGCTACCAATAAAACAGGCGTTACTAATTAAAGACGGGTTTACAGCGTAGGGAAGAGTCAGCATTACTCACAACAGGAAGTGGGAAACTCTTTAATCCAGCATTTTCCTCATGGTTTAAGCTAGCGCGGAAACTCCTGCAAGTGCTCCCGCGCTCGTATTGCTGCATCTCTCTGGAGACGCTGCTGGACGCGTTGCCATGGTGATGTTCGCTGAAGTTGTGGTGGAAGGTTGCGATCTGCGGGTTGGTCCACCTTTTTGTCCTGACATCACCAAAATAATCCATGCTTCCTTCACCTCTGGAATTGTTCCCTCTGCTCCAAAATAATATCTGCTCAGCTTCATGCTCATCTGTCCTCCAATAATCTGGATGAACTTTTCCAATCTGGTTTCCTTCCCTTCATAGTTCCGCTCTCCTAAAACTCACTAAAGACCGTCTCCTCTATGCTGACTGTGGTTTATCATCCATCCTCCTTTTGATTGATCTTCAGCTTTTGACACCATTTCTCATTCCATCCTCCTCTTCTATCTGCATCTCTGGCTCCGCCCTCTCCTGGTTTCATTCCTACCTGTCTGACCGTACTTGGTTTATTCAACTGATATCTTTCACTTCTCGTCCTGTCTCTGTCACGGCTGGTGTTCCTCAGGGTTCTGTCCTTGGTCGACTCCTCTTCCTCATCTACCTTCTCCCGCTTGCTCCTATTTTCCAGAAACACCACTTCCACTGCTATGCAGATGACACCCAGCTCTATCTCTATCTATGCAGGGCCCGCGGTTCCAGACTGAGGGATCCACGCCCACTCAGGTGGTGCTGCATCCAGGTCCACAAGCAGGCTTCTGTTCATGGACCTGAGATGACCTGACGTTGTTGGGTCATCTGTTTTTTAGTTTCTCCATGGATTTTCACCCGTTTAGGTTTAATGTTTATGTTTCTGCCTCCAAGCCCGGTTTCCTGCCTTTTGGCTCCTCCACTTCCTGACAGCTGGATCCAATCTGACTCCTGTTGTGGGATTCACAGCTCAATTCTCTTCTTATCCTCCAAACTCAGGAATTTATTGTGACTCAGAGATTTAGATACACAAAGATGGAGAAACTGAATGACACAGAAAACATTACATTAAAAACATACATTTAGTGTCAGATCTGTAGTGAGGATGCTATGAGCTCGTCATAAATACTGTTCATTTATTTTGAAAATTCCTCTGTTAATCCCTAGCTTCCTGTCTCCGCACAATCTGCTGTGTTGACTTGAGGCGCCATGACGTATGGCTAACGTAAAAAGTGACTCCTCGACTAATAAGTGTTGTTCTAAAATATGAACCATACTTAAACTCGTTACATCAGCGGACGGCGACTAGTTAGACCAGAACTCACAGGTCCAGGTCCTCTTCCCCGTCACGACTCTTCGGTTCTCCACGGAGCAGCAGCTTCTCTTTCCCCAACTCTCTGAGTCCGAGCGAAGCCGCAGAAGAAGAAGCACCGGCTACAAGAAAATGGCTTGGACAGAATATCGGGGGGGTTGTAGCTACATTTTTTCTTGCAACTTTAACAGAAATGTATTAATGTAAATACAAAAGGGCAACTTTTTCCTATAAGGCCAAAGGGCAGCAGCTCAACCCCCCAGGGCCCTATGAGGGCACGTGCCTGCTAACAATACTGCACACGGTCAACTTTGAAGTTGAATTTAGTGACATCGGTGCACATACATACACACCAAGATGTGTGCACTCTGTGTGTGTGCGTGTATAACCCTTGGTCTATCCTAGGCACTTTAACGTTGGGAGTGGGGTCATCTAGACCCACTAGACAGTGGGTCATCTAGACCCACTAGACAGTGCTCTGAACCTTTTTTCTTCAATGATTTGTGATCTTCACTGGTGTCCATGGATTCCATGAAATCTTTCCACCTTTATCCACCTTAGTCATGGTGGGGGGAACACCTCAATGGAAGGGGGGGGGGTCATCTGGACCCCATAGGATAGCACAAGGGTTAAGTAAGTTTGTTGGTCTGTTCAGTTTTCCTCTGATCTATTTAAAGCTTGAGTTAATTTTGTTACTTTGACCTCTTTAAGGGCCCCTTTTTGCCATTTACATGATTTGAAAAATAAATGTGAACATTTTTGACGACATCGTTTACCGTCCTTGCCTTATACCGCTCGGTCCACCACACCCACTTTCCATCAGGCTGCTCTGGTCCCCCAGCACCTGACGCAGACCTTGTTTGGCCGGGCGACGTCTGATGTTAAAAGACGAAAGCTCCTCCCCATGGATGGAGGTGAGGAACCAGAACCACCTGCTGGTTCTGGTTCATGGATGAAGGACGTCTTTGTGCTTCCTTCAGACTCAAACGGGCCAGAGATGCAGAGAAAGAGTTTCTGCTCAAATAGTTGAGTTTTTTTCAGTCTGACCATAATCGGGTCTGGGTCCAGGAGGAGAAATCCATCTTCTGTGGGCGGAGCCAGAACCGGAGCCGATCACATGATGTTGTTTGTGTTCAAAGAACCGCAGATCCTAAACTCTGATTTTGACAACATTTAATTAGCCTCACTTTAAAAAGAACCAGAATATAAATACAATTCCCCCGTCACCCCCTCCCTGATCAAGAGCTTAATCATACACAATGACTGACCCCCCCAATGCAGCACTGGAACAAAGGAGACAAACCCGGGGGGTCAAAATGTCCCCACTGCAGCGTCATTCACCCTGAAGCCCTTTATATGAGACAAACATAGGGGGGGGCTCTGTGAAGGGGGGGGGGGGGGTCTCCATCTCTGAGCCGGAAATGAAGAGTGCAGTTTTAACAGACCCCCCCCCCAACCTATAATCCCACCATCACATAGGGCTGACTAGAGCGGCGCCGATCAGCGGCGCTCAGCTCCTGTCAGCTCTGAGGCGGGAACTTTCTCTCCTCTGGATGTTCAGTAGTCGTGTGTGTGTGTGTGTGGGGGGGGGGGGGTGTGTGTCATGTGACAGGGGCCACTGTCAGGAAGCGGGACCCCACAGGTTCAGGGTGTGCAGCTGGTGGTTGCCGCGGTGACGGTGAGGAGAAACCGTGAACGTCATGGAGGCGCTGGCTGGACGGCCGGCTCCGTCGCAGACGGCCTCCAGTTCTGCTCGCCGGCGTTTGCAGCTCCAAAGAGAAACCTGACACCCCTCCGCGCCAGCAGGGGGCGGGGTTAGGATGCCTTCCCCAGCTCGATCTTTTTCTGGATGACCCGCGCTGAGTGGTAGATGAGCGAGTCAATCAAACCGGCCACTGTGGGGGGGGAGAGGGGGCTGCTTCAGAGCCGCATTCACAGCATAGAGACTGAGCCTCAGGAGCGCCACTCACCTGTGAACACGCCCCCAATGATGGCGCAGACTCCCGTCAAGAAATGTGTGAACGACCTAAAAATCACAACAGTTTTTTCTTCACAGACAGAAGGCACATTAACCCCCCCCCCCCCCACCCCCCTCCTTCAAGCTGATTTCAGGTCTAAACAATGACATTAGAACCAAAGGCATCAGTCTGGGGAGCAACATACCTGTGTTTTTCTGTGAATTTGACCATCATGGGGGACAGCTCGTACAACACAAAGACACCGGGGAGGCCCTGGTCTCCTATCAACCCGTTAGCAATTTTTTCATGTCTGGTGACGGAAAACTGGTTTGTTTTTACCACCTGGAAAAGGAGAAATGGTCAGAAACAGATTCCTGAAGAAAACACAGAAACGTGAGCAAACCTATGGCTCCTGAAAATGATGGTAAATCTTTATTATCAAACGGCTGAGAAGTGAACCAGGAAATCATCTCCCTGAGACACCAACAAGAGACGCCACCAAAGTGTAGATTGGAGAGTTTTCAGATAAAGACGACTCACCTCGCCATCAGTTTTCATGTAGATGGTAGGAACGATTTTCACAAAATACTGGTACATCATGGACGCTGTGAAGACAAGATTTGATTCAGGTAAACAAACAACAGTACTAAATCTGCAAACAAGCATAAACTCTTATTCAGGCAGTAAATGTGTCTGATCCCTCCTCAGAAATCCTGATGACCCGTTTGGATGTTCCTGAGGTTCTGATGTAAATTTGCCTCCACTCAAGGACTAATAACGGTCTCTTCAGAGTAACATAAAGAACTTTTCTTCTGCCATTCATGTGAGGAGGAGTAACAGGTAGAATTCACGCTGAGAACTCCAGAAGAGCAGACGGGAGGGTATGTGACGGAGACAGCCACTAGGGGGCGCTGCCCGCTTTCTACACGCTTTTTTTTTTAGAGTAGTTTCCGTCCAACCATTTCCTCTTCCGGTTATGGAGGTCTGACATTTAAACGCAGCTGTGTAGTTAAACCCAAACGCGAAGAACTAAAAGACTATTAAGGTAAACCCCGCTTCGGAGATTCTAACGGACAAATTAGGGAATTATTTTAAAAAATTGTCACATATTTCTTTGAAGGCCGCTGTTCACGTTAGCATGCTAAGCTAGCGGGACAGACGGCGAGGATCAAAGGAAACGAAAATCTTAATGTTTTTCAGATCTGAAGATAAAATACGTTTAAAAAATAACCCCCCATCGCCCAGATATACGTTTCATTTAGCCTTTATCGGATTTAGTTTGATTTAAATAACTGAATTATTTCCCCACACCGGTTGGTAGACGAAGACAATCATGTGCAGAGGAACAAGTCCTTCTCGTTCCTTCAGACATGGACTTAGGTTGGTTAATGTACTCGTTCCTTCATACCTAGACCTGGACATGGATCCGTTCCTAGTCCCTTCAGACCTCAACTTTGTTCATCTCCTCGTCTAGACCTGGGCTTGGTTCTGTTCCTAGTTCCATCTGACCTGGACTTGGTTCCTCTCCTCGTTCCTTCAGACCTCGACTTGGTTCCGTTCCTAGTTCCATCTAGACTTGGACTTGGTTCATCTCCTTGTTCCTTCAGACCTGGACTTGGTTCATCTCCTCATCTAGACTTGGACTTGGTTCCGTTCCTCGTTGCTTCATACCTGGACTTGGTTCATCTCATCTAGACCTGGGCTTGGTTCCGTTCCTTGTTGCTTCGGTTCTTGGGCCTGTTTCACAACTGCGTCGCCCTCAGAACTCTGTTTCAGTCGTTGCTAATTAAGATTTTAATGTTTTTCTCACATTGAAGATTTTTCTAAAAATACAAAAAGCTTCTGAAATGTCTTCTTCGCCTGAATAATATGGCGTTTAGAACCTGTCCCGCAGTAACCGGGACTGGAACTTGACTCTGAACCCAACCCCCCCCCCCTGCTCTCCTCAGATGCCGGTGGCAGTAGGTCCGTACGGTCAGACCCAGCCCAGCTGCTTTGATCGGGTCAAGATGGGCTTCATGATGGGCTTTGCCGTAGGAATGGCTGCCGGTGCCATGTTTGGTACCTTCTCCTGTCTCAGGTAACTAAACTTCTACTTCTACCGACGTGTAAAGGAAACCATTTATCACCCCCCCTTCCCCCAGGATCGGCATGCGCGGTCGAGAGCTGATGGGCGGAGTCGGGAAGACCATGCTGCAGAGTGGAGGAACGTTTGGGACCTTCATGTCCATCGGCATGGGCATCCGCTGCTGAAGCCTGCCTCGTGTGTACAGACACTTTCATGAACCTGGGGGGCCCACAGGAGTTCTGGTTTTGTCAATAAAAGTTCGGTTCTGTCCAAACGGCTCAGAGAGAGCTTTTTTGTTAACCTATAATCTATAACCTAAAGACTGATCATTTAACAAAGTATTTCACGCTTCTCAACATTAAAGTGGATTTGGATCCACGTTCCTGAACTGGATCCTCCTTAAGTGTCAGACTAACGTCCCTCGGTTACGGACAACGGTGCACGGACTGGACCTGACCCTGTGGGGCGGTGACGTCGGTCCCATCCAGAGGATTGACGATGCCGGGGTAATCTCTGCCGAACGACAGGTGTTTGATCATGTGGGTCATGTTTATCTGCAGATCAAAGAGGGGCGGTCAGCTGGAGGTCACCTTCTCATTTTTAGAGCTTTTCTGTTCAAACACGTGACTCACGTTGTCCAGACCGAAGCTCTGCAGGTCATGAACTGGAAAGGAGGAGAGAAGCGTTTAGCTGGAGATGCCAGGATGTCCTCAGAGAAACAATTATGAAGAAGATCTGAAAGTCAGGTTCCCTGTTGGAGAACCTCAGGCTGCTGCCTCAGCACTTTTCCTGCACCCTGGCTTTGGGCAGCGACGTCACATCAAACTAAATCTGTGGCTGTGCAGCCAAAGCTCCAATCCTCAAGCATGAAGAGATGCAGTTGAACTGACGTCTGAAGAACCAGAACCTTAGATGGTTCTCCAGTACACCCTAAACCAGTCCAAACGCTTGTCAGACGGACAGATTGGAAGTGAAAATGTGAGGACAACCAATCAGCTGCAGTCTTTGATGTACGTTTCATATTTGGAGATGTTCTCTTACTCAGAAGAACAACCCACCGTGGTTCTGATCCGAGAAAATGTTCTTCTGGTTTGACCCTTAAGGCTCTGAAGGTCAATCAGCCACAGGTGTCCTAAGACTTACAGTGATTAGCCAATCACAATTATGAAATCGTAGTTCATAGAAAGTGCTGGGGACCAGAAACTATTGACTTTAGGTTAAGCATGTGGTCCGGTAGAAATTTGAAAGAGTCACATTTGACCCCCGGGCCAGACTTTGGACGTGCCGTCTTGAACTCAGCTCTTGATAAAGGTCGGTAACAGCTGTTCATGCACAGCAGGAGACATTGTTCTTTAAAAACAGGCCATTTATAATGATGTTACGACTGCATTAACTAAAGGTGAAGGGATCAGAACATTCGTGGGTCAGAACCGGTTCTCCTCACTAGGAACGGGAAAATGTCATTGACAAAAGAAGAAGGACTTACTTTCCACAGCGTGCACTGCGGAAAGAAGAGAGAAGAGTCACGGCAAAGCAGCAGAACACAGCATGCAACATCAACGCTCAGCCCTGGGGGGCGCCACACCCCCACACGCATTCTGATCCACAGACCAGGGATCTGAGGGGGGTCATTTCTGACTGAACACAGGTGTGATGGGAGTGTGGAGATGTTCCCAGAGGGATCTCTGTTCTTCTCCTTCATGAACAGGAACACCAGTCGGAATTCTGGGATTAACCGGATTACTCAGACAACCGGACCTTAACGTCAACGTGAACCTGGTTCCCGGCTGCAGGAATTACTCAGACAACCGGACCTTAACGTCAACCTGGTTACCGGCTGCAGGAATTACTCAGACAACCGGACCTTAACGTCAACGTGAACCTGGTTACTGGCTGCAGGAATTACTCAGACAACCGGACCTTAACGTCAACGTGAACCTGGTTACCGGCTGCAGGAATGACTCAGACAACCGGACCTTAACGTCAACGTGAACCTGGTCCACCACCTGCACGGTGGTGGAGCGGCTCTGCATGTTCTCCGGGTGGGTTCTCTCCAGGCCAAAAACTGGTGACTAAGGAGTCCCTCAGCTGTAAGCCCCGCCTCCCCCTGACGAAGCTGGGATTGACTGCAGCACACGATGGAACCGGGACAGAAGATGGATTTTAGGGCTGAACCGGACCGAGACGTTAGCTGATGTGTCCGATACCTGTACGGGTGAGTAAAGGTCATGACCTCCAAGCAGACGCAGCGCTGGACGCCTCTCAGACCTCATCGTTGAAACCGGCTCAGGATTTATCCCAGACCTCCTTTAGATCTTTCTGTGTTTAATGGCTTCATTTCTTCTCCTGGCTACTTGTTTTCAAGTAGACCTGAACATCCAAGTCAGCCCCTCCCCCACCAAAGCACAGAGAAACACCTGGAGGTCAGACAGCAGGTGTCACTCTGACTAAAATGTCTGTGGAAAGCACGGCAGTGGAGGGGTGATGGTTAGAACTTGTTTTGCAGTTTCTGTATTTAATCATCCAGAAATGTGATCCAAGTCTGGCCACAAAGAAAAAAAGCTAAAAATAACCAAAACAGAAAAACTCCTCACTGGAGATGAAGGGGCCCTCATTAATGTCATCCTGGACAGCCTGATATCTGGGTAGAACCAGAGATGGAGCCGGTCATCATGTGAAGTTCCCAAAGCGAGGAGAAACGTCCTCTGCTAGAACCACCACTGTTCTCTGCTCCTCAGAGAACATTCAGTCAGAGAAATCCTCCATTCAGCCAAAAATAAGAAGTTACTTTTGTGAAACCATGACGAACAGGAAACTAGATTCTTAACAAAAACTGGAACAAATTGTTTTTCCTGACATTTGTCTTCACTTATTTTTGGTTCCTTTCAGCAAAACGCGAGACAGCGTCTTATGGGGGCGGAGGAACCGTCCCTACAGAGCAGTCAGAGTCCTCCTCTGATGACGTGTGGTGAGGTTGATGGCTGGTGAGGCACCGACTCCTCTGGAGTTACATTTACCAGAACTAAATATGTCGCCGTCCATCCACCAGCAGATAAGATACACATTGTCCTCCAGAGAACATTTCTTTCATAGACAATCGCCTCACCTAAAGCCTTTGCTCCGCCCTCACAGCGGCGCTCTGACCGCGCGTCTCTGTTTAAATGGAGTCCTGCAGTCGGACACGAGGTGAAGCTCCGCGGTCTCACCCGGAGTTTCCGCTCCATATGTGATCACGCAACACTCAAATTCAGCTATTTGAAACTGTGGAAAACGTGTGGTCAACTAAAAATGTGTCTTTAGCACAGCTCAAAATAATATTTACTTAATGTACGACAGGTGAGGCCGAGCCTCCCTTCCCTAATCTGACCGCACATCACTGACGGTTCTAAAGGGGCTGAGGAACATCTCTGCACTTCTTACCGTGGACATGGGACTGCTGGAAACTCTTTCCTGGAGCAAAATGGAAATTTCCCGCCACCTAGGAAACAAAGACAAGATCTAGATGTGTTCTAGAGTCTTTGGGAGAACCAGAGTAAAATCTTGTTTATAATGGAAACTAAACCATCATCCATGCATGTTTCCATCTCTATAATCCTCCCTGTGTGTTGAAAAAACTTCCACTGATTGATGGAGCGATGGAGATCCTGGGTTCCTCTGGAACCACCACTGCTAAGTGTTTCAGGGCAGTGAATGCTTCAACTGTTGGGGGACGTGCAGACAGAAGGACAGGAGCTGGTGTACCTTGTTGACTTCAAGAAAGCCGTAGACCTGGCAGCCTTCGTTCTTCTGCTCCTGCATTTTCTGCGTGAAGCCCTCCCTCTTGCACTGCTCAATGGTGTCGGCGTTCTTGAAGGCCCAGCCTCGCCGTCGGTAAGCTTCCCGCACATCATCACAGGTGTTACAACACCTGTGAAGGAGAACCCGCCCAGCAGAGCCGTGTCAGTGCACAAACACCAGAAACCACCAAGCAGCAGGGAGACACCTTTGTGCTTTACTTGAGGTCTTCGGTTTCTGCCCCGTAGCAGCTCTCGCATCTGTTTGGGTCCAGAGTGCTGGGGTCAAAGACCTCGCCATCGTCAGCTTTGCCCAGTTCTGAAAGACACCAATCACAAGTTCACGGAAACCAGTTTGTCCAGTCTGAACATTAGGCAGATAAGGCGGTAAAATCCCACAGTTCTGGATTGGTCTGCACAGAACCGGTTCTTGCAGAGAAAATCAGATACTGCGGCTTAACATGAGTCCAGTAAAGCCAGGAAGAAAGCATGCAAACATTCATCACACCTCCGACCGTCACACCTCCACTGTCAGACCTTCCACCAGGGATGGGTACCGTTACGGTTTTAACGGTACCACTACTCTGGTTGATACTGCTTATTGATCCGGTATTTTAATGATACTCTCATCGATACTTTTTGAGGACGAAAAATAAATAAATTACAAATTAAGAACATAAAGTGTTTTATTTCCTCATTATGCAACATTGATTTCTTTAACAAAACATTTTATTTTATACATTTTTCCAACTTGAAATACATGAAAAAAGAAGTTATTTAAAGAAAAATAAACAGCACTGTTTTGACATATTACTGTCATGACGTAAATATAAAACATATTAAATAAATGTTTGAGTTCATAAAATCATCCCAGAGAAAGTCTCTGCTTCAACTCCTGCAGGGAAAGCTGCGTCTGAATCTGACGCCGTGTTTCCGTCTCTGACAGAGTTTGAAGCCAAAGCCCCCCCCCCGCCTGACTACCTGCTTTTCCTCTCTACCTGTTCACCTGTTCACCTGTTCACCTCCTCCGCAGCAGAGAGTTGTTTTTTCCCACACTCCTCCACTGTATTCTATACACAGAGCGAAAAATACAGTCATCATAGCAGCAGGTTGACACGATAGTCGGGGCTTAATTTTACATGCATGTCGCGTATTGTCAGAACAACAGCCCCTCCCCCATGCACACAAAAAGCCAGACAGAACTCTCCCCGTTAGCGAGAATAGCTAAAGTAATATCATCATGAATTAACAGAGAATTGACTGACTTGGTGAGTTAAATATGGCAGATAACCTTTATATCTTGTGGGACACCAAAAAAGCGACTTGTCCAGTACCGATAGCAGAACCGTTGAGGTCAGATCTTAACGATACTGCGGTCTTAAAGAATGTGGCCCCGGGGCTGGTTCAATACCGGGGCACGGTACCCATCCCTACCTCCGACCGTCACATCTCCACCTCCTTTGGTAGCTTCTTCAGTTCAGTTCTTTTAATGAACAATAAGCAAAACCAGAATCCAATCAAACTGTTTTCTGAACACACAGACACACAGACACATGCATGTAAATATGTAGACACACATGAACACATGCAACACAAACACACATTTATGAGTTTTAGCTGCAGAGGACGGGCTCCTGGAAACAGATTCCAGACTCAATCTGTTTTCTAGGCGGATTCTGTATCCAGGAAGGTTCTCGGTCCCACTGAGAACCAAATGCACACGTTCCACATCCACTGTCTTGGTGTTGGTGGAGCGGTTGAAGGGAAACACAGGCTTACCGTGCTTCTCTGCCTCCATGCTGACCGCCTTGAGGTCCTTATCCAGCCGCCGTTTGAACAAATTATGTTCAACGTCTAGCTGCTGCTCACCAGCCACGTCCATGGCATCGATGCTGAGATCTGAGGCAGACAGGACACACGTGAGACCTCCACCGTGTCAGCTCTACGGCCTGAAGCCCCATGGAATCACTTACAGGCACAAGGCATGTGAGGGAAAATGACATCGATGTTGATTTGGAGTTTGTCTCCTCGTGACGTGTCCACGTACAGCTCAGGGTGGACCTGCAGCACAAACGGAGGACACGTAGACAAAATGCAAACGTGTCCAACACTGAGCTGTAAACCTGTGACCGGAGATGTTACAACACGTTCCCACGGGGAGACCAGGACGGCCATTCGGTTGTGTCACCTTCCACCGAGGACTGAAGCTCATGTCTGCAGACGGACTCACCTCAACTCAACACATGTTCAAAGACTAAAAGGAATTTACATGTCATTTCTGAACGTTTGCATCACGTCTGCAGTTAACTGGGTCAACGGACCCAAACGTGGCCGAAAAGACGCGTCACGGCTGCACGTCACGGCTGCTCGTAACGGCTGCATGTCACGGCTGCGCGTCACGGCTGCGCGTCACGGCTGCGCGTCACGGCTGCGCGTCACGGCTGCTCGTCACGGCTGCGCGTCACGGCTGCTCGTAACGGCTGCGCGTCACGGCTGCTCGTAACGGCTGCGCGTCACGGCTGCGCGTCACGGCTGCACGTCACGGCTGCACGTCACGGCTGCTCGTAGCGGCTGCATGTCACGGCTGCATGTCACGGCTGCGCGTCACGGCTGCGCGTCACGGCTGCTCGTAACGGCTGCATGTCACGGCTGCATGTCACGGCTGCGCGTCACGGCTGCGCGTAACATTTACATTGCCTACAGGAAACTGTTCCGGGTTAAAAATTGAAGCAGAGATTCTGATGAAAGAAAATGGTTTCTGAAATGATCCGACAGAACCTGAGCAAACAGCAAAGAAGTTGAAGTTCTGCCATCTGCAGCTCCACATTTCAGAGGAACATTCTAGAGACCGGCGCTGACTTGATGGATGGAGATCAGAGGAACCTCACCTCCTTAGTGAGGAAGTACTGCAGCTCCGACACGAAGAGGATCAGCATGATGACGCCGCTGATGATGGTCACTGCAGACACAGAAGAGGTCAGAAACCAGAGTTCTGCTCTGAAACCGCTGAAGGAACATCCGACTGCTCATCTACACTTGGACTATTTCCACAACTTTGGAAACCTTTCCGGCATTTTCTCAGGATTGGAGAACAAAGAACCCGCGTTAGAAGTTCCCTCATGGAGAATGAATGATCGTTTGAGTCTTAATTATCCCCACATGCAGCATTCTTGGAGGCATGAATGGATCTGCAGAATCCGAACACGGAGGCGGTTCTGAATGGGAAACATGGGAACACCATGTCCAGAACCAGATCCATGTTTAGCGGGACCTCCTCATAGAATATTGATCACTAGACCTTCATGTAAACGAAGCTAGAAGAGACTGAAGCAGCAATGACTCAATGACTGATGTGGAGCGGCGTGAACTCTGTGGGCGGAGCTTCCACCGCATAATGGTCACAAATCCTGCTGTGATTCCACACGTGAACTGTGGACGTTTTCAGAGGCACGTGCAAATAACACGGTGCCCGGGCTGTAACGGCTGCTCGGGCGTGCGTGGACGTTCACATAACGCCGCAGGGCAGCGGCTTTAGCCGCCGCGAGCCTCTTCCCGCGGACGCCTCGTCTTACCGGTGGCTCCTCCCCACGTCTTCACCCGGAAGTCCTCCAAGGTTTTAGGATAGGCGTCAAACTGCTTCAGTTTGTTCAAAGTTTCCATTTTATCGAGCTGATATCCGATGAATCCAGCGAAACAGCAGCCGGACCGCTCCAGACAGCATCAGGGTTTCCGGGTCACGTGAGTCGCCGCTGGACCAATCAGCGGCAGTCACGTCATATTAACGCCATTTCCTGCCTGAAGTAACGAAACACTTCTTTTAATGCTCATATACAAACCAAGTTAGGGTGAACAAACGTTGTAAATGTGCATATAGAAAAGGCAAGAAAACAATTTAAATAACAATACTTTTGATATATTTTGATAAATTACTGTAGTTTTCTTGTTTTTGTTTGGAAAGCATTTAAGAAACTTATAATATTCAGAAAAATAGGTCAGAAAATACTAAACACAGGGCATGTACTTTTCCATTTACACAACTGAATGAAATGTTTGCATAAAATAATAAAAACATTGATGACATCAGAAATTCCCGGGTCCAGATTTTCCATAAAGAAAAGAACACCAGGTAAAGAAAAAAAGGGATTTTTTTTAACTTTGAGTGACAGCCAATTTATCAGTCAAAAACATTTTTATCTGGTTGCAACTGTAAAAGTGATTCAGATAGACAGTATATGCTTTTATGTAAAAAATCTCCAACAGGGAAAATTTTAGATATTATTTTAAATTGCATTCCTTTCATTTTAGGTGGAAGTGGGGAAAAGATTTGTCCATTAGGGTGGTTTCTAGGTCGCGTCTATTGTTTTTACTAAAGTTGCAGAAAACTATTTGTTTAAAGGTTAGAGTTACTAATTTATTGTTGCATTTTTTATCTTCTAGGGCAGGGGTCGGCAACACATCATTTCGGAGCCACATGTGGCTCTTTCATCCATCTGTTGTGGCTCCCTGTGACTTTGGAAAATAATGAGTATTTTATAATAATTAAATTTTATTTTAGTTTGTTCATTTTTCATGGCATTTCAAAGGCGCTACTGGCTCCGTACGAAGCGCGAGCCACGTAAAAAACAGCTTCGTAATGAGCTCGTATTTATCGGGCGAGACCTGCAGAGCTGATAGCAGGAGGAGACACGCGGGGCGGCTTCAATAAACACCCCGATCTTCTGCCGGGAACTTGACATGCCGTGGGGCAGAGAGCAACTCGCTGATGACAGACTGAGAGTTCGCGCCAGTGTTGCCAGATAGAGTCCCAGTTTTCCAGCCGAAAAGTCATCTGAAAACCGCCAGACCCAGCCAAAAACCGCCCAACACAAGTTTTGATTATGTTTTTTTTCCCGTACTGGACTGATGAAATGAAAAAAAATTCTAAAAAAAAACATAGTTCAGACTAATAATAAAATGTGTACAATATTGAATATTTCTTCAGCGGAGCGCCTTCTTCCATTCATTTGCTTAACCCGCTCTATCCCCGCTATAACCTGCGTCCGGCTCTTCATCCTTGTGCGGCGCTGGAGCGCCCCGACTATCGTATTTTGCGCTCTCTCTGTAGAATACACTGAGGAGCACGGAGGAAACAACTCTCTGCTGCAGAGGATGTGAACAGGTGAACAGGTAGAGAGGAAAAGCAGGTGGAGAGGCGGGGGAGGGGCTTTGGCTTCAAACTCTGTCAGAGATGCAAACACGGCGTCAGATTCAGACGCAGCTTTCCCTGCGGGAGTTGAAGCAGAGACTCTCTCTGGGATGATTTAATGAACTCAAACATGGAAACATGATTACCAAGTAGAACTCTTCAAAATAATAAACCTGATCTCTCCACATTCTCAGTGTCTACCATGCATTGATAAACACATCGCTCCATGCAGCCATCAGACCAGATCCAGTAGCTCCGCCCACACGCGGCCGCGGTATCATCCTTTAAAGAACATAATGTGCATTTGCAGCGACGTATGCTTCAGACGATGTCCGATTGGCCAATCTACATGTCAATCAAGTCCCTTACTTCTCAGTGAGGATTTTGGTTGGCTGGTGGATTTTAAAGAAGTACTTTTTTTTTTTTTTTATCTTTTCTGGCCCGCGATCTACACTCATGTCATTGAAGGTCGACCGGTAGATCGCGATCGACGTAATGAGCACCTTTGAATAATATATACATGCATAATATATATAATGATGTCAAAACGGGTTGTGGCTCCGAGTGCTTTCTTTTTTATTAGGGGCGGTCCCAAATGGCTCTTTGAGTAAAAAAGGTTGCCGACCCCTGGTCTAGGGGAATATCATTAATTTTCAGCTCTGGAAATTGTATTGTATTGTAGTATGTTATGAATAAGATTAAATAGAGGTATGGAAATTGCTTTACAAACTTTGTTTTAACACTTATAGAATCCTTAATTTTGTATTTAGTCACAAACTCATTGTATGATAACAGCCTTCCATCAGTACACATAAGTCATAGACAAAACACACACCATTATCAGACCATTCAGACATAGACAAGGATTTCGTGTTTACAGTTATAAATATGATGTTCCTTAAAACAGTGTTGTGAGGGGAGAAGTTATGGCTGAAAAGCATCTTCCAAATTCTAAGGCTTGCTTGTAAAAGTTTTATAATTTCATTGGTTTTTTTCTCGATAGATTATAATCACATTTCAACAAAACTCCAGTCCCCTGACCTTTTCAAAGAGTTTGTTTGGGATATGATACCACATAGAATGAGGCTGTGTCACAATGTGATGTGACTGGCCCGGGGCCTGTTTCAGAAAGGAGGTTAAGTGTAAACTCTGAGTGCATTAACCCTGAAATCAGGGAAACCCTGGGTTTCCCGTTTCAGAATGGGAGGTTTGTTAAACCAGAGAAAGCAGAGTAAGTCAAACCCGTTTCTGAAAGAGAGGTAACTTCTACTCTGAGTCAGTATCCATGGTTACTTATGCTGTGAACCTAACCTGGTCGGGAGCAGGTTTTATCCTCCAAACTCAATGATTCTGCCGGTCCCCTCCCCTTTTTAAAGACGAAGAGGTATGTTTCGCTTTAACCTTCATTGCCCACATTTCCGTCACACAGAGACGGTCTAAGTGACAAGAATGGCTTGTGATGTGTGCCTCTTCACCCTGCATGTCCTCTGGTTGCAGAGGTAATGCTGCCTGTATTCTGGTTTGCCTCCAGCAGACGAGTTTCAACGTCATCTTCAGTGACCTCGCCATCTCCCACGCGCGGGGACCCGGCCATGCTAGCTGCCGCCACCGTGAAGCTGCCCGAGTTCTGGCAGAGCGATCCCACCTCCTAGTTTCAGCATGTCGAGGCCCATATTTCATCTGCCCGGGGTGCACACGGATGACGCCAGGTACTACTTGGTGGTGGCTGCTCTGGATCAGCAGTCCACACGCAGGGCAATGCCGCTGCTGCGCAGCCCGCCCCCACAGGAAAAGTACGCGGCTCTGAAGGAACTTCTGCTGCGGAGATACAGCCTGTCTGGTTCGGAGAGAGCGGAGGAGATCCTCAGCATGTCGGGCCTGGGAGATAGTTCGGCTGTGGACTTGATGGACAGCATCTCCACATGTGGCCCCTCCACATGGTGCCCAAGGCAGATGGTTCCTGGTGTCCGTGCGGGGACTTTCGCCATCTGAACGACGCGACGACACCTGACCATTGTCCCATTCCCCACATTCAGGATTTCTCGGTTTCGTTTGTGCAGCGCCTCAATTTTTTCCAAAGTGGACCTGGTGCGCGGTTACCATCAGGTTCCGGTGCGGGTCGAAGATGTGCCTAAGACTGCGGTGATCACTCCTTTTGGACTTTTTGAGTTCCTGCGCATGCCCTTCGGTCTTAAGATGCAGCCCAAACCTTTCAAAGGTTGATGGACTCGGTGCTACGCGGTCTGGAGTTCGTGTTCCTCTATCTAGATGACATTTTGGTGGCCAGTCCCTCCCCTAAAGAGCATCTCGTGTCCCTAAAGGAGGTTTTCCAGCGGTTGGAAACCCACGATTGTTAACCCGGCTAAATGCTAGTTTGGTTTGTCAGCCATTGATTTTTTTGGGTCATCGAATTTCGGAGCAGGGTGCGGTTCCTCTGCCCACCAAAGTCCAGGCCGTGGCAAATTTTCCCCGTCCTGAAGTGGTTAAGTCCCTACAGGAGTTCTTAGGGATGGTGAACTTTTACAACAGGTTCATTCCCTGGGCTGCCCACCTGTTACAACCGCTTTATGCGTTCCAAGAAAGCCACAGACCATGTGGATTGGACATCAGACCGCATTGCTCCGTTTGACGGAGCTAAGTCAGCCTTAGCTAAGGCTGCTCTCCTCGCGCACCCAGACCCAGATGCTGAGATCGCGCTGACTACCGACGCTTCAGACATAGCAGTGGGTGCTTGGTAGAGCAGCGAGTGGCGGACGCTTGGCAGCCTCTTGCATTTTTTAGCCACAAGTTGCAGACTCGGGAACGCGAGTATAGTGTTTTTGACCGCGAGTTGCTTTTTCTCTATTTGGCAACTCGACATTTCAGTTTTTTGCTGGAAGGACGTTCTTTCGTTGCCTATGTGGATCATAAACCACTTAAGTTTGCCATGGCTAAGGTGAGTGAACCTTGGTCTGCGCGCCAACAGCGCCATCTGGCAGCAATTTCTGAGTTTACAACTGACATACGTCACGTAGCCGGAAAGTCAAACACCGTTACTTACTGCCTCTCATGCGTACTCGTCTCCCCGGTGCTTGTTGGGACAGATTTTTCTGCTATGGCCGCCGAGAAGCCTGGTGATGCAGATATTCTTGCCCTCCGCTCCGGTAGTTCAGGCATCAAGATTGAGGAGATTGTGTGGCAAGATGGCGGTCTAACTCTCGTGTATGACGTTTCCACAGGACGGCCTCGGCCGGTGGTTCCTGCGGGGTGGCGGCAATGCATTTCTGTTGACTCCCTCTCCCACCCAGGTGTACGTGCGTCTGTGAAGCTGGTTAGTTCCCGTTTTGTGTGGCCTGGGTTGCGTAAGGATGTGAAGGGCTGGGCCGCAGCCTGCGTTGCATGTCAGCGCGCCAAAGTTCACCGGCACACAAAAGCTCCACTGGAACCATTGCTGATCCCGGCCAAGCGTTTTGACCACATTCACGTGGACTTGGTTGGCCCACTGCCTCCCCCAAATGGTTCCACGCATTTATTAACAATGGTGGATCGGACCACCAGGTGGCCTGAGGTAGTTCCTCTGTCCTCCACTACATCTGCTGACGTGGTAAGTGCTTTTCTCTCTGTCTGGGTTGCGTTTTGGTCTACCATCAGACATCACTTCAGACAGGGGCCCCCAGTTCACTTCGAAACTTTGGTCGGGAATGGCGCGATCTTAAGGGGTGCAAGTGCACCCTACTGCGGTTTATCACCCTCAAGCGAACGGGTTGTGTGAGCGTTTCCACCGTTCTCTTAAGGCTGCCCTCCGCGCGGCGCTCACAGATGACTGTTGGTTGAATGGTTTGCCGTGGGTTCTACTAGGGCTATGCTCATCTCCTAAAACCGACCCAGACGCGTCATCCGCTGAGTTAGTGTTTGGACAGCCGCTCCGAATTCCTGGGGAGTTTTTTTTGGAGTCGTCTGCCCCGGGCCCCCGTTTACCGCCGGCTCCTGGCCCTGTGCACCACTGCGTCCCACGGTCGTTTATGCCTGCATCGCTCCAGTCGGCCCAGTTTGTCTTTGTCCGACATGACGCCCACTGCTCGCCCCTTCATCCCCCCTACGATGGTCCGTTTTGTGTCCTGGAGAAGGGGGACAAATGTTTTGTCCTGGACATGGGAGGGTGCAGAGACTTTGTGACAGTGGACCGGCTAAAACCAGCGTTTGTGTTGACAGGCGACGCTGTGCAGCCAGCTGCTGCTGCCTCCTGAACGCGGGTTGACTGCAGCACACTGCTCCCCCAGGTGGGTCAAATGCAGAGAAGAATTTTCCCATTGTGGGTTAAATACAGTATAATAAAATAAAAAATAAATAAATAAATTATATTTATTAAATTATATTTATTTACCGGATATTGATAAATCATGTAATAAAATGGTTATAGTATAACGGGGTGGAATTATATAAGTTCGCTTCCTTCCACTCCCTTTCAAGCAATTTTTTATTAATTATGTCTAATTATCCTAAGTTTGATTAGTTACTGTATGAATGTATAACTGATGATTATATTGCTTTTGTGTGTATTACTCCTATTTGATTGCTTGAAATAAACCATTTCAAATCAAAATCAAAAAATTAATTAATAAAAAAACTAAACCACAGACAGACAAAGAAAACATTGATGGAAAATAAAGACATAACAGAAATGTCTACAATAGTTCATAAAGAATGACATCATTAGCATGAGCTGAGTCCTCTAAAGGCACCAAAGATCCTGGTGTTGCGCAATGTGCAGCTCTCCGTGTGTGCGTTCTACCTGGCAGACTGAGCCCACTACCCCTCCCCTTTCTTTCTCGCACACGCGTGTGACAGGAGACAGGAGCAGCTGCAGGGACGGCAGTTCACGGTTTCAGGCTGTTACAAACTCTGTCATATAACAGTTCATAGGAACCGAATAGTGGAGCAGATTTTTCCAAGCACTGAGCCGCTGTCACCCCCCCTTACCCCATTAAATTTTCTCTCCGTATTACTTGTTCCTAAAACTGCTGCTACTCCGCGCCCCCCCCCGGCATCGCATCGCGCCCCACTATTTGAGAAGCACTGTGCTAGTCTAAGAGCGTTTGTCATTTACTGTCACCGGCGACGGCCCCAGTGTTAAAGAGTTAACATGGAAGTCATGACCTTTGATGGACCAGCAGGCGGGAGCAGAACCGGCGTCTCTGAATTTTCCTCTTCTTCAGGAGGAAGGTCTTTGTCAGCAATCCTGCCCCCAGCCTGGCCTAGCTTGACCTTTGACCTCGTGGCCGACCAGAAGCCTGGCTGCTGTCTGAACCAGACAAACTTGGGTTTCCCGGAGACGGTGCCGGAGTTTAGCCCGGAACCAGATCTGAAAGATGCAGCAGCAGCTTCATATCCAGAGCTTTCTACTGATGTTGGAAACTGGTCTGCAGAGGATCAACATGGATTGTTCCCCCTCCAGCTGAAGAGCGGCGGATCCCCGGGTAGCAGTTCACCCGGAAAACCGTTTCCAGGACGATCACCTGTGGGACGGACCAACAACTCAGAGGTTCAACATCCGCAGTGAGGCGCTGCTGTCCAACCTGGCCGCGCAGAAAGGGGGTACCTGTCTGCGTGTGCAGGCGGTGCGGGGCCTCCGCCTCAGAGACGTGGAGCAGGTGTGTGTGACGAGGGAGCTGCAGCTCCGGAGCCTCGATGCTGCTCTCCTTCACTGTTGCCAAAATGAGTAAAAGAAACGTCCCTTCACCTTCATTTATGGAGAACATTTCACAGTAACAGCAATCTGAGGATTTCTTTATTCAAATCGTTGTGATTCAAAAGAAGACAAAAAAAAGTTTGTTCTTGTTACGTACAAACTACAATCGGCGGGCTACGAGCTTCCAGCTCCGCCCCTTTCTGATCCATGAACGTCTCTGTTTTCCTGGTCTGAGCTGGAATCTGGATCAGAACTGGACGGATGGATGGATCTGACTGTTGCTTTTTTTGTTGCACCGCTTATGTTAGGTTTGGGCTGTAAGCTAGTGGTAGAGAGTATAAAGCAAGGCATGATGGGAAGGGGAAGCAGACTTACTCCGCACCAACAGTCCCACCAAACAACTCAAAGGCAAATGTTTCATGAATTCCTGCTGCTCTGCAGAAACTGTCCTAGGAAACGACAGGATTTTGGTCTTGGCTGAAAACGGCATCTTCATCATGAAAAGACGACTGGAAACGATTTGAAACGGATCAGAAGATGTTCAGAGTGGGACTTTAACCTGGTTTCTAGTGACATTGGTCCTCATGTCTGAGGACGTCGACCAGATCCTCACCTGTCCAGGGTGGATGTAGCTCCATGCAGCTTCTGGGGTTTTCCACTCCAAACCCAGAATCTGCTGGACGGAAAACGCCGGTCGCCGTTCTGGCCGGTAACTGCATGATGTCTGACCCGGACCTCCAGCTGCTGAAGGATTTATACCGGGAATCTTTTTTCCATGAGAATGGGATTCCTTGAAGATCCACAGTGGAAGATCTCCGTGGATTCTGAAAACAAACTCTTCATAAATTCAAAGCAGAAGCATTCAGCGCTGCCCCCCCCCCCCCCGATCAGAGTGCAGACATGGATGGAAACCTCCAACAGACAAAAGGCTGAACCAATGAAGTATATCACTAGAGGAGACATCACGTGGTTCCTCATGGGAGGAGAGCACCGCCATCTTGGTGAGGTCCAGTCACTGCTGCAGTGCAGCATGTGAACACATTTTGCAGAATTCCAATTCATTGTTTGGGTTTCAACTGCCAAAATCAGAGAAATGAGTCCAGGAAGGAGGAAGGCAGAACATTTGACAGGTAAGTATTATATTTATTTCTTTTAATGCTGCAGGGGCTTCATCAATAGAACTCATGTTGACATGCATGATGCTGCAGGGCTGTTATCAACATGTAGGCAGTATGTACGGATAATCTGCTGTCGACATAAATGTAAACTTTATTTTGCTAAACCTGTATACAGCATACTAGGCTATTATAGTAATCTAGATTTATACATTTCTGACTCAGAGACTGAACTTTTCTTACAGGTTTCCAATGGATTCAGACTTAAGTGCTGTGCCAACAGTCTGGCCTCTTACCCACCTGTTGCAGAACCTACATGCTTCAGAACCCACTGGAACAGAACCCGCAGAAAAGTTCAGGTTCTGGTTATCTGAAATGGACAAAGAGAAAACTCCCTCCAGGCTATTTCTACAAATTTAAGAATTTTTAAAAAAAATGATAGGAATTTTTATTTTAATCCGTTTTTTTGGGATTCAAATTCATTTTAGTTTTCGAGATTCTCAATTTTAAAAAATTTCAATTGTAATAAAAACGTCATTACAAAAATACGGTTGCTTTCTTCTGGGCCCACAGCGTCAGACTGACGTCATCTATGCTGTTTACTTAAAATCCAGTAAAATTCAGAGACACCTTTATTGTGAAAGTCCACACCGGAAGCGTCACGAGCTGCATATTAACCCAGCTGCGTTTTTCTGAGAAAAAACATTAAAATGTCGGGAATTATTTTGGAAAATCGTCTCCAAGTTTCTACAGTCTGGATCCGGTGGCAGCCGCGAGACAAAAACGGTAACTGTCCGCCAGTCTCTGCACATCCGTAACTATGGCAACCGGGACTTTGTTTGGGCCGAGCAGCATCTGCGGAACCAGCGCGAGCGCTAAGGACTTTCTTTAGTCACGATTTTCTCTTTTCCATCTGTAAGACCGGAAAGAGTTTTAGGACGGAGTCGACATTATCCCCCCCCCGCCCCCCCAATCCCCGCGTTTGTTTAACCGAACCGTTTATTTAACGGGACCAGGGGCGGACTTAAGAGTTTGGGGGCCCAGGCCAACCATAACACGGGCCCCTCTGCAGCGGTTGTCATTTTTTATTGGAGTAAAACGCTGAATAATCTTCTTACTGGTCCACTTTAAGACAGAATCGACGTCAAGAATCCAAGTGTTCTGATAAGCCTTTAAAATCTGAAATCACATTTAAATGGTAATTAAATGGTAATTCAATGTATTTTATAGACATTACTTTTTATTGGAGTTGTGTAACCTCTATATAGTGCGTTCGTCATTCTATAGTGTCTGAATCTACAATCCAAAATGTCCCAGAAGTCTCTGTGAAAAACCAGTGAGTATCAATGCTCACTGCCTTGGCAAATATAGACCACAATGCATTGCATGCAGGAGTCATAAAGGAGGGGGAGTCCTTATGAGATTTTGATGGTGGCCCTGTAAAAATTCCAAATAAGGCACTCAGAGGGTTTGGGCTCACGTTCCTGTGAATAACGCGTGATATCACTGATAAACTTCAGTCCAATACCCCAGGAGCTTGGGGCAAAGCCAGAACGTATGAATAAGGTTTCCTGGACATTGGTGCCATCTATCACATGCTGGAGAAATATTAGGGAATATTTTAGATAAACTGAATTTTGTAAAATAAACGCGATGGACCAGTTTGCACTGCATAAGACCGTGTCTCACGCATTTTGAAGATTTGTGTACTCCCATCAGAATCTGAGACCATACGCTGTCAGAGAAAGTTTCTCCTAGATCATCTTCCCAAAGAGCTTTTATAGTGTCCAGAGTTTTCGACCGGATATCTGATATCTGATTGTAAATAAGAGAAATGGACCCTTTCAAAGAAGAAGAAGGCAAAAGCAAAGAATCCATGGTCGAGGTTTCTGACAAATTAGGAAATGAAGGAAAAGTACTATTAACAAAACTGCGGGCTTGTCAATATCTGAAAAAATGTTGCTTTGGGAGGGAGAATCTTTCTGATAATTGTTGGAAAGAGGAAAAAACATCGTCAATGAACAGATCTTTAAAGGTCCGTAAACCAAGATCGGCCCATTTTTAAGAAGACGTTGTCAACAAGAGATGGCGTAAAGAAAGGATTAGCTGCTAAAGGGGCATTATGCGAGTAGATTTGTAATCCAAAAAAATGCTTAAATTGAGTCAGAATCTTAAGAGATGTTTTAACAATATAATTCTTAGAATATTCTCTTACTGGGAAATGTATTGGAGAATATAACAGTGCATTGAGAGACACTGGCTTTACCGAGTTCAACTCCATGGTTAACCAGTCTAAGGTGGGAGGAGCTCCGGATTGTAACAAATATTTAAAAATTCTTACGTTGGATGCCCAATAGTAGTACCTAAAATTAATTAGCGGCCATTCCTCCAGGCACTTTGGGCCTCTGTAAATAGTGCTTTGACAGTCGTGAATTTTTTGTATCCCAAAGAAATTCAGACACAAGAGAATCAACTTGGGAGAAAAAGGAGCTAGTCAAAAAAATAGGTAAGCACTGAAACAGATACAGAAAGCGAGGCAATATGTTCATCTTGACACAATTGATGCGTGCAACTAAAGACAACTTAAGCAAAGACCAGCGTTCAAAATCTTCTTCAGTTTTTGACAAAAGAGGGATAAAGTTTGCTCTAAATAAGTCTTGTGGTTTTTTTGTCACTTGAACTCCAAGATGTAAAAAGCTGTCATTTGCCACTTTAAAAGGGAAATTTTGCAGGGAAGATGCATTAATACGCGAGTTCAGGGGGAAAATTTCACTTTTGCTCAAATTAAGTTTATATCCTGATAGCTTCCTAATATCAGATAGCAGACCAATATCACAGGTATTGACCGGTTGATGTCAGAGACATAGAGAAGTAGGTCATCTGCATACAATGAGACCTTTGCCTCCACCCCATATCGATGATCTCCTCTAATGTTCAAGTTATTGCGAATAGCAATAGCCAAGGGTTCTATCGCTAGAGCAAACAAAAGTGGACTTAGAGGACAGCCCTGTCTGGTTGAACGGTGAAGAGAAAAGTAAGTGGAGTGCTATTGGTTCTAACGGCAGCCAATGGATTAGCATATAAAAGTTTGATCCAGCATAAGAAGTTATCTCCCAAACCAAATCTCCTAACTGTATGAAATAGATAAGCCCACTCTACTCCATCAAAAGCCTTTTCAGCGTCTAACGATATTATGGCTTCCTGTGTATTGCTGTTTGAGTTATTATACGTTATATTAAAGAGTCTCCTCAAGTTGGAGAAAGAATGTCTATCGCGGATAAACCCAGTCTGATCAGGGTTGATGATTTTAGGTCGGATGGAAAGAATTTTTGATAAGATTTTGAAGTCCACATTTAGCAGGCTTATGGGTCGGTAGGAGGAGCAAGAGAGGGGGTCTTTTTCCTTCTTCAAAATCAGGGAAATAATGGCTTGATTAAGTGTCTGAGGTAGCATCCCCTCAGAGTATGCCTCATTATACATGTCTAATAACAACGGCGCTAACTTATCTATGAACTTCTTATAAAACTCTGAAGGACAGCCATCAGGGCCTGGACATTTACCTGCTTGGAGAGACAGAATTGCAGTACTAATTTCTGACAATGAAATGCTCCTGCCCAAAGTATTGGCATCTTCCTGATCGACGGTAGTAATTTTCAATGTTGGGAAAAAAAATAGTCAAGGTCCCCATCTGTTAGTGTAGCTTCAGACGTGTATAATGTTTCATAAAATTCTTTAAAGGTTTGGTTAATCTGAGAGGGCTCTGTAGTAACACCCCAAGGGGTCTGAATTTTGGAAATTTGCTGCGAGGCTGAGACCTGTCTAATTTGGTGTGCCAAAAGTTTGCTTGCTTTATCTCCATGTTAATAAAAACTGGGTACTGGACTGAAGCATTAGCTCAGTAGTACGATATGTCATAAGGGTGTCAAATTCAGCTTGAAGAGAGAGACGCTAAATATTTGGAGAAGGGGAGACTGCATACATAGCATCCAGCTGTAATATTTGCTGTCTCAAGTTATTCATTTTGTCACGCCTCAATTTTTGCTCATAGTGAATATAGGAGATTATCTCCCCTCTAATAAAAGCCTTTAGGGATTCCCAGAGGAGAGAGGCAGAGACCCCCGGAGTTCGGTTGGTACTTAAGAAGAAGTCGATCTGCCCAGAGACAAAACTGACAAAATTTTCATTGGCCAATAGACGAACATTAAGCCGCCATGGTGGACGTTCTGAATTCAGGGTGCTAAATTTTATGTTCATTAAAAGGGGGGCATGGTCAGACAAACCAATAGCATCATACCTACATCTAGATGTTGACGGGAGCAATCTATTGTCAACTAAAAGTAAATCAATACGGGTATACGTACGATGCACTGGCGAAAAAAAGGAATACTCACGTTTGGAAGGATTGAAAAAACGCCAGCAATCAGTAACCGCAAATTCCTGCATGAAAGCTGTAATTGCTTTGGCAGAACGTGAGAGTGCAGCTGGTTTTGCGGAGGATCGATCTAACTCAGGATCAAGGCAACAGTTGAGGTCACCTCCTAGAATTAGATGGTGGGAAGATAGATCTAGCAAAATACAAATAAACGTTTAAAAAAACCATCGTCGTCGCTGTTGGGTGCGTAAACATTCACCAGTGCAACTTTTAAACCCTGAAGTATACCAGTGACAATGATATACCTGCCATTTGTATCTGAGATGACCTGTTCAGAGACAAAGGGAACAGATTTGTGTCTCTTGTAGAAATGCAACTTGAGACCCCAGTTGTTGTAGATGATGAAGTACTTTACTGCGCTTCACAGGATTATTAAGCCCTTTGCAATTAAAGCTGATGAACCGGAGGTCCTTTCCTATTGTTGACAGCATAGCAATAGACAATTTAGTTCTACAATCTACTTAACACCCAGGGTTGGCAAGGAAAACATGTCTGGACATCTTGTAAACAAGTAAAAAGAAAGATAGAAAGAGGGGTGCAGTCGGAGAGAAGTGAAAATACAGCCATGAATGAAAAAAACAAAATGAAACCTGTTAGTAAAAAACAAAACCCCCAAAAAGTCGCTGAAGCATTCCCCCAAACGTGCGATGAATGGGCGCGGAGGATCTCCGTCCCGGGGTCTGGCGCCAACAGTGCGATGAGCCAGATCCAGAACTGGTTTACTGTCCAAACTTAGCAAATCTTGAAGCAGTGTGGCGACAAAGTCAGTAGCACGTGAACCTTCAGACCCTTCAGGCACGCCGACCACCCGAATGTTATTCCGCCTGGAGCGTCCTTCCAAATCTTTGCATTTCTGTGACAGACTGTCTGTTAGCGATGCTACTGTAGCCTGTAGGCTAGTTAGCTGGCTGTCGTGGTCATTAGCAGTTTGCTCAAGGCTCTTAATAGTCTGGTTTTGCGCCGTGATTTTGGCTTCCAACGGTCCCAAGGCAGCTGTAATTTCTTTTTTAACTGCACCAGATACAATCTGCTCAAACTCTTTGACTATTCCCGCCCGCATATTTTCCATTATTCCCTCCATGCGTGCTAGCATACGATCGCTAGCATCCGAGGCGGGGTCGGGGGGCAGCTCAGGTGAGGCTGGAGGTTTGTTGCGGCCTGATTTCCCCGTCTCGGATTTCCCTCGAGATGCCATGATTCAGCCGGATTTTCGGAGCGGAAAAAAACGAGACTTGGCTTCAGAAGTCACCTTTAACTTATTGCGCCGTGCAAATGATTAGAAAAAAAGTGTAACATATGAATAAAGTCACATTCTTGAGGAGCTGCAGCAAACGCGTCTCACATGTTCAACGCTCCACCTGCTTCACTTAACTTTGAACTTTCTTTCCATAAAAGATCCTTTGTGGTTTTGAAATGAGGATTCGGGAAAGGAGAATTTCTGTAAAAGACATAAAGACCTGTAGTGCTAACTCCTCTGTCACGTTTGCTGTTTCTGATATTTGTGTCACTGAAAGATTTAAGGTCATTTTCTGGCTGAGATGATCAATAATCTGCACAGATTAAAAATCATCAAAGGGTTTTATCCATTCCAGTTTGATTGAAACTCTTTTCATTTGTTAACGTCTAACGACAGTTATTCTGTCATAAAAACGAGTAAAATCATAAAAATCTGAAGGCTTACAACCAATAATGATGTGGGGGTTGTGGGAGAACGTCTCTCCAACAGACAGACACCAGCAGCAGAACCAGACGGGGTTCTGCTGCTGGTGTCTGTGTCAGAATCTTCTGAACCGCAGATGTTCCTCATACTTTGTGCAGATGAGCAGACGGAGACTCTGCGAGAAATCCCCGTCCCTACAGCAGCCGAGTCCACCATCATCCGACAGGTGAGCCCCGCCCCCTCAACCCTGTGCTGCCGTTCACCTGGCTTGTTCTGCAGATCATCCAGATCGCCATTAGCGATCTTCAGACGCTGCATATTCTCAAGATATCCAGGGTTCTCCAGAGATCCATTTTATCCAGAGATCCAGGTTCTCCAGAGATCCATGTTCTCTAAAGATCCATGTTCTCCAGAGATCCAGGGTTCTCCAGAGGTCCATGTTCTCCAGAGATCCATTTTATCCAGAGATCCAGGTTCTATAGAGATCCATGTTTTCCAGAGATCCAGGGTTCTCCAGAGATCCATTGTTCTCCAGAGATCCATGTTCTCCAGAGATCCAGGGTTCTCCAGAGATCCATGTTCTCCAGAGATCCATTTTATCCAGAGATCCAGGTTCTCTAGAGATCCAGGGTTCTCTAGAGATCCATGTTCTCCAGAGATCCATGTTCTCCAGAGATCCATGTTCTCCGGAGATCCAGGTTCTCCAGAGATCCATGTTCTCCAGAGATCCACGTTTTCCAGAGATCCAGGTTCTCCAGAGATCCATGTTCTCCATAGATCCATGTTCTCTATAGATCCAGGTTCTCCAGAGATCCATGTTCTCCAGAGATACATGTTCTCCGGAGATCCAGGTTTTCCAGAGATCCAGGTTCTCAAGAGATCAAGGGTTCTCCCAAAGACCAGGGTTCTTTAGATTTCCAGGGTTCCTTCAGAGATCCTGAGACTCTAGAGCAGGTGAGGGAGGGATGGAGAACCAGACCAAAGAACGGTTGATCTGGATTATAGGTCGTTGCTTGTGCACTAATTTCAAAGATGTTGTAGAAAGTTTTTTTATTCTGAGAACGTTCAGGTTCTTCTGACCTTAATGTGAGGTTCCTTGTACGTTCTACTCCTCACTGTGGCACCTCATTTTGTCCAAAGGTTCTCACCAAAGGCTTTGGACTTGACTCTGATGGCGTCGTTCTCAAGGTAACAGCACTTTCAAGTTAGAATGAATGTTTTTGAGGAGAACCCTACGGAGCGTTGTGTGCAGATCCGGAACCGCCACGGCCGTTTGATCCCTATGAGCAGCTGCATGGGCGCCAGCAGCGAGCACACGTATGTGTCTGCATGCACACGGCTGTGCAGATTTCCCCTGGACTCATGCTTTCTCTCCACAGGCCTCTGGTTCTGGAGGCGACCCGGCCATTCCAGCACGGTGAGCATGCCGTCATGTTCCCAGCACCTCCTACGTCTCCCGGCTGAAACCGTTTCCTTTCTGTCTAGTCCGTCCAAAGCCCAGAACCGGATCCACAACCGTGATCACCAAGAGAATGAAGACTCGACTGCAGGCCGCAAACCACAGGGTAAGAAGGTGAAAGATCTGAACTCTAAATCTGACTGGAGAACCTCTGATGCCAGAAATCCGGGTCTCGGTTCCGAGGCTGAGGGTGGATGGACCAGAGGTCAGGAGGAACCCGAGGCAGTGGATGAAGGAACAACCCAAGTCTTCTTCTGGTCTTCTCCAGATCCAGAGACTGGAGGAGCTTCTCCCTGAAATCAAACTTCAGCAGAACGACAAACGTGTTCAGGTAGTCTGACTTGTCCTTAAAAGAACTGGACGTGACTACAGAACCATGAAGGAACCGGTTCTTCTACGCTTTCTGTCTCAGGAGATGGAAGGTCTGACGCAGAAGCTGAAGGTTCTTGGTCAGAGGATGCAGGTGAGTCGATCTGATCAACTCCAAGTGAGACTCCGGCTTCATCTCACCTGTCCGGTTCTGTCGCAGGTGGCAGGTTCTCACAGGTGGAGGGGGGTGCTGGACAAGGCCCCTCTGTGGTGAACTGGTTTCCAGGACTCTTGGTCCAGTACTTCTACTGGTCCCAACATCCCAACCGTCCCTGTAGAAACTGTGTGTGTGTGTGTGTGGGGGGGGGGGGGTCTTTAGGAAATGGGGGGGAACTTTGTCTTTAGAAATGATAAATATTTATGAAGTTTGACAGTGTTAAGCCTTGTTCTATCTTAGATGACCCCCCCCTCCCTACCATGACAAAGGTGGATAAAGGTGGAAAGATTTCATGTAATCCATGGACACCAGTGAAGATCACAAATCATTGAAGAAAAAAGGTTCAGAGCTCTGTCTAGTGGGTCTAGATGACCCAACTGTCTAGTGGGTCTAGATGACCCCACTGTCTAGTGGGTCTAGATGACCCACTGTCTAGTGGGTCTAGATGACTAGATGCTACTTTTATAGTTGGAAGTTAGCTTTGTATTACTGTGTGCTCAGTTCTACTGAGTTTTTGTTGTAGAACTTTGAGGTTCTGTTTAATGACATGCATTAAAAATAAAACCTATTATTCTTATTAAATGTGTAGTTCCGTGTTGTGCGACATAGCTCAGTTTTTCTGTGTTACACTGAGTTCTTTGGTCCTTTTTAAAGTCTTCTCTCTGGAGGACGCACAACACCAGAATGTTCTGATTTCTGTCCGGGCTTCTGCCCGTCACGTCAGCCGTCATCTGCCTTTCTGGGAACCGGTTTGTTTGGTAATTCCAGCAGAGCTTCAGAGTTTCCACTCTGAAAGCACCTGAACGTCTCACACAGATCTGCTGCAGTCTGACCAGACTGCTTGGAACCGAAATGAAAATGTCCAATAAACCTTCATTTCCCGTCTCCTTCTGTCCAGTGGAATATTCAAAGTTTTAGGATTCGGCTTGAATTTCACATGACACTTTCCAGTTTTTCCCCAGATGGGACAGTTTTGGAGTGACTCACACACTAAGGCGCCTTTGGAGCCGTGTTTTTCATTCTTGTGGTGTTTAGAAATGACAGGAAGCCCCACCCCCCCACAGGTATGGAAATCCCCAGCTCTCTTCCTGGCAGCAGCAGCTGCTTCCCTGCCGGTCCTGAGAGGAGACGGCGCCTGACACCACGGCGCAGACCATGTCGCTGCTACTGGAGGAGGACCTGTCCTGCCCCATCTGCCGGGACGTCTTCAGGGACCCCGTGGTCCTGACCTGCAGCCACAGCTACTGCAGGGCTTGTCTGCAGAAGTGGTGGAGTGGCAAACAGGTGCTGGAGTGCCCGGTGTGTAAGAAAAGATCCTCATGGAGCGACATGACCTCCAACTTGGTGTTAAAGAAGCTTTGTGACGCCATCTTAGAACGGAAAGCTAAAGGAGACGCTGACAGGAAGGTCGTCTGCAGGCTCCACGCCGAGAAGCTGAAGCGGTTCTGCGTGGATCATCAGGAGCCGCTGTGCCTCGTCTGTCTGCACTCAGACGCACACGCCGGACACAACGTCAAACCCATTGAAGAGGTGGCGAGGAAGCACAGGGAGCAGCTCAGAGACCTCCTGAAGCCCCTGAAGGAGAAGCTGAAGAACCTGGAAGACGTTAAAGAACACCTGAGACAAACAGCAGAACACATTCAGTTCCAGGCCCAGCAAACAGAGAAGTTCCTCAGGGAGCAGTTCAAGGAGCTCCAAGCTTTCATACAGAGGGAGGAGGAGACCAGGATAAAGGCTCTGAGGGAGGAGGAGAAGAAGAAGAGTCTGGCCATGAAGGTGAAGATCGAGAGTCTGAGCAAAGACATCGCAGCTCTTTCAGAAACGGTTCGAGAGACAGAAGCCGCTCTGGGGGGGGAAGAAGCCGTGTTCCTGCAGAGCTTCAGATCCGCTGTGACGAGAATCCAGCAGAGCCCCCCCCCCTGGAAGAGCCACAGCCCGTGTCTGGAGTCCTCATAGACCAGGCCAAACACCTGGGAAACCTGACCTTCAAAGTCTGGAAGAAAATGAAAACCATGGCCTCGTTCACACCCGTCATTCTGGACCCAAACTCTGCAAACCCAGAACTTTCTCTGTCCCAGAACCTGACAGCTGTGACCTGTGGACCGAGACAGAACTTTCGGGGTTGTCCGGAAGGTTCAGCTGCTTCCGCATCATCCTGGGCTCCAAGGGCTTCAGCTCAGGGACCTGCAGCTGGGATGTGGAGATCCCAGAAAACACTGACTGGTTTGTGGGCGTGGCCTCTGAGAGCGTCCACAGGAAGGGAACACATCCGTCCTGTTTATGGAGGATAGGATGCACCAATGGAGAGTATGTGGCACGCTCGCTAACCGACCCATCCACGGTTCTGCCAAGCGTATGGAAGCTCAACCGGATCCGGGTCCACCTGGACTGGGAGAGGGGGAAGCTGGTGTTCTTTGACCTGGACGCCAGCACCCACATCCACACCTTCAGCCATCGCTTCACGGAGACGCTGTTCCCGTACTTCAACACGGTGAGCGCTCGGCCTCTCCGGATCATCTCGGAGTCTCCAACCGCCCTGCAAAGCTGAGGATCAGCACACCTGCAGCTCCTCCATCCAGGTGTTCAGGATCAGCACAGCTGCAGCTCCTCCATCCAGGTGTTCAGGATCAGCACAGCTGCAGCTCCTCCATCCAGATGTTCAGGATCAGCACAGCTGCAGCTCCTCCTTAACATCTGGATGGAGGAGCAGAGCTCACACTGAGGGAGGGGGACCTTTGAAAGTCAAACAGAGAGTTTCTGATTGATTTAGAGCTTCAGGTTCTGGAAACTCATTTAGATGCTTTGAGAATTGTTTCACTTTTATCTTCTAATGTAAAATTTGAAAGACTCCATTAAAACCAAAGTAACAACACAAAAAGAGACGTTTTCACTTTTTTTTGTTTCTGTTGTTTATTTATGAGTCGAAATGTCAGAAAATCCAAGTATGAGAGGAGACGGTTATTGGGGGGGTAGACCCGTACGGGCGTGCACGTGGTCCCTAAGGGCCAGCAGGACGTCCACACAAACTCCACTGTCTCATCTCCTTATTTTCTAACTGTGGAGTCGCAGCGAGGAGCGTGCACGTGTCACGTGAACAGCCCTAATGATCCTTACGTAGTCTGCGGGGTTTGAAAGCATGACATCTGTACGACACGCGGCGTCTGACCTACTGCCCCTCACGGGTCGTCTAGGTGTCCTCTACGACGTGTGGCCGCAGCACGAACGCTTCACCGATTGTCTGTGACCTTGATGCTTCCTGCAGGTCACAGCTTTGACTGTTTCCCACCTGTGAGGACAGCTGTGCACACAGACAGGACAGGTTCAGAAAGACACACAAGATGGCCGCCGCAGCGCTCTGCTCTGTGGCGTCTGTGCTCTTCTGCACATCTTCGCCTTTGGGTGATGAAATTAACGAGCAGGGAATGTGGACATTCCTGAATCATGACAGCGTTATGTAAATGTCTGAGGGTCACATGACACAGATTACATGACCGCCTCTGAACACGCAGATCCATTCTCATCAATAAGAATCCATTAACGTCAAAACGATGTCTGAACCCAAAGCTTTCCAGCTTTGAACTGCTTTACCTTCAGAAAGAGGGTCACAGCCAAAACCTTTGTATGGAACACGCTGCTTACATGCTGGACATGCATATGAACATGCGTGTGTTACCGTTTCCACCATCTGGACCTCAGGAAACATCTGGATTGGGTTCTGCTGGATCAAACAAACTCATAATCTTTGCTGCTTTTCTGGAAGCTTCTTCTGCTTTCATCACTTGTATTTTCTGCCCCAGTTACCCAACAGAACCCGTCCAGCAGGTACCAGCGGTTTCTCATCTGGGGAAGAAGAAAATCCACATTTCTTTTCAGGGAAACACAATTTCCAGTTCTCAACACTGAAGTTAAAATAGACTCTGACGTGGGCACATATACATGCCGGCCACGCCCACTCGCCCTGAGGGACACCTGTGCAGCAGGTGCTGTTCTTCAGCCATGAACCTGGGGGACACGACCCACCAGAACCGACAGCGACGTGCTCTTACGTCTCCTTAAATACTGATGATGGGACTGCAGGGTCCAGATGATGGTTCTGGATCTTTGGTAGAACCGTGTGGTTTATTAAAGGCACGGCATATAAAACCTGTTTCTTTTCTGACAGGAAGTCATGAAAGGAACCATCAGAACCACTTTCTCCTTTGGTTCTGGTCCCTTAAAGACTTCAGCCCAAAACTGCATTTCTGAGGTTTTATTCAAACCGTTGGGAATCAAGAGGAAAAATGCGGTTTGAAAAAGATCGTATTTGTGATGTAGAAATACGCTGGGGGGGCACCAGCTCCCCTATGGTCGGCAAAGGGAAGGGGGCGGAGTCGCTCCGTGTCCCGCCCACATCTCATTTCTGACCAACTCCTGCTGCTCACAGGACGACAGGATTTTGGCTAAAAACGTCAAAATCATGATGAGACCACTTGGAACGCTTAGGGAATTCAGTTTTCCCCGCATTCAGGGGGTTTAGGGACCAGAGCCCCCCCAATACGGAGGACCCTCCCACCCCTGCGGCTGAAGAATGTCTGTCAGCGATGCTCCCTCATCAGACCGTCCTGAAACATTCAGTAGAGAACATTGGAACAGTTCCTAGTTTGTTCTATTCAGAGCAGTAGACCCCCCCCCCCCCCATTTAGCGTCCTCTAGAGCCCCTCAGGAGGGTCTGTCCGGCCTCAAACCCAGGCGTTCTTCCTCCGTCCCTTCAGTCAGACGTCATCTTGTTCCTCCATCTGGATGATGATGATCCTCATCCCGTTTCAGGACCCTTTCCTGCCGCCTGAGTCCGCTGATGCCGGGCTCACACTTCAGTTACAGCGACTCAGGAACCGGCCTGGAAATATTCTTTAGCAGCCGGTGAGGAAGCTGACGGGTCGACGTGCTCTTCATCTCCGCTCCCCTCCTGCCTCAAACGTCTCCTCCAAGCGTCCCAAGCTGAGTTTTTGTGATGAACCGGAGTCACGAAACCACGAATACATGGAGGGACGCTGCAGATCAGAAGACCATCAGTGGGACTTTAACCACTTCTAACATCTCACAGCTGTGACCTTTGCCCCCAACATCTGCCCCCTGCTGGTTGTCCAGCTGCTCCTGCCCAGTTCTGCTGATTACCTGGGACAGGTATTTGAGAATGATTACATGTGAGAAAGAAGGGAAGTGTGGACCACCAGGCAGACGAGGCCCCAAATCTGTCAGATCTCTCCTGGTCAGCCCGGATCCAGTTCTGCTAAAAGCAGGAGGACATGGTCTGGAGCAAACCCTGTCCAAAGGAAGGAAACCCTGTGCAGATGTGAAGCCTGATGGAATTTTCTGACATTTCAGTTCATCAGAGCAAATGGACAGACAGCAGGAAGTAGTCGGGGGTCCAAGAGGACCTCTGAACGGAGCTTCAGATCATTGAGCGCTTGGCTTTAAAGGCTGGGTTAAAGACGCAGAACCATGAAGGAGAGTCCAGGCAGAACCTGGACCAGGCAGAACCTGGACCAGCTGACGGTCTCCTCCATGGACTTTTCCTGAAAATGCTGCCTCCCCAACATGCAGCTCAGAGAGCAACACCCCCAGTTTCCTTTCAGATAATTTATTTTGTACAGTAAAACAGAAGGTCATGCTTGGTGGAGAGGAACGTACACACACTCCAGATGCTTCCTCACACTTTAACAGATCATTATCTTACAAAGATGGCGAGTCGATACACTTTTCTGCATCAAAGAAGAACGTTCAACATCCCACAAGACTCCAGCAGCGCGCCATGAACCCCGCCCCACACAGGCAAGACGCCACTCCACGGTCTTCTGCAGGAGAGCGCTGTGGGGTTCCTGAACGCCCCCCCGCAGCTGTAGGCTCAGACTGGGGGTCCTTACTTGGGGGGCCTGTAGGCAATCTTGCGGCTCTTCAGCACAGACCACCGGTGCCTCTTCATGTAGTAGAGCAGCGGGACGAGGATGGCGGCGCCCATGAGCAGCTGCAGGAGCAAACACACGTGTGATGTTACAGCCCGTCAGAGGCACCGCCCAACACGCCTGACACGTGGAGCAGCAGAAAGACTGCAGCTGCACCCTGACCTTTGCCCTCAAAAAGGGATTTGAAAGAATCTTTGTTTGAATAAAAAGGTTGGGCTCAAGGAGAAGAGCTATGAAACTGATCTGAAGGTTCAGCCGTCTGCTCCGGCAGCCGCAGACGCCATGACCGCGTCAGACTTTTGACCAGTCCCTGCGTCAAATTCACGACCGCCGTCTGTTTTAACGCGTCAAAGCTGCTGCTCAACATTTGTCCAGAAGCGAGTTCACCTGCAGCTCCCGCCGCGTGTGGGAGGAGCTTCCGTCAAATCATGAAGGACGCGGATGATGAGGTCCGGTTTATTCGTTTAGAAGAACTGTACAGAAGTGTCGCTGTGCGTCTCTATGAAATCTTTCAGAAATCAGTCAGACTCTCCTGGCCAGGAGGCGGAGCCACGGCTGTCGCGCACTGTTGCCGGAGAAGGCTGCTGCTCCGTCAGTGGGAGGGGCTTATAGCAGCAGGGGTCACGGTGAAAGGATGAAAAGTAGTAGATTCTAACCATCCCACCAGAGTCTCTACTTTTTTCAAATGCTCGTTCTTTTCCAGCTGAAGACTCAAAGAACGTCTGTCTGTCTTTGGATGAGTTCATTTCTATGAGCAAATATTCTAATGTTATAAAAAAGCTTCATAAAAATAATGATTGTATACTTTTGTTGTTGTTGTTTTTAACATTTTACTGATCTGAGCCGTGGGTTAGAGCACTTCTGAGCGGGTGGAGCGCCGACGCTCCCCTGCGGTTAACGTGTTCTGGTTCAGGTCAGAGTTGTGACGGATCCAGCCGTCACCCGCCTACCTTTGTGTACATTTGTCCATCGGGAACGTGTCAGTCTGGTGGGGGGAGGGGAGCCTGACACGGTTTCCTGACCTGTGACCCTAACCCTTTGACCAAATCCGATTTGTGTCTAAAGTGTAAACCCTAAACCTAAAACAGTCCATCTCCAGACCTCTCAGCCGCCTGTACCTTCAAGCCCATGCGCTTGCGCTGGTCGTGCTCTGGCTCGGCGGCCCATCTCAGGAAGGTGCAAACATCTTTAGCCACTTGACTCATGGTGGCGGGGGTTCCTATGGCGACAGGAGGCCGTGTGAGCATAAGGATCTGATGCCACTCTCTCACTGGGCAGCGGAATGAAGACTCACCGTCCTCGTACTCCAGAATCTCGTTGTAGATGGGCGGGGCCATGCCAATAGCCTGGCCGGGGAAGTAGGGGTTGTAGTAGAGTCCTTCCCGGACCGAGACCCCCGCCGGCGGCTCGCAGTAACCCGTGAGCAGGCTGAACACATAATCCTCTCCACCGTGTCTGCAGACAGAGGGAGCGTCAGCGTGGAGGAGGGCGGGGCCGTGAGAGACCCTCCTGAAGCACATACCTGGCGTTGACGATGTAGCTGAGGTCTGGAGGAAGGGCGCCATTGTTGGCGGCGCGCGCCGCCTCAGGGTTGGCATAGGGCTTTGGGAAATAGTCCGACAGCTTTCCTGGGCGGGTGAACATCTCGCCGTTCTCGTCGGGACCGTCCACCACTTCCACCTAAACGGCACATGTCCAGAGCTGTGAATGTGACGCACGCAGGCCAGAACCAGGGGGAGGGGCTAGTGGGCTCACCTCCTCGGCGATGGCCTTCATCTCATCCTCCGTGTGCGACACCCCAACCAGGTTTCTGAAGGCCAGGTACTCCATGCTGTGGCAGGCCGAGCACACCTGCTTGTACACCTGGTACCCACGCCGGATGCTGCAGGGAGCACACGCCATACTCAGTGGTCAAGTGGAAGAGTGTCTGCCCTGAGACTGGGAGGTCATGGGTTCAAATCCATGGTCCAGTCACACCAAAGACACCACTCCACCAGGGGAGGGGTCAAAGGTGGACAACTAATGCCACACATCCAGGTGTCTGACAGCGGCTGGGACTTTAGCTTAAGTCGTTTGTCTGAACACTAAACCTCTGGTGGGCGGAGTTTATATGGAACTTCTTTCCACTTTTACCTCCACTACGTTGCCAGGTTGTGTTATTCAAGGCCCTTTTCAGGTAACGAAGCTGAAACTGTCTGATCATCATTGGAATAAACCTTTGCTAATCATTAGCTTAACCTCTGAGCAGAAATGATCATCATTGGATCTTCCCAACAGAATCTGTCAGATAAATCCTCTGAACACATCTTTCTCCTGTGGCAGTTACACATTTTTGTTGCACTAAAAAGCTGAATTTCACCATCATTGTTTATAGGGACTATTTCAAGGGTTCTGATGTAAAAACTGTCAGTTCAAATCAATCCAGCTACTTAATCTATGAGAAGCCCTAGCTGTGAAGCAGCGCCACCTTGTGCTGCACAGAAGAAGGCTCGTCCTCACAGCAAAGGTCAAAGGTCAACAGCTGTAAACTTAGGGTTAGCCGGCATTAGGAATGAACCTGACGTCTGAGCATGATGGAGGGTTCTGGATGCAGAAGCAGCAGCAACACTCCCCTGCAGGAGGAACTGCATCACTTCTGAAGCCTTCGTCCCCACTGTGTCCAACACACCTGGAATGGTCCAGGGCAGACAGAGGTCCCGCGTGGCTCCAGGGGTAGTTCGGCGGATGGAGCTCCAAGTCTGAGGCTTTCACAGACTGGTGCAGCATCAAGGCGAGACTTGCACCCCCAGCTGTGACCACACCCAAAGTTGTCAAGGCAACCTTCTTCTTCATCGGCAAGCTGGCAAAGGACAAGTTGGCCTGGGGAGGAAGAAAGTAAGGATGGGTTAGTTATGCCAGGACGAGTAAATTTACCACCAAACCCGTCCCACAGTGATTCCAAAGACTAATGCTGCACGATATGAGGAAAACCCGCCATGTGCAACATTAGTGATCAGTACTGCAATGACAATATAACTTGTGATAAATGAACAAATAGCAAAACAACCAAAAACATCATTTCCATTTCACTGCAACAGTGGAATTTAAATAAGAGTCAACCCTGGTCTACCCAGGAGGCGAGCATCTACCATAAAACGGGTCAAATGCAAACAGGGATTCATTTGATTCGTTCAACACTTCAAGCCGCCATGAGATTGTTTTTGCACATTTAAGGTATCCATTTATTGCAATGTTTGCGATCTGCATATTGCACAGCTTGTTATTGTGATAACGATAAATTTGTGATTTATTGTTCAGGCCCATCAAAGACTATGCAAGGCTTTTTCAAACATGAAAAAAGAAAAGAAAAAAAACATGAAAGCTTCATGTTTCAGGATGAAGCCAACAAGGATGAGGCAGTAAAACAGTCCAAAAATGTCTGAAGTTCATGCGACTGTTTTAAAGACGTGCCGTTACGATCTAAACAAACCACCAAAGCAGTGCTGGGGCCACAACGACAGGGTATGGGGCTTATGAAAGTGCTATACACTGTTTGCCCCCTTTCATAACCATGCAGGGGGGGGGGGGGCAGAATGCCTCCTACCCCTTGGATCTCCCCACACCCCGCTGTCCCCCTCCCTCCAGGATGAACTGCATCACCGTGAGCACAGAAGATGACCTTTTCTTTCAGTGTCCTGAACGGAACAGTAACAACAGGTCTGCACATGCGCACCAGAGGAGTCTAACTGTTATGACACGAGACCGGCTTCGTTAGCTTTCCGAGTGCTAGCCTAGTCCTGTTAGCTTCTCGAAAAGTTCCAGTTATGACTTCATTTCCAACCCGGAGTGACGTCAATACGCTTCGTGTTTACGGTAGACTCCCTTAGAATCCCGCAGAACACGGTTCAGTTCGCTGGGAAATGTAGTTGCCCTCCGAACAGCGGAGGAATAGGAAGAAAAGCTGGGTTACCGAACAGGCTAGCTGCTGGGCTAACCAGTTACACAACCGGTGAAACAGCGACGTTCCGTGTTTACGTTACCGGTCACAAACACCGAACCCACGCGCGCATCTGAAAGGAGACCAACTCTGACAGAAGCTGAACTTTTACGACGTTTATGGCGTTCAGGGAAAATGTGCAGCAGAAGTGACCTTGTCCTCTCCAGGCTAACGTTAGCACCTGCTAGCAATGACGAAATTCGTTCCTGTGTTAGTAAATAAAGACAAGTTTTTTTAAGGGGGGTAAAACCTGACCAGTCCACGCGTGTACCTGAGGAGCACGCAGAGCCTTCGGTGCGGCGAGGAGGGCTCTCCCGCTCCCCGATCCCACCACAACCCGCAACGCAGCCATGTTTGCAGCGGTCTGGCTGAAGGATGGCTGCGCACGCGCACATGGAGAACCCCTCCGCGCAGCTTTCTTTTTTTTTAAATAAACTTTATTTAAAGGCAACTTAATTACAGCAAATACCTTCTCAATAATGTAAAGTAATATAATTCAGCAAATGATATATATATATATACACACACACACACACACATATACATATACATACACACACATACATACAGTCTATTAGAGATTTGAATTGAACAGAACTGAAGGAGTGGCTCAAACAGGATTTCTGTCGTCTTTATCTCTAACAAGATAGTTGCGGTTTGACTCATGAGAACAAAAAATCTTATATTGACGAACCTCTAAGTTTTTGGACAAAATGCTTTAAATTATAGACAAACCCATTCCTCTTGTTCCTTTTAAAACCTTAAGAAGCCTGACTTTGCTGTTGAAAAGTACTGTTTGTGAAGCTGTTCTAGGATGGTGGCACCACAGGCAATTTGACTATCGTAGAAGATCGCATTTCTGTTTATTTTCTGATGAATCAACTTCTAAAGACTGATTTTCTTTTTCTCTTCAGAAAGATCTGCTTAAACCTTCTCTGTACTTCCTTGCTGACCTCCTTTCGTCGACTTCCTAAATATAAAAAGTGTGTTTCACTGCTGGCAAATAAACTATCATTTGTTCTAGATAGTAGAACGCAGCTCCAGGAGTTATTAAAACAATCTGTAGTTCTTAGATTTGATTTCATTAAACGTTCAGTTTCAGGATTTTCCTTCAGCGTGGACCAACCTCATCAATTTGTGCTAACTTCCATCATTTTAAATTTTCTGCCATTTTTGGAATTTTTATTTACATCTTGAGCTTTATAAAGTTACATGAGATCGGTCTGAACACGCGCCCATGTTTCATTACATGGACCGCTGTGCTGCCATTGTGCGGCCTTTTGACAACTGCGCCACCCCATTTGCTTTTGTGGCTGTCATGCTACGATTCTTTTCTTTGGCTGTTGCACACCTCTAGGGCCAGTTTACAAACATTTTTTTTTATCACAGCTTTTAAGTCGTAAATTTACGAGAGAGAAAAAAAGTCATGCTAAAGCTGTGAAACGCCGGTAGAAATTTGTGATCCCAAGGAGCCACTGCAGGTCCTTCACTGTGGTTGGCTGGGGCCACTGCATGACCGCCTCCACCTTGCCCTTGTCCATTGCCACGCCCCCCGCACTGATCACATAACCCGCAGATGCGACAGAGGGTTTATGGAACTCACATTTCTCCCCTTTGACGTACAGAATATGTTGGATCAGTGGCTGCAACACCTGCTGGACATGTGCAACGTGTTCCTCCAACATGTCCGAGTAGAACAAGATGTCGTCGATGTAGACGACAACGACGCGTTGCATCATGTCCTGGAAAACGCCGTTGACCAACACCTGCAACACAGAGGGGGCGTTACAGAGACCAAAGGGCATGACCAGATACTCATAATGTCCTGTGGTGCAACGGTACTTAACAGTCATATCAGTAAGGCTGCGGTAGTCAATCCACGGCCTCAGACCACCATCTTTTGACAAAGAAGAAGCTGGCTAAGGCTGGGGATGTTTACAGTCGATCCTTTGCCATCTCCTCTCGGATGTAGGCCTGTATGGCCTCCGACTCAGGCTGAGAATGTGGGAACTCCCGTCCTCGGGTTGGCATAGCTCCAGGCAGGAGGTTGATGGCGCAGTTGTAGGACCAGTGTTGAGGGAGCTGTGTGGCACGCTGCTTTTTGAAGGGATCTTGCAGGTCCTAGTATTGAGCCGGCAACCCCTCCACCTTCCCTGTGAAGGTGGTGGTTGTAATCTACCTTGATGGAGCACAGTTTTCAGACCTTTCAGCGGCCTGAAGGCAATTTTGCCAGCAGCGAGAAGAGGTAAATGTGTCTGTGATCTGACCAGTTTATAGTTGGATCATGCCTCTCCAGCCAAGGCGGACCGAGAATGAAGGGACATCGAGGGGACTTGATGGCGAAGAGGTGGAGAGACTCATGAAGGTGATCCAATGAGACGACTGCGATGTCCTGAGTCTGCAGCTCACCACTTCCCCCAGAGGATGGGTCAAAATACAGAGAAGAATTTCCCCATTGTGGGATAAATAAAGTATCAATTATTATTATTAGGTCCAAATACACCGCTCAGTAAGGAAGGCAGAGTGGCACAAACAATACTTCACACTGAGCGTCACTCAGTGCACAGCTGACATATGCTATGGTTGATTGAGTGAATGAGAGTCAGGTGTGTGGCATCCAGGAAGTGCACACTGGGGTTGCTGGGAGCCGTAGTGCGGCTTGAAGTCTGGGGACGGCTCCCGCCGGTGACCAGAGGGTGAGACAGAGCTCTTACCTCTGAAACAACCACATCTGCAGCAACTGACCCTCCAATAGAAGACCTGTTTTTACTCAAGCTTTACCAAAGGAAGTGGTAAATGGCGTATACTTGTATAGCGCCTTTCTTCCTACAGGGACAAAGCGCGTTACAGTCACAGACCCATCCACCCAGTCATTCACACATTCACTCACACATTAACACACTGGTGGCGGCTCCGCTGCCAAACACAGGCGCCCGCCTACCACCAGAGGCAAGGTGGGGTTCAGTGTCTTGCCCAAGGACACTTCGACTCATGGGCGTGCAAGGCGGGAATCGAACCTGCAACCTTACAATCATGGGACGACCGCCCTACCGCTGCACCACGGCCACCCTCAGGAGTTTCTGTTGCTGAGGGACAAGATTTAGGGAGAGGAAGTTTGTCAAAGAGTCGATCAAACTTATTGTCTGTATTTGTGCTGCATTCAAGGTGACGTAAAGCCTGTTTGTAACCTAGAAGGTTCTACACACCATCAGACTGATGCTGTGTGGTGTAAAGTTCAACAGTGACTCACGTGTAAAAAATCCTAAACTGATGCCAAACTTCAGAAAGTAGCTGTGTTGACCAATTAGATAAGAGTTTCAGTTTCAGGAGGTCAGATGGATTTAGAGTATTTTGGTTCAAAACAGCTGCTTGAAAAATGGTAAGGTTTGCTATTTAGCAGACACTCTTTACAGGCAATGACATACGGAAGGGGTTAGTTCCAAGGAAAAAGGGGGGGGGGTCAGTACAGATGTATAAAACACTGAAGGCACAGAGTTATAGAATACGCTGCCACCGCATATTGGAAACTGTGAAAACTATCCTACCTTCCAAACGGCTCTGAAAACAAACCGGTCCTGCAGACAAAGTTATTGTTGTTTTTCTTGGACTTTTTTAGACTCACTTTTTATTGTAATGTGAGGGCAGAACCCACTGCCCCACAGTTAAGTTCATTTGTTATATTTTTCTCTTGAATAAACCATTTCATTTTATTTCACATATTACATAACAAAATTGACTTAATGACTTGTGCACACATTTAGTTCATTTTGTATTGTTTTGAGTAATTCTATTCTCTGAGTTCTGTCTGAGGCCTGATGCTGGGGCAGAGGCTGGAGCAGGAAACTTCCTGATGATGTGGCAGTGGGAGGAGCTAAAGAAGCTCCAGATGACTTGGGAAGGGAGGAGCATGGACAACTTCCATCTGGAGAAGATGGAGGGGGGAGACTAAGTGTATTCTTATGTTTGACTATTGTTTGTATTTTTTGGAATATGTTAAACTTGCTTTGAGGTATAAATTCAGTTTCTCTGTTGAAGCGTTAAATTAATAGTAATTTACTACTTTAGTTAATGTTTAGGTTTAGAATGTTTTGTATTTGTGCTCCCCTCCCTATTGTGTCATTGGTCTGATCAGCCAGTATAAAATCTCCCTAATGTTTCCTGTTGGGGGGTCAGTTTGAGTTCAGTTGGTCTGAGCGTTTGTTATTGATTCTCTCAGTTACATTTTTGTTAAGTTGAGCCCCTGTCGTTCCGTGTTGGGTAAAATCAAAACCCCTGATTTGAAGATCCTTTGTCCTGTGGCTCAATCTCTGCCGAGCGGACCCTGACAGTAAACAACCTTTGTAAATATTTTGAGCACTAATATTGTGCTATTGTATTGTGTTGTACATGTAACTGTTGAACCTTTTGTCCTGTTTTAGGACAACGCATGAAATTTAGCTCCTGTGCTAACTCTGGCTTATTTATGTTGAAGCAGCTGCTGAAACATTTAATATGCACTGTCCTAATTCAAATAAATAAATAAAATAAAGATGCTACGGATCATCAAAATGTATTAAAGATGTTTGATCATGGAGTGGATGGAAGGAGGAACAGGGATCCTGAAGGAGGGACTGATGAGAATGTTCTGGAGGTGGAGAGATGGTCAGAGAGGAGGACGAGTCTGAAAATGTTAGCAGTTATGGAGGTATTCTGGAGGGAGATGGAGGAGGAGATCCAGGGTGTCTCTAGAGGGTAGAGAGTGGTGAGGAAGTCCTTAACAGACGTGTGGCTGAAGCAACCAGAGGAGACAAGGAAGTGATGCAGAAGTTTGATGTACAGGAATGGAGAAGAACAGGTGATGGTGGACTTTACTAAAAGAATGCAAATGACAGAGAAAATGTTTTTCCAGAACAGAGAGGAACATATAGGGAGAAGACCGCAGCTGGTTAGATCTTGTACGGATGTTTTATCGTTTTAACCTGAAGGTCAGACAATAACTCCATCAATGTGACTGAGTTCAGAAATGTTTGACCAACATGATCTTTGCAGCTTTTTCACCCAGAAAAATATGTTGTCTTCTTTGAATCCCTCTGTTCTCGCAGAAGAACAAGTCCACATTCACTTTAGTCTTCTTTGTCCGAAATGTTTTTCTCAGTTGTTCATTCAGAAACTTCAGCCTGCAGGTGTCTCCACAGCCTCCAGAGGGCGCCGCTGAGCAGACCTCTGTCTTTGCTGATTCTGCTATGGATTAAAGTAAGTCAGCTTTATTGTCCAATATGCTGCATACACATGACATACAGCACAGATGCAATTACTTTCCTCTCGCCCCACAGTTCGAGCAGCTTATAAAATAATAAAAGAAAATAAAATTACAGTTATAAGAAGAAGAATAACAGCAGGGAGGGAGTTGAGTGTCCTTATCGCCTGCTGGTTCTGGTCTGCAGACTTTGCAGCCTCCTCCCTGATGGCAGCAGGAGGAAGTGTCTCTGGGATGGGTGGGAGGGGTCCCCTGCAATCCTGATGGGTCTGCAGGTGGGGGGGGGGGTGATAAATGTCAGAGTGAGAGGAACACCAACGATCTTCTCAGCTGTTCTCACAATGTGCTGCAGAGTTTTCCGGCAGGACGCGGTCCAGGCTCCGTACCACACGTGATGCAGCTGGTCAGGATGCTCTCCATGGCCCCCCTGTGATCAGTGGAGTGTGGGGGGTGGGAGTTCCTCTGAAGTCCACAACCATCTCCTTTGTCTTCTCCACATTCAGGTGGAGATTATTGTCTTTGCACCACAGAGCAGCCTGTTCACCTCACTCCTGTAGGGGGCCTCATCGTTGTTGTTGATGAGACCCCCCACTGTTGTGTCATCCGCAAACTTGATGAAGAGGTTGGAGCTTGTTGTTGGGGAGTCAGCAGAGTGGAGAGAAGGGGGCTCAGCACACAGCCTTGGGGGACCCCTGTGTTCATTGTGATGGTGCTGGAGGTGTTGTTAAATGTGAACTGGCTGTGGTCTCCCTGTCAGAAAGTCAGATTGTGGATCTCAGAGGAGAGAAGTCAGCCTCTCAGCAGCTAGGTGAAGTGGCTGAGCAGGTGGGGGCGTGTCTTCAGCTCCTCCGTAGACAGGAAGTCCTGCACCTCCTGGATCCACCTGAAGTAGCCATGATCCTCAGCTGCTGCCATAATCTCAGGCAGCAAGCGTTCATCTCCAGAAGGTCTGCTTTCTCCCTCTGAGGGTCTGGCTGCTGTTTGAGGACCTCTGGACCCAGAGGAGACGTGGGTTTCTCATTGCTGCTGTTGATTCTCTGCTAAACCCCCCCCAGAGGCTTTCTGAGCTGCAGAAACAAGAGGCACAGCGTTAGAACTTCTGCAGGTCCTTCTGGAGCTCCACAAACTCTCAGACATCTCGCACTCACCTGCTGGTTGCCGGTCAGGCGCTCTGGAGATGCAGTCAGCGCTGCAGCTTCTGTAGCTGCCATGGAGCTCGTAGGTCTGTGGACAGAGGATCTGATCTCTGCTCAGTCCTGTCTTTATTCAGAAACCTAAACGTTTTGAAGTTCCAAATCTTCACAGAAACCTAAAGATGAAGTCCATGTCCATGGTCAGAGTGAATCCATGAAGGACGCAGAAGCAGCTTCATAGGAAACATCTACCTGAAATCTGCTAAAGCACAGAGAAACAGAACCTTTTGCTTAGAAACGGTTCAAGTTAGTGAAGCTTCAGACCAGAGATCAGCTGCATGTCTTTAAGGAGAACCGCTGCTGAGGCGGGGGCCGCACTCTCATGGAGGGGGGGTTGTGCTTCTGTTCTCACATCACATGAGGACAGCGGCGCTATTTTCAGCCACCATGTCCCTGTGTGGTGGAGAGGGGGAGGGTGGTGGGAGGAGCATGTTCTCCGCTCGTCATCCATTATGCAGCGTTTTAGTCACAGCTGAGCGGAAACAGCGAAACAAACATGGCGGTCGCTGCCAGCTCCTTTCTGCACGCATGCTGCAACCTGAGGATGGAGAAGCCCCTATCAGCCGGGTGCCACGGGGGCGGGGGTGGGGAGGCAGGTTCCTCCCAGGACGCCTGCACCTTCACCGTGGATGTTCTGCTGACAGAAATGTGCTGGACGGATGCATTCATGCTGCATGGCAGGAACAGGCTTCACCCCAACACCCCCACTGGAAAACGCCATCAGCTGGCGTTTTAGAGCCACAGCGAGGAAAAACAGACACAGATGCAGCGTTGTGGAACAAACGTCTGCTGAACAGAAAACTCTCACCACGTTCCTGTGAGGCTTTATTGGAGTGAAACAGAAAGCCATTTGAAAACAGCAGCAAAATACAAATGTTACAGCATTCAGACCGGAATCTGACTGGGATTCAGACCAACACACGTCCGTTCACAGACTCCTGCCTCCATTTTGTCCATTTCTGGGAGATTTCCTTTTGTAAAACAAAGAAACAAATTCTTTCTGGAAACCAAGGCCTGAAGCAGGAAATTCATAATCTGACAAAGATTGAATGAAACCAAATCTATGAAGATGAACATTTTCTCAAAAACATTTCTGTTTAATTATAAACACAAACATCTGAATAATAAGGAGGAAAAAGCTGAAACTGGACCCCCAAACACCCCCGGCGCTCCTTCCTTTTCTCCAGATCCTTTTCCTTTCTTTACATTGAGCGGCGTTGAAATAACAGTCAGGAAGTCCAGGATCGGCCCTCAAACGTCTGCTCTTGTTTCCCCATCAGAGAGGTTTAAAAAGGACTTTTGATCCAAAAATATAAAAAGGGATTCGAAGAGCTTCCCTGAACAGAGCTGTGTAACGGTCAGCACTGTTCAGACCTCTGAGTCTTGAAGAGCTTGTGTCTTTGAGATGTTCTGACTCTTATTGGTTTTACTTTGACCGTTTTCAATAAATTCATGGACAACCTGACCTTCTCCACTGGATGACAAAGTTTGATTTACAGTAAGAAACTCTGGAATCGTTGCTGAACGGTTTTAGAGATGCAACGATTCACGTTCAGCCTCTGCATGGACGGCATGGAGCCTACTGGATTCACCTGAGAATAGGAACTGTACCCAAACCCTGGTGTTCCTGCCAGCCGGCGGGCCGTCCTGTCATGGATGGATGTGGGAACAGGAAGCTCAGCTGTGATCCCACACAGAACATGCCGGAGCATCTCCAGCTCAGAGGAACCATTTCTACATGTTTTAGTGGCACGAAACGACGTCAACGTGACGGCAATATTTACATTTCCTCTCCACTCTGAGAAACTAAACTCCAGCTTTCGTCATAAAAAGCTCACCTCGGGTTTCAAACTGTCACAAGAAAATACTGAAATATGTTCAACACAGTCACAATAAATATTAGTTCTCCATAAATACTATGACAGGTCATAAAGGAAACATCAACACACACTCTTCTATCTACGTTTGTCCACTGGCCTTGTCCCTGCTCCCAAAAAGTTGGTAAAATCGCTTCTTAAAAAATTGCTGTGCAAAAGTTCTGTTTAGGTCCTGATGGTGGAAAAATATGGAAATATCTACATAAGCATTCCTGTTGCCGTTGTTGATCCTGGTGTGACTGTGCACTTGAGGTGTACCGTCACTTTGTGCTTCCATCTCCTTTTTCAAAAGTTACTGAAAGCATTCCTCTTTTTGAAGCCAGCCTGAGGTATTATTGCAGACCCCAAAGGGTTCTGGTCCACTGGAAGTCATCCGGAGTTTGATTCTGTTATAGAAATGGATCTGTGTAAACGAGAATGACCTGCTATGGGGAAAAGCGTGTGCTGAACAACTGCCCTCTGAGGGCAATTCTAGAATGACTTTCTATTAAACCAATTACAACTAAAATAAGGGTCCAGGGTTCACTATCAGGGTGGAAACCTCTGATCTGCTATATTTTACTGATTTTATTTTGTATCATCAATTTTCTGTGTATAATAATGATGTTAACACAGAAAGAAATACATAGTAAACATTGCATGAATAAGGCGCAAAGCCCACAGACATGGCGGGTAAGAGGGTAAATAATGGTTGGGTAGTGACCCCCTCCCATTGCTCCGCCTGGTTCTGATGGAGCGTCACAAACCCTCACTGATGGATGTCTCATTGTAAACATTGTGTAAAAAAGTACAAACAGGATTTGGTATCAAACTTCTGTTTCGTTGGTCTGCACTGGTCTGAGTTGGTTGGCGTTTGTCTGGATTTGTCTGTGTTGGTCTACCTTGGTCTAAATTGGTCAAAAATAATCTTTTTTAGTCCGAGTTTGTCTGTGTTGGTCTGCATTGGTCTGAGTTAGTCTTTGCTGATCTTAGCTGGTCTTTGTTGGTTTGCATTCGTTTGCGTTGGTCTGAGTTAGCCTGCATTGGTCTGTGCTGATCTGTGTTGGTCTGAGTTGGTCCGAGTTGATCTAAGTTGGTCTGCATCAGTCTGCATGGGGTGTGCTGGTCTTCATTGGTCTATTTTGGTCTAGGTTAGTCTATGGTGGTCTGCATTGGTCCACTTTTGTCTGTGCTGGTCCAAGTTGGTCTATGTTGGTCTGTGTTGGCCTATGTTGGCCTATGTTGGCCTATAACGGTCTACGTTGTCTGCGTTTGTCTGCATTGGCCTGTGTTGGTCTAAGTTGCTGCATCCAGCTCCGTTGATTCTTAAGTTGTTGATCTTTGAGTCCAGAAGTCTGCAGTATTGCTCGGTGAAAACCTCATGAGCAGAACTTCCAAAGTACCTCCATCAGGGGCCTGTAGGTCATTCCGAGCGCCACACAGACTCACTTTGTGCTGTACAGGGCTTACACGACTGCACCTAAAGCCTCCTCTGGGGGGTTTGTACAGAAATGACAGCATTGGCTCCTTTTCCAAAAAATCAGCCAAAGAACTAGAAGTCTATTCATTCTTCTCCAGTCGTCCACAGACTCCAGAAAACAGATGTCAGCTTCACGTCAGAGACGATGCCCCTCCGGTCTTCAGAGACGATGCCCCTCCGGTCTTCAGAGACGATGCCCCTCCGGTCTTCAGAGACGATGCCCCTCCGGTCTTCAGAGACGATGCCCCTCCGGTCTTCAGAGACGATGCCCCTCCGGTCTTCAGAGACGATGCCCCTCCGGTCTTCAGAGACGATGCCCCTCCGGTCTTCAGAGACGATGCCCCTCCGGTCTTCAGAGACGATGCCCCTCCGGTCTTCAGAGACGATGCCCCTCCGGTCTTCAGAGACGATGCCCCTCCGGTCTTCAGAGACGATGCCCCTCCGGTCTTCAGAGACGATGCCCCTCCGGTCTTCAGAGACGATGCCCCTCCGGTCTTCAGAGACGATGCCCCTCCGGTCTTCAGAGACGATGCCCCTCCGGTCTTCAGTGCTGCTCTTCAGACAGAAAACATCCCAGCTTTTGTCATCCTCTTGAGCACAAATTGGAACATGAATTTATGAAAAACATGGCAGCAAAAGTGGAGAAACAGCTCAGCTCCTCTGGAGAACAGTGAGAAGGAGTTTGAAGTGCAGAGAAAAAGTCAAACTGCAGGAACTTTGGACCTGAAGAACCGTCTTCACATGTTCTGCCTTCAGGATGAACTGTTCAGAGAAAGACCACCCTTATGATGATGACTAGAAATCTATCTGGGAGCTACGGTGGAGAGAGAGCAGATGTCTGACTTAGCTTATACACAGATTGACTGGTGACTCTAAAAACCTGGTGGGGATGAATCCAAAGTGATGGAGCACGCTCACACCATGGTTCTGGTGGAGCCAGTGGCCTCTCCAGAGCGTTCCCTAAGCAGCCGTGGACCAACCCTTTGCCTGATGGTCAGACAGTGGTGACTGTAAGCAGGGAGCTGGGACACAGCAGGTGCTCCAAATTGTCCAGCCTGGTCCCGTGAGTCAGCAGCTCCTCCACTGTCGTCCAGTCATCCAGCACCTTTCTGTTCCTCAGACGACTCAGCTTCCTTTGACTCATCTCCAAGACCGTGTTGCATCGTCCCTCGGCAAAAGGCCCGACTCCTCTGCTCTCCGCTGCGCCTCCATCGGCTGCCCTGCTGGGAACCTCTCTCACAGATGCTCCTCTGGCCTGCAGCTGCTGCTGCTTTTGCTCTCGGGCCAACAGGAAGTGCTCCCTCCTCTCTGTTCGACTCCAATAGCGGCCCAGCAGTTTGTCCACATTGGTCTCCTCGTCGGTGCTCATCCCACTGCGTTCATCCGCCAGCTGAGAGGCGCGTTCTCTGAGCAGCTGGCTCCGCCGTGACGCCGCGTTGGGTTTACAGCTGGGATGAAGTTTTGGATTTAAACTGAAGTTGGGATTCAGGCTTGACCCAGAATCCATTTGTCCTTTCCTTTCCTCCCAGACGGCAGCACTTCCTGCTTCTATGCGACCTTCTAAGGTGCTGTACAAACCTCTGACGCTGCTCTGCATTTGACGGCTGGCGGGTTTGGGCCAGGTGACGTTGACGTCTGCGGCTGGTGCCAGGAGCACCTGACTGTGGGACCTCTGCTCCCTGGTTTGACTCCTCTCCCCCTCCTGCTGCCTCTCCCATTCCTGCTCCTCCTGGATCTTCTGCTCTTTCTCCAGCTCCATCTGCATTTGTCGCTCATGCTCCATTTCTCTGTCCCTGTTTGCCATCGTCTCAGGCATTGGGCCTCTCTCTTGACAGAGCCAGTAGTCATGACATGTGTTCTGGCTGTTGTCATAGCAACGCTGGTGGTTGCCGGCACCCCTGACGTGTCCAAGAGAGTTTGGGTGTTGCTGAGGGGAAAGAGTGAGACTGGACGGTGAGGAGACCATCACACCGCCCAGAACCTCCCGCCGGCCAGAAGGCCTGAGGCCCTTAGGGGCGACGCCTCCACAGTGATGAAGCGTGGCGGCGCAGTGGGAGGGAGACGCTGGGTGGCTTGCCCGGCGGCGGTACTCCTGTGGGGGGGGGCGGTGGTGCAAAGTTCGGCTTCTCCTCAGCACGCCCACAGAGCTGGAGCCCTGATGCTGGGCTTGGAGGGGGTCTGGTGGTCTCCGGTGGCTGGAAGGGGTGCTGCAGGTGGAGAGGACCGGGCCGGGGAGTCGTGCAGGTTGGGTGTGGGAGGGGTTGAAGAGGGCTCCGCTGCTGGAGCTGTGACGGTTGAGACAGGGCCGGTCCGCTTTGTGGAACTGGACTGATGAAACCCTGAGAAACGGAGACGTTTGATCAGATGCTGGCAACTGATGCTCCATTTGAATCTCACCGCTGTACTCGTTACGCATCAGTAGTTGGACTTCCTGTCCACCTTCTCAGCCCCGTTAAATACCCGCTCTGCTAAAATGTCTTTTGAATCTGCTGCAGCCGGAGACTGGAAGGATTTACTGGACACTTTTACTTCACAAACTGATTTAAAACCCATCTTAAGGAGAGTTTAAAGATAAATGCAGCGGTCTCACAGTGCAATGATTCTAGGGTTTTCTATTTTTAAATTGGTTATATTAGTTTATTTTTGGTTCTTGTAACCTCTTTCCTTCCTTTCTCAAAAGATCTCGCCTTTTGCCAGGCCAGAGTTGTTCTAAATCTGTCCTGCCTGGATGAAGCAACGTTGAATACAAATAAATTAGATAAAAAATTTAAATAAATAAAAAAATTAACTTGATCCATGTTTAGTCTTTGACACCTGAGATGTCGCCGTCAAAAGTTTTTTGAGGTACCAAAACTCTCTGACTCTTTATGTGATCACGGAGAATCTGCTTTTCTCTGATTCAGAACCCATTGGAATTACAAACCATTTGAGAACTACTTTGCTTTCAAACAATAAGTTGGATTTCAACTCAGATCTTCTCCAAAACCTCTCATTGAACCGCACAGGTCTACTAAAGAGAGCTGGTGAAAGTGTTCATGGTGAGGCTGTAGAAGATGCTGCTCCTCTGGAACAGGAGCAAAGTTACCTGAACAGCCCCCGTCCCGGGCCCTCCATGGCTGCTTGAGCTCCCTGCTCCAGCTCGTGCTGCAGACGCTGACACGGCGGATGTACGGACAGCGTCTCCGGAATGGCCTCCAGCAGCTCGCGGTGACTCTTGGGGCAACTGTCCCGCCTCTCCCGCCTCTCACACGGCTCCCCCTGGTGTTGCATCCTGGCGTTGTACAAACGCATCCTCCTCTCCAGCAGCCTCTGGAAGTGCCTGAACTCCCCGGTGCTCACGCTGTAGAAGCCAGAGTCGCTGAGCTCTGAGGAGATGAAGGACTCCGAGGAAGGGGAGCCGCCGCCCCCGAATCCCCCACAGCCTCCAGGGACACGGGGGCCTTGGGGGTGGCAGTCGTCCAGACCTCCCTCCTCGGTCTCCACGCCTGAGAGGTCACCCTGGTGGAGAGAGCCGTCCGTCCAGCCCAGCCCACTGTCCAACTCATGGTGGAGGGGCAAGAAAGCGTGAGGCTTCTCCAGCATGAAATCTTCATCATCCGTCTGCAAAAGCAGGCACATCGTCATCATCATAAGGTCTGCAGGTGTTTGGTCACAGCCTCTAAATGCACACACCATCATTTGAAACTTGCTTTGGGACGGGTTCAAGTTTAAAACCCACATCTCCAATTTCTTAAGGGCTTTGTCGGGACCAGAAACCGTTTTTCTCATGACGGCAGAACCGTTCGAAAGGTTCTGTCCTCTTTGAGCGTTTTGAAAATGACATTTCCATGAGGAGTTTTCCTCTGCAGACAAACCCACCGCTCATGTGTGAGCGACGGTCCTGTCGGTAGTCTGACTTCATCAGGAACAAGTTCAAATGATTTAGCTCAGTGGGATGAAGGATGGCTTCATCAACCAACACCTCATCACCTGATTAGCCTTCATCCTTACCTGGCTGTGGCAGGTAGCAGGTTCCTCTAACTCATTCCCACAGCATCCCATCAGACAGTTCATTCCCCGGGGGGGCCGAGTCGTCAGTCCCAGATCCTAACACATAAACCCAAAGGATGTTTTTCCACAACAAGATAGCTGTTCCAGGATTCTGTCCTGGACTCAGTCCCTGTCCTGTCTTTGGTACCTGATGGTTGATGTCCACGGTGTCCTGTGGAGAGTCCGGCAGGTAGCTGCACCGTCCTCCATCACAGGGATCCTGTGGCAGACGGCTGAAGTAATGTCTGAGAGAAACGACAGGAAGGTTTGTTAGACTGCAGTTCCCGCCTCTTCCTGCAGGCGACGTCCCGTGAAAGTGGAGAAATTAGAAGCTGTTGTTTGGTTTTTTGCTCCTTTACACACCTGTCCTGGTAGGAGGGGCTGGACGTGTTCCGCTCAGGTCCCATCAGCGGGAGGGGCAGATTGAGGTGATGCAGGTTGAGGGGGAGAGGTTCCCAGGATCCCCCGCCTGCATTGGAGCGCCGCCCCCTTTGGCTTTTGAACTGCAGTGTGATTGGACGTTGACTGGTTTCAATGATCCGCAAAGCATCCTGCTGGCTCAGGTGAACTAGACTCCGCCCACTCACCTGAGATAAAATGGCAGAGAAAGACAGAGTCGTGTGTTCATGTTTACTGGCTCTGATACGAAATGTGTCTGTAAAGTTTGAATCCAGAACAATCATCTCTCAGTAGTGACAACTCCTCACCGTTTCCATGGAAACGTGTTTTCTGTTTCATCCAGCAGATGATTTCAATGTTATTCAAGGATTTGGATGTTCTCTTGTGTGGTTTTCACACATTCAGTTCTGTTTGGACATCAGAGATAGTTTTTCAGTCAATCTGGTAAATATGTTTACCGACTCTGATACTCAGGTAGTATTTAGAAAGTGTTGCTCAGAGGACTGCACTGATTGACACTGACTTCAAGCTGCTGTTGTGTAGCATATAAATAAAAAGGATTATTAAATGACTGGATTTAAGAAAGATGATGGCTTTTCTCTGTAGACGACGGCGTGACGGCGTTTCTGCTGCTGTGTTTGACGCCAGCAGGAGCTCAGAACACCAGGAGGAATTTGAAAAGGAGCTAAAAATGCAGCAGAGCGGCATTCTGGGAAACGGACGCAATCTATACGCATCACAAAAATCCCAAAGCCTCGCATACTGGTGTGTACCCCCCCACCCCACCCACACACACACACACACACACACACATACACACACACACACACACATACACACACACATACACACAAAAACATGCAGGAGCAGCGTTGTGAACTCCTGAACACAAATATGAGTCACTACAGTCACTGACACACATTCAGCAGCAAACACACACAGAGCAGCAAACACACACAGAGCAGCAAACACACATTCAGCAGCAAACACACACAGAGCAGCAAACACACATTCAGCAGCAAACACACACAGAGCAGCAAACACACACAGAGCAGCAAACACACACGGAGCAGCAAACACACACGGAGCAGCAAACACACACGGAGCAGCAAACACACACGGAGCAGCAAACACACACGGAGCAGCAAACACACACGGAGCAGCAAACACACACAGAGCAGCAAACACACACATGCATTGGCATGCACAAACACCCACACACGTAAGCCTGCAGCCTGGTTCTGACGGGTTCTGCCATGGCTCACCAACGGGTCGCCCGTCCATGGTCCAGAAAGCCAGCAGCCCATCACCACGGCAACGGAATGGAGCTGCCTTTGGCGGGTGAAAATCGGAGATGCTGCTTCTTCCTTCAGACGGCGTCCTGGTCGTGTGCCCCTCCCTCACTGCTTCCCGTCCTTTCACGGTCTCTGCAGCATCCGCTCTCCGTCCCGGCGGTTCAGACCGTTTCCATCTTCATCTGTTTTCAGGATCTCCAACCTCTCCGTCCTCCCTCCTTGGCAACTGCAGACGTAGGCATCCTGCACAGCGAGCAGAGGCAGAGAGCGTGTGTGCATGCAACACTGCAGTCATGGAGATATGCGCAGGCTGACAGAGCATTCAGTGATGGAGGGGGAAACACGCAGTCAGGATGGAGCCTCATTGGCAGCCTTTAAAGACCGATCGTCCAATCACCCGCCGCGTTCTCCCTGTGGACGCTTCCCACTGTGACTGGGAGTCCTCTGCAAAGGAGGCGGGGTCTGCTGCAGAGAGGCAAAGCTGAAACACGCCGTTCAATCAACCATTTTCTGTTTGTTCACCCTGGATCCCCCTAACAGATGCATGCTGGGAAAGCAAATTCAACCTATCTGCTGCAGATTTGTTAGGGAAAATCTCTGAAAGCAGAGCAAAAAAATCAAAATCAAAACTCACAGGCAGAGAACAGAATTCAGACATCGTGTTTGTTCTCTAAACGTTACCAATGACTGGTAGTTGGGCCGCTGAGGCACTGGTCCTTGACCGCCTCCCATGTCACCCCCTCGGTCTGGGCGTGTCTCCGGAAGAG
>CM074489.1:424107-451381 GCA_037389245.1 Oryzias sinensis
TGTTAGACAAGAAGCATTGCATGATGGGTAAAAGCAAAGAGCTGTCCAAAGACCTACGCAACCTTATTGTTGCAAAACACACTGAAGGCATTGGTTACAGGCGCATTTCTAAACTTCTGAAAGTTCCAGTGAGGACCATTGGGGCCATCATCTGGAAGTGGAAAGAACACGGCTTTACCATAAACCTGCCACGGCCAGGTGCTCCTCGCAAGATTTCAGACAGAGGAGTCAGAGCAATCATCAGAAGGGTTCTCCAACAGCCCAGGACCACTCGTGGAGAGCTTCAGAAAGACCTGGAATCAGCAGGTACCGTTGTTTCAAAGAAAACAATAAGTAATGCACTCAACCGCCATGGCCTCCATGCACGCACACCACGCAAGACTCCATTTTTGAAGAGAAGCATGTTGAAGCTCGTTTGGAGTTTGGGACACAACATTTGGACAAACCCATGACATTCTGGGAGAAGATACTCTGGTCAGATGAGACCAAAATTGAACTCTTCGGATGTCATAAGACACAACATGTTTGGAGGAAAAATGGCACTGCACATCACCCCCAAAACACCATACCAACAGTCAAGTTTGGAGGTGGGGGCATCATGGCGTGGGGCTGTTTTTCAGCATGTGGTACTGGTAGACTTCATATCATTGAAGGAATAATGACTGGAGAAAAGTATGGAGACATTCTTGATCAGAATCTGCTGTCATCTGCCAGGCTGCTGAAGATGAAAAGAGGGTGGATCTTTCAGCAAGACAACCATCCCAAGCACACAGCCAAGGTAACACTCAACTGGTTGAAGAAAAAGAAAAGAAAGCTGCTAGAATGGCCCAGTCAATCACCAGACTTGAATCCAATTGAAAATCTTTGGAAAGAACTGAAGATCCGGGTTCACAGAAGAGACCCCCGGAACCTTGAAGATTTGAAGGCAGTTTGTGTGGATGAATGGGCCAAAATCACACCTGAGCAATGTATTCCACTGGTTTCTCCATCCAGGAGGCGTCTTGAGGCTTCTGAGACTCCCAACAGAGCACAACCAAGACTATTGTCTCGCAAACATTCCTTTAACATCCTCCCTTTTCATCTTTGTGTGTTCTGGTGTATGCGTTCTGGCAAATGTCTGTGATAACCTCAGAGAGATCTGACACTTCAGGTGCTCTGACCTTCAAGCATCCAGCCTGCAACAGTCTGTGGGTGTGTTTTTCACACCATGATCCATCGAATGAGGTTTTGAATATGCAAATGCAAGGTATATATGCCAGGCCTTTTGCTGAACCCCTTTGTTCAGACTTTGAATGCACCACGTTCATCTGTCTGTGTAGCGGCTGGGAGCTTATGAGCCGCTAGAGAGGCTGCGACAGGTTCTGTTTGCGACGCTATGACCAAAAATCCACTTTGTTTGTGTGTCGTGATTTATTCCACTTCGTTGCCACAGATGACACATATGATACGATCCATCATGTGGAGTACATAATCAAGTATAAAGGCGGTCACCAAAAAATACTGGGCCCTGTGCACCCTCTCTGTATCAAACTAACAAACCAAAAAAACACAGGTGACAGGTGCGCCTAAATGACGTCTAACTAATCATGTGACCAAAAAAGGGAATTATAAACAAACATGATAATGGCGACTACAGTCTTTAACCCTGCATACAAATCTGTGGTCTTTGTGCGGAGTAAATCTACAAAAGATAAGTTTTGTCTCTGAGTCATTATTCATTATTTCTGTGTGTAAGAAACTGACGGGGTTACGAACTAACACAATACAGTCCTTTCTAGAGAATCCAGTTTCTTCACAGTTTTTGAACTAAGTATTAAATAAATTTCAATAAGCGTGTTCAATACTTATTCCCTGTGCCATTTCACTTTATTACACATAACTTCATTTATGGAAATAAATGTTTGGATTTCTTTCTATGTGTGCATTACTTGGGTTGATACCGACATCTGGTGAAAATCTCGTGTCAATAGCTCGATTAGAAATGGGTTTTTGAGAGAAATGTTGACGTGTTCAATACCTATTTTCCCCGCTGTACATGTGTTTCTATGTGTGTGTTCATGCACATGTGTGTGTGTGTGTGCAGGCACGTATGTGTCTGTGTGCTTGTGTGTACATAAGCATGTGTGTGTATGTGTGTGCATATGCATGTGTGTATGTGTGTGTACATAAGCATGTGTGTGTATGTAGATAGATAGATAGATAGATAGATAGATGACTATTGATCCCACAATGGGGAAATTTCATTTATCTGTGGCAGCAACACGACATTCAGAAATAATCTATATAATATAACATCAATAAAGGACATCACAAATGACATTTATATTAAATAATTAAAAATATTACTAAAATTATTATGAAAAATTATTATCAAAAATGAGATTCTTATTAAATAAAGAAATAAATATTAAATATTAAATAAATACAGCTGCAAAGGTGTAAAAAACATGCGGTCTGCAAAACATGTAAACTGTAAAAAAACATTAGATTTTTTTTTTTTTTTTCAAAATACAGAAATAACTAATGAAGTTCACACCAAAAACAAAAACAAACAACTGTTCAGTAATAAAAAACAATTTAAAAGTTGAAAGACAACAACTACAAAAAAAAAAAAAGAAAATAAATAAGTGAGTCAATGAAAAAAACACCCTGGGACCGTGGAGAGTCACTGTAACACAGTGTTGTACAGTCTGATGGCTGTGGGGAGGAATGAGCTGCGGTAGCGCTCCTTCTTACACTGAGGGTGCAACAGTCTGGTGCTGAAGGAGCTGGTCAGCGCCTCTACAGTTTGGTGCATGTGTGTGCATATGCACATGTGTGTGTGTGCATATGTATGTGTGTATGTGTGTGTGTGTGCATAAGCATGTGTGTGTGTGCATATGTATGTGTGTGTGTATATGCATGTGTGTGTGCAAATTCATGTGTGTATGTGTGCATGTGCGTGCGTGTGTGTGTGTCTGCATATACATGTGTGTGTTTCTCTTTACCCAGACCTTTTCTAAACGTGTTTTCTGCTGCGATCGTCTCTCAGCTGTGACTCTTTTCTGAGGTCACAGAAATAAGAAACACTTTAGTAGTGTATGTGGTGGGGGGTGCGGGGCGTTGTGTGGGTGGGGGTGGGTGGTGTCTGCTGTAAACATGCGCTCTGCGGCCTGGGACCGTCTCCGTGATGAAACCAGCAGCAATGTCTGCTGCTGGCATGACGACTGTGTCCCGTGACATACCTGCTGTGCATATGTGCTGGGATAGGGGGGGCTAACTTTTGACCGCTTTGATTCGGGTAAAAAAGACGCTGTGACATCATCAGTACCCCCCAGTTGTAATACTTACGATCCTAATGCGAAGCACCCCCCCTCTGTTTTCTGAGCTGCTGGTGTTTGTGTTTCATTGGCCGTCATGCAGCTATCAGATGCAACTTTAGGCAATACCCAGTGCACATGCACACACGTGCACATGCACACACTCAAACACACACACACTCTTGGTCCATCCGCCTCCAACTGAGACAAACAAAGGAGCTGCCTCCATCTCCATCAGTCCGCTTACTGCTGTAACCAAGTGCAATCAACATGCAAGGCTGACCACATGCACACACGCATGCACGTGCACATGCACGTGCACACTGTGGCTTGCTGAAGGATAAATTTCACTTGTGATTGCAGAAGAGTTACTGAAGTGTGGACTTGTTTGTGTGCTGGCCTCGTGTTGCCATGATGTCACTTCTGTGCACTTTCAAGAACTTTCCTCTAGCAAAATCCATGGCGACAAAAACGTCAATCCAGGCGTTTTTCCTCTTCATGGAATCCGTCTGGAGCAGCGTCAGGAGCCTCAGGTTCCATCTCACACAGGGACGCTGCTTAGGATGTCAGCAGGTTCCAACGCATGTGCGTGTGTATGTGTGTGTGTGTGTGCATATGTGTGTGTGTGTGTGTGTGCATATGTGTGTGTGTGTGTGTGCATATGTGTGTGTGTGTGTGTGCATATGTGTGTGTGTGTGTGCATATGTGTGTGTGTGTGCATATGTGTGTGTGCATATGTGTGTGTGCATATGTGTGTGTGTGTGCATATGTGTGTGTGTGCATATGTGTGTGTGTGTGCATATGTGTGTGTACATATATGTGTGTGTGCATATATGTGTGCGTGTGCATGTGTGTATGTGTGTGTGCATGTGTGTGTGTGTGTTCATATGTTTGCATGTGTGTGCATATGTGTGTGTGCATATGTGTGTGTGTGCATATGTGTGTGTGTGTGCATATGTGTTTGTGCGTGTGCATGTGTGTGTGTGCGTGTGCATGTGTGGGTGTGTGTGCATGTGTGTGTGTTGTGTGTGTGTGTGTGTGCACCACCCACTGATATCACACACAGTGCAGTGAAACAGGAAGTGTTTCGTTTCCAGAGCTGCTTTGGCTCCGCCCCCGCGTCCCGGCAGGTTGAATGTTTTGCGCCGATGTCTCAGTAACTGAAGGCAGATGCTGGAAGACGTCTGTAAACAGTAAACAGAGGGGACGGTTCCTGTCTTTGCCACTAGAGGGAGACAAACTAACATCTCCTGTTCTGTCCATCTGTTCTATTAAAAAAGGTTCAGAGCACTGTCTAGTGGGTCTAAATGACCCACCTCCCAAAGTTAAAGTGCCTAGAATAGACCAAGGGATACACTGCATCCGTTACGGGTTTTGGGGTTGCTGGAGCCTATATCAGCTACTGTTCACCCTGATCAGGTCACCAATCTATCACAGAGACACACAACTCCACAGACATCACCAGTGGCATGAATCATGTTTCTGGACTGGGGGAGGAACCTGGACAGAACCCACACATGATCCAGAAGAACCTGCAACCTCCACACAGAAAGAACCCAGCAGGGATTTGAACCTGGACTCCTCACTGAGAGGTAAGAGTGCTAACCACTACACCACAGATCCCCTCATGATATTTCTTTGCCATTTAAAGAAAAGATTCACATTTAATTAAGTCATTTCTCCTTCAGTCACTCCAATAAATTCTAAAATTGTTCCTAAAACTTTTCTGACTGTAAAAACATCCAAAGCCTGATGGGAAATCTGATGAATACCTAAGAAATGTGAATTCTGTGATGGACCGTGTCGGTATTTAAACATTTGAAGGTCTTAAATACAGAAACTGTCCTGTGCTTTGAAAAGTGGGTCTTCTCGTTTGATTGGATGTTTTATAATGTAATCCTTTAGCATTACTTTTGTCGTTTTCCATGGCCTGAAAAGAGAAAAGCGTTCTGAAGGTTTAAATGTCTTTTCCATACGTTTTACTTTGATGACAGTGGAGGCAGATGGAACCCAAACCCAAGCGGTGGCTTCATGAGAACATCGTCAGGCCTTCAGATGTTTGGATACTTGAGTTTCTGTAGGTCTGCTCATCGATTCCACCATTTTACGATGAAACACTCCAAACTGAAGAGCATCTTCATCAAAGGTCATTTCCTCCAGACGCTGAGCCACTGCAGCCGTTGTGGCTCTCCTGTTGTCTTCACAATAATAACACAAAAATGCAGCGTGACTCCATCCGGCACAAAGAGCCACAGTCAGTCAGCAGCTTCAGCCGAGCCTCTGCTTTAGTGCGCAGCAGGAATGCAGGACGCCGGCGTGGCTTGGGCCCCTCGTGGCTCTCGTGAGTTATCTATGGATTGTAACTCTGGCAACAGACGGAAACGCTGGGCTACTATCTCGGTTCTGTGAAAACTGAAAAGTGTTTGTTTGCATTCTTTTGGGGACATTCCTGAAGGACAGTCCTGTTGGGTGAACCTCTACCGCCCCCTCCTCTCGTGTCCGTCTCTCGGAGGGGGCGGGATCAAGCGGCAGCTCTAACCAGCAGCTTTCCTCTTGTCATTAACCCACTAACGAGGGACCACATGGTCCTCGTTGGACGGCTCGTGCGCCCGCTTTCACGCTGTCAGGACTTTAATGAAGGACACAGACGTTCCCATTTGCCTTGTGTTCAGACAGACGAAGATTTGAGGCGTGTGACTGGTTCTGGTTCCGCCTCACGTTTCTTCCAGGTCTCTGATCAGACCTGGGAGTGGGGGGCTCCGTAGTCTTGACTGCATGGAAAACTTAACTGCAGTCCGCTTAGCGCCGCTGCTCCCCGTCAGACTCACGAGCCTCATAAGTGGCAGCTGATGGCGGCAGGAACACGTGGAACACGTTAGTGATCATGGGTTCCTAGCTGCTCATCATTAGAGATCTGACTCTGTCCTGAAGGGGACACGGCTCTTTCACCAAATATGAATATATTAGGAGTTTAGGCCAAACCTGGAATGATTGATGAGACGTTTTCATTTGTAAACTTTAGCACACAAACAGGAAGTCTCTTTTCATGAAGAAAGCACCGGATGGTGTTCAAGCGTGTCTGTAGGAACATGTGATCTGTCTGTGAGGAAGAACTCCAACCCTGTTGAACCTCTAGCAAAAAACCTGCACGATTCAGTAACGGTTCCCTCTTCATATAAGGATAAATGTCTATCAGACTCCCATTTGGGTTCAGTGAAACAACCATTTTCATCCACAGATGCACCCCTGACAGACTCAACCCCCCCAAGATCATAAATGGGCTTTCATTTGGTGTTATGGGGTTTTCAGGGTTCTAAAGGTTCTGAAAGTCTACATCAAGGACAGATGTCAGAAGTCTTCATCGTGGATGGAGGTCTTCATCGTGGATGGAGGTCTTCATCAAGGACAGAGGTCTTCATCAAGGACAAAGGTCTTCGTCATGGATGGAGGTCTTCATCGTGGATGGAGGTCTTCATCAAGGACAGAGGTCTTCATCAAGGACAAAGGTCTTCATCAAGGACAAAGGTCTTCGTCGTGGACAGAGGTCTTCATGGTGGACAGAGGTAATTCTCGTGGACAGAGGTCTTCGTCGTGGATGGAGGTCTTCATCAAGGACAGAGGTCTTCATCAAGGACAGAGGTCTTCGTCGTGGACAGAGGTCTTCATGGTGGACAGAGGTCTTTGTCGTGGACAGAGGTCTTCGTCATGGATGGAGGTCTTCATCAAGGAAAGAGGTCTTCATCAAGGACAGAGGTCTTCGTCGTGGATGGAGGTCTTCTTCGTGGATGGAGGTCTTCATAAAGGAAAGAGGTTTTTAACCGTGGGTGGAGGTTTTATCAGGGACAGAGGTCTTTGTCGTGGACAGAGGTTTTCGTTGTGGATGGAGGTCTTCATCAGGGACAGAGGTCTTCATCAAGGACAGAGGTCTTCATCATGGATGGAGGTCTTCATCAAGGACAGAGGTCTTCGTCGTGGATGGAGGTCTTTTTCGTGGATGGAAGTCTTCATCAAGGACAGAGGTCTTCATTGGGGACAGAGGTCTTCGTCATGGATAGAGGTCTTTATCAGGGAGAGAGGTCTTTGTTGTGGACAGAGATTTTCGTTGTGGATTTCGTCATCAGGGACAGAGCTGTTCGTCATGGATGGGAGTCTTCAATAGGGACAGAGGTCTTCATCAAGGACAGGGGTCTTCATGAAGGACAGAGTTTTTCACCGTTGGTGGAGGTCTTTATCATTGACAGAGGTCTTTGTCCTGGACAGAGGTCTTCATCAAGGACAGAGGTCTTCGTCATGGATAGAGGTCTACATCAAGGACAGAGGTCTTCATCATGGATGGAGGTCTACATCAAGGACAGAGGTCTTCATCATGGATGGAGGTCTTCATCAGGGAAAGAGGTCTTCATCGTGGATGGAGGTCTTCATCAAGGACAGAGGTCTTCATCAGGGACAGATGTCTTCTGCATGGATGGAGGTCTTCATCAAAGAAAGAGGGTTTTAACCATGGGTGGAGGTCTTCATCATGGACAGAGGTCTTCTTCGTGGATGGATGTCTTCATCAAGGACAGAGGTCTTCATCAAGGACAGAGGTCTTCATCAAGGACAGAGGTCTTCATCAAGGACAGGGGTCTTCATGAAGGACAGAGTTTTTCACCGTTGGTGGAGGTCTTTATCATGGACAGAGGTCTTTGTCCTGGACAGAGGTCTTCATCAAGGACAGAGGTCTTCATCATGGATGGAGGTCTTCATCAAGGAAAGAGGTCTTCGTCGTGGATGGAGGTCTTCATCAAGGACAGAGGTCTTCATCAGGGACAGATGTCTTCGGCATGGATGGAGGTCTTCGTCGTGGATGGAGGTCTTCATCAGGGACAGAGGTCTTCATCAGGGACAGATGTCTTCGGCATGGATGGAGGTCTTCGTCGTGGATGGAGGTCTTCATCAGGGACAGATGTCTTCGGCATGGATGGAGGTCTTCGTCGTGGATGGACGTTTTCGTCGTGGATGGAGGTCTTCATCAAAGAAAGAGGTCTTCATCGTGGACAGAGGTCTTCATCAGGGACAGAGGTCTTCGGCAGGGATGGAGGTCTTCGTCGTGGATGGACGTTTTCGTCGTGGATGGAGGTCTTCATCAAAGAAAGAGGATTTTAACCATGGGTGGAGGTCTTTATCAGGGACAGAGGTCTTCGTCATGGACAGAGGTTTTCAACGTCGGTTTAGGTCTTTATCATTGACAGAGGTGTTCGTCGTGAACAGAGGTCTTCATCATGGACAGAGGTCTTCATCATGGACAGAGGTTTTCGATGTGGACAGAGGTCTTCGTTGTGGATGGAGGTCTTCATAAAGGACAGAGGTCCTTGTCTTTGACAGTGGTCTTCTTCGTGGATAGAGGTCCTCGATGTGGACAGAGGTCTTCATCAAGGACAGAGGTGTTCTTGGTGGACAGAGGTCTTCGTCGTGGATGGAGGTCTTCATAAAGGAAAGACGTTTTTAACCGTGGGTGAAGGTCTTTATCAGGGACAGAGGTCTTCATCGTGGACAGAGGTCTTCATCAAGGACAGAGGTCTTCATCATGGATGGAGGTCTTCATCAAGGAAAGAGGTCTTCATCAAGGACAGAGGTCTTTGTCGTGGACAGTGGTCTTCGTCGTAGATGGAGGTCTTCATCAAGAACAGAGGTCTTCATCGTGGACAGAGGTCTTCGTCGTGGATGGAGGTCTTCGTCATGGATGGAGGTCTTCATCAAGGAAAGAGGTCTTCGTCGTGGACAGAGGTCTTCGTGGTGGATGGAGTTCTTCATCATAGACAGAGGTCTTCATCATGGACAGAGGTTTTCAACGTCGGTTGAGGTCTTTATCATTGACAGAGGTGTTCGTCGTGAACAGAGGTCTTCATCATGGACAGAGGTCTTCTTCGTGGATGGAGGTCTTCGTTGTGGACAGAGGTCTTCATCATGGATAGAGGTCTTCGATGTGGACAGAGGTCTTCGATGTGGACAGAGGTCTTCATCAAGAACAGAGGTCTTCATCGTGGACAGAGGTCTTCATCAAGGAAAGAGGTTTTTAACCGTGGGTGGAGGTCTTTATCAGGGACAGAGGTCTTTGTCGTGGACAGAGGTCTTCGTCATGGATGGAGGTTTTTCAACGTCGGTTTAGGTCTTTATCATTGACAGAGGTGTTCCTCGTGGAAAATGGTCATCATGGATAGAGGTCTTCGTCGTGGAAAGTGGTCTTCGTCATGGACAGAGGTCTTTATCATGAATAGAGGTCTTCAAAGTCTTTTATTGCACATCTGCTTTTGTTTGTACAGAAACTCTAAAGCTGATGGTTTCATCTTAAAAATATATCCTATTTATTTATATTTTTATATATATACATATTTCTGGTTTTCCAAAAACATCAGAGAAGAAAAAGTGGCTTCAGAATCTCAACACGTTTTCGCTGCAATGCCATTGGCTGCTGACCATGAATGGAGGAGCTCTGAGCCAATCAGGAGCCTGCTGGAATACTATTTACGCGGCTCAGCGCGAGCCAGCTCGTCTTTCTCAGCCTCTCCTGTTCCTCCATCGGAGCGTCTTCTCCTCAGCATGCACAGCAAAGAGCAGATCAGGTAAGACGCCTCCTGTGACGCTGACCTCTGACCTTAACGCTAAACCTTGTCTGTTTTTCTAACGCGTCTCTGAATGTGTCTCCCTGCTGATCAATCGTGGTCCTGATCCTGCAGCTCTGCTGAGACACTAAAGCAGTGAAACAGCCTTCAGATCAGCAGCAACCTGCTTTCACTCTGGGGGGGGGGGTCAATGAAGGCTTTGTGAGGCAGAAAGGCTTTTGTTGTGAGGCTTTCATCATATGACGACATTAAAGTCATTTCCGTTGAAATAATGTCGTTTTTTTCTGTTACCGTCATCTGTTTTTAGACTCAAGTACAGCAGCCCCCTTGGGACATAAATCGTTACAAAAGTAGAAGAACTAAACCTTTTTATCTGTAAAATTCCCGACTTTTTCTATAGAAAGCAGCTTGTCGTCGATCTGAAACTTGTACTGCAGTAAAAGTAACAGTACTTCAAACTGCAGAGACTCGTGTAGAAGTAAAACAAAGACCTACATATCTGTGTTAGAATAGGAAACTCTGTTCAACCAAAATTATGATTTTAAACTCAGCAAATACACCAAAAAATCACAAAATTCAAGAATGTCCAGACAATATTTAGAAAGTAAAGTGGCTGCAGGACAGACTGGAGACGTCTTTTTACTGCAATCCTCCTGCTGCAGGGCAAACGGCAGGTTTCTGACAAATCCTGTCCTTACACTTTTAGTAACAAAGATTCCAGCTTTTTATTTCATTTATTCATTTTCACAGCACACAACAAGAATTACACAACAATCTTATCTGCAGAGAAAATATAGGAAAACAGAAAGATGAAAACGTACCTCCGCCCTATTTAACTACCGCATGAAATGATTGAAACAAATCTAAGAAATACTTCATATAATACTGCTTATAAACAAACAAACACACATATATGTATCAAATGACGGACACCCACACTACCTTTGTGATTTTTTGTTGTTTTTGTGTCCAACCTTAACCCATCGTCCTTATAGTTCATATTTTCTGAGCATTTGTTTTTCCACTGTTGTAGTAATTATTGAATCAGACTAATATTCTGCACTGAAACACTTTCTTTCTTCATTTTTGGTCTGAATTTAGGATGAAAGAAATCATTCAAACTTTGACAGACATCTTTGTTCTGGCTGGGACTGATGAGGCCTTTTTAATCCATACATCTATAGATATTTCTATTGTTCATCTCCAGAGTAACTAGTCAAAGTTTAGATGTGTCAGTCAAATTTCTCCCAGCAGTCAAATCTTTTCAGCATGGATCCCCTCCTCTGGATTCCTGAAGTCTGCAGGTTCCAGTGCAGCTGCATAGTTTAACGGAGGCTCTTCTTCCTGTTGCAGCCATGACGACTACCAGAAGACTGCTGAGTGGCTGATGTCCCGGACTAAGCACCGCCCCCAGGTGTCCATCATCTGTGGCTCTGGACTGGGCATGCTCGCTGACAGCCTCAGCTGTCGTGATCAGTTTAGTTACTCTGAAATCCCAGGTTTCCCTCAAAGCACAGGTAAGCTCACTTTAAGGGCTAAGAATTCTGGGAAACCTGGAGTGAGAATCCATCTGTAGGGGATGACTTCCTGTGTTGAGTTTCAACGTCATTCCTGATCTATGTTACATTTCTACTCAGAGTCCAGTTTCTTAGTTTTACCATCTTCGTCATCTTCATCGCCTTCATCATCTTCGTCATCTTGTTCATCTTCATCATCTTGTTCATCTTTATCATCTTCTTCATCTTCATCATCTTCATCATCTTCTTCATCTTCGTCATCTTGATCATCCTCTTCATCTTCATCTTCTTCGTCATCTTCATCATCCTTTTCATCTTCATCATCTTCGTCATCTTCATCATCTTCATCATCTTCATCAACTTCGTCATCTTCGTCATCTTGATCATCCTCTTCATCTTCATCATCTTCGTCATCTTGTTCGTCTTCATCGTCTTCATCTTCTTCGTCATCTTCATCATCTTCATCATCTCCATCATCTTCATCATCTTCATCGTCTTCATCTTCTTCGTCATCTTCATCATCTTGTTCATCTTCATCATCTTTCGTCATCTTCATCATCTTCATCATCTTCGTCATCTTCATCATCTTCGTCATCTTCATCGTCTTCATCATCTTCGTCATCTTCATCATCTTGTTCATCTTCATCGTCTTCATCTTCTTCGTCATCTTCATCATCTTGTTCATCTTCATCATCTTCGTCATCTTCCATCATCTTCATCATCTTCGTCATCTTCATCATCTTCGTCATCTTCATCATCTTCATCATCTTCATCATCTTCATCGTCTTCATCTTCTTCGTCATCTTCATCATCTTCATCATCTCCATCATCTTCATCATCTTCATCGTCTTCATCTTCTTCGTCATCTTCATCATCTTGTTCATCTTCATCATCTTCATCTTCTTCGTCATCTTCATCATCTTGTTCATCTTCATCATCTTCGTCATCTTCTTCATTTTCTGCTGCAGATTCTTTCCAAACCTAACCATCCTCATCCTCTGAACTAAACAGGATGGCATTCGACCTCACGCAAGAATGTCTGTGTGTTTGTTTATCTATGCGTCTATGTGTTTTTATTCTCTTGGGTGTGTGGTTACATGTGTAATATTATTATTGATGTGTGTGTGTGTGTTTGCAGTGCAGAGTCCTTCTTCTTGGTCTTTAAGCGAGCTGAAGGGAATTAGTGTTTGCATGCAAGGTCGTTTCCACATGTATAAGAAGGGACACTAAGCTGCCTGAAGGTCAGTATATCACCATGATGCATTCACTGACCTCTAACACTACCTTCACATCTGGCATGTGTGGTAGCGTTCAGGGACTTGGTGAATGTGGGTTGTGAGCGTTGGACTGCTGCTACCTGATAGCAGCGCATGAACCTGCAGTTGGAGGAGTTTTGGTGTGAAAAGTCGTAGGAATCTTTTTCTGTCACTTTATTCTGATTCATAGCAAATTTGGCGTCTTAGAATTCCTGCAATTATTAAATTCTCCTCCAATGGCCGAAAATGGACTCAACCCTTGTGCTATCCTATGACCCCCCCCTACCATGACAAAGGTGGATAAAGGTGGAAAGATTTCATGTAATCCATGGACACCAGTGAAGATCCTAAATAAATGAAAAAAAGGTTCAGAGCTCTGTCTAGTGGGTCTAGAATGACCCCTGTCTAGTGAGTCCTAGATGACCCACCATTAAAGAGATGCCTAGGATAGCACAAGGTTAACCATTCTGTATAAAACATAAACAGTAAGAGATTTAGATCAGGGAAGCCCAAACTGCAAATTTACATGTCTGTACATAGATGTTTTACTGGAAGTGGTCGCTTAAAGGCGCGTTTCCACGCCTGGTGTGAACGCAGCATCAGGAGAGTCACTGATGGGATGAATGCTGGAACAGATGTTTAAATCAAAAGAAAAGATTGGGAAGACATGTTTAGAAACACATGCATGTTTAGAAACACATGCATGTTTAGAAACACATGCATGTTTAGAAACACACACAACTGATGACATCCAGAAAGCACCCTCTTCAGAAGGTTTGAGGGCCCCTAGACAGCAACTTTAAGCCCCCCCTCCACCCATGAACAGCCCCCCTCCACCCATAGACAGCCCCCCCCTCCCACCCATAGACAGCCCCCCTCCTCACCCTTGAACAGCCCCCTCCACCCATGAACAGCCCCTCCTCACCATGAACAGCCCCCCTCCACCCATAGACAGCCCCCTCCTCCACCATGAGCCCTCACTCACACCCATGAACAGCCCCTCCCTCACCCGCAGACAGCCCCCCCCCTCCACCCACAGAACAGCCCCCCCTCCACCCATAGACCGCCCCCCCTCCACCTGTGGATTCTTCCTGGAGGTTGTGTCACACAGTCGATGTACAAAAACCTCCCGCTACACATAAAGCTGGGCCCCCACATTTTTTGTTTGCTCTTTATGCGATGACAATTAAGTCAAAGAAAAAACAAAACAAAGACACACAAACATTAAAAAAATAAACGTGTGTGTCAGGGTGTGTGTGTGTTTGTGGAGGGGTGTGTGTCTGCATGCCTGCGTGTTGAGCATGCTCAGCTGAAGCATGTGTTCAGTCACATGCAGCCTGCAGCAGTCGGTAAAAATGCTGCCATTGTTTCTTTGTGTCATACAGAGACTGCCTGACTCTCTCCTTTAGAGCGCTGTGTCACATTCTTACAAACGATCATGTTGCCATGGAAACACATACTTTTATTGTGTTCAAATCTTACTGGGGAGTCAGACGCGTGGAGGCACATTCCTATTTGTTTTCCAGCAAACCCTGCCCAGACCCACCTGATTGGCTGGACACCTAGTCCCAAGTCACCAACAGTGGAGAGTCAGGATTTCCTGGAAACCAGAAAGGGGCGCTGCCCTTGAGGCTTAGGATTGCTCCCCCCGCCCCTCCCTAACTCACCAAAAAGCTGATTGTGTCCGTCAGACAACGTTTCCCATCCGAGTCTTTAAGCTGATGGGAGTGCAGACGCTGGTCGTGTGCATGGCGGCTCATTAATGACCATCTCCATCAGAGTGACACATCATGATCATCCAAGACACATCAACATCCTGGGACTGGCTGGTCTATGAATCCACTTCCCTTAAGACTAACCTGATGAGAAGTAGTGTAGACGCTCAAACGTTGACCTTTCTGTTGAGGAATCTCCCTGCTGACTAAGCGTTGCTCTCGTTTGAAACGCCGCCCACAGGTTTGGCCCTCGCTTCCCCGCCATGTCAAGCTGCTACGACAGAGGGCTGCGCTCCCTAGCCCCTGGAGGTCACCAAAGCAGCTGTAAACGCCATCAGTCTGGTACAGGAGGCGTGTGCGCCATGGTGGGAGGTCCCAGCTTTATATCGCCCGAGGCCAGGATGCTGCACCGCCTGGGCGTGGATGCAGTTGGTACGGGCTCAAATGCAAAGCTGCAGCTTCATCTGGGCTGCTATCACCTTAGAGCACACGTGTCGAGATGCAGGCCTCAGGAACGATTATTGCTGCGTGTTTTCTTAACCTGCCATTGAAGCTCCTCTTTGGCTAAACACACCTGATCAGGTAATCAACAGCTGAAGAACCAGCAGGAGGCCCTGGAGGCCTAGAGTGTGACTCCCCTCCCTCAGAGGCTGAGGGCATGCAGCCATGACTTAACTCTTTTAGGTCATAGGACCTGGTGTCGTCATGCGTGGACACCAGGTTTTGGTTCTATTACCACAGTGCTTCATTCTACATGTGGGGGTTTGCTCAAATATCAGCTTAAGGGTTAAAGCTGAGAACCCCCCTGAGAGCTGTTGAGTTAAAAGGAAACAAAGACTAAATGTTAGAAGTTTTTCACTTTTAAACGTGCGTCTCACCTTTAACTTCAATTACATCCGCATTCTATTTTTCTTCACAGTGACAACTAATGTGCAGAAGTTACAAAAAGTGTTAATGGAGAATGCAAAAGGAAAGCCATCCACTGACTGTCCTGCCAGAGGTCACCGGAAAGGATGCAGTAAACCACACTGCAACCCCCCCACCTCTATCTGTAACCTTTCTTTCCACCCAAACTAAACACACATTCACAAACCATAGATCTCAGTTTGGGTGGATGACTGCCTGGAGTTTTTGTCGGGTCTCCCTTGGGGGGCCCTGGCTCGTGGTCGAAGTGGGGGGATTCTCAGAACTCCTGGGTGGTGGCTGCTGCTGGAGTCTCTGGGTGTGTGGGGGGGCAGCTCTTCCTGGTTGGGCTGGAGCACTCTCTGTCCCCCCATGCCTCAATGCTATCTGGCTCTGGGGGCCCCATGGCGGTCCTGCTGGCCCTGGCCTGGGGGGCGGTTGTTCCAGGCCCTGGCCTGGGGGGCGGTTGTTCTCTATCTGAATGCCGGGTGTTGGGGGGGTTCTGGCTGTCGCTGCCCGGGGGTCTTGGTGTGGGGATGGCTGGACACTCTCCCCCCTTCACATCCCATCATGCACCTCAGCTCTGAACAAACAGTTTGTGTGACTGAATGACATGTTTACGTGTTGGTCTGAATGCATGAGTATGCGTGTGTGAACGTGTCTGTGTGTTCCATGTCTGCATGTGAGAGAGAGCTTTTTGAAGCCAACAGTGTGTGTCAGGACAGGCCCCGCCCCTTTTGACTAACATTTACACCTGACGGTAATTCAATTCAATTCAATTCAATTTTATTTGTATAGCTAAAATCCCAACAACAGTGCGCCTCGATGAGCCAGTAAAACATGAACTCAAAGGATCATGAATACAAAGAGTTCATACAAAGAATGATTATAAACTTCCTTTTTTTGCCCTTATATACAAACAAACATCCATCTTCTTCTTCTCTCCTTTTCTTTTCCGTCGGTCCAACAAAAGACAGTTACATATATCATTAGTATAAATAAAGTTTAGACTAAATTACAAAGGGGTTTATTCAAATATACCCATCGTGTGTCAGAAGAGTCATAAATCCATGTTGTAACAGTAAAATATGTGTAACATAAGAGGCCTTCAGCTCTCATCTGTCTGCTCAGCTGTTGGACAAGTTAAAAAAAAAGAAAAAAAAGCATCTTGTTGAATGGAAACTTTCACATTGATCTGTTTGGTCATATCAGTTCCCTTTGAATGCTTAGCCGTTTGTTGAGTCTGAAAAGCTCACCCTGAACTCAGAGTGTTATTAATAAGCAGTGAGACTCTAAAAACAAATGTTTTTGAGAAAACAAAAGAAACCCGCGGGGATGGCCCCGGGTTTGCAGATGTCTGCTGGTGGCGTGGTGTGGCGGAGACCAGCAGACACTCTCTCCCATAAAGTGACAAGAGGAACTTGCCGCCTTTTCTGCTTCCTCTTGCGTATAATAAGCCCCCATATGAGCATCTGGTGGAGATTGCTTTTTGATTTGCTTCAGTGTAAATATAGGCGAACCCACTTGGATCACTGGCGTCGTCTTTGGTTTATAGCAAACTGTTGTGTGAAATAGACTCTGAATTTCTCTGAGGGTGGACTGACCCGCGTCCATCATCTACTGCCCTTTGAGTATGGAGTACAGTACCAGGGTGCGTCGTGGCAGCTCACTGTGGGATGCAAGTCTTTGGTCTTTCTCTGATAATAACCAGGTAAGGCCTGGCTGATGGGGTCCATCCATCTGTACCTGCTGATCTGGGATATGCATAACACCTGTGAGGGTCATTTGAGCATATTATTCCCCTACATGCTTGTGTTGGGACAAGGACCAACAGGGATGGTTGATCTGGTGGTTTGCTGATGACAAGCTGATTGGTTTATTGCAGGTGGTGAGATTCTGAAATTCTGATTGCATTGAATCCTGACAGCGTCCTGGAGAATTGACCGTCTGCGTTCTCAAACGGTTCAGCAGCTAGTGACAAGTGATCAGCAGAATGAAATCAATAATAACATTGATAGAACAAGCAGTGCTGTGTGAATGTGACGCCCCAGCCCCCCCGTTGTCCTTCACATGGAAGTAAACATCTAATCTGATCCTTGACCTCCTTTCTTTGAGGATAGTTGCTCTAACAGAAAAATGATTTTTAATTGCATCAGGATGTAATAATTAATGTTTAAATTACTTTATTCACACAAAGTTATGACGGTTTATTATAAAAAAAGGTTGTTTAAAATTTTAAGTATTGATTCTTGTTTTGTTAAAAAAGTGTCGATTTTGTCCAATAAAAATGTTGCAACTTATATTTCATCCAGCCATCCGACCACGACATCCCTCCGTCTGTCAGTCCATCCCATACGTCCATCCATACGTCCATCCATACGTCCATATACGTCCATCCATACGTCCATCCATATGTCCACCCATACGTCCACCCATACGTCCATCCATACGTCCATCCATACGTCCACCATACGTCCATCCATACGTCCACCCATACGTCCATCCATACGTCCACCCATATGTCCAACCATATGTCCACCCATACGTCCATCCATATGTCCACCCATACGTCCATCCATACGTCCATCCATACGTCCATCCATCCATCTTCAAAACCTGCTGAATGTCTTTTGGGGTCATGGGGTTGCTGGAGCCTATCCCAGCCACTGTTTGTGAAGCCGGGGCTCATTCTGGACAGGTCAGTCTGTCACAGGAACAGACACATCTGGGGAGAATCTGGGATCGCGAATCAACCTGTCTGTGGACTGTGGGAGGAGAGAGAGAACCCACACATGAACCAGGAGAACCTGCAAACTCCACACAGACGGAACCCAGTTGGGATTTGAACCAGGACCTTATCACTGTGGGGCGAGAGTGCTGACCGCTGCTCCACAGCCTAAGGGCTGCTTCTCTTTAGAAAACTGGCTTTTATTTCCTCTGGGAGTTCTGCTAAACAGGAACGTTTTGGGTTTAAAGAACTGAAGTGTTTCTGAAAGAAGCAGTCAGAAGTAAAACGGAGGTCATCCCACCGCCGATAAGGAAACACGGAAACAATGCCGTGTACCAGCAGAGAAATGCTGTTTTCCCATCAGGCACTGTGTTCTGGAAACGCTGACGTCTGCAGGTTCTGACCAAACTGTCAGGAACCTCCGCGTTCTCTCATCTTCATCTCAGCAGGATGCTAGAAACGGACAAACGCGTTTGTATTTGAACACGCAGGGCAGTTGATGGAGAATGTTTTCTTTTGAAAATCCAAACAGGAAGAGAGTTTTGGTTCATTTAAGGCAGAGGAGAGCAGAACCACCAGGAGCAGGTTTGTCAGACTCTGTCCAGTCCCAAGCGAGAAGCTCTAAAGACTTGGCTGCTTCTAAAGTCCATCCTGACTCTGATCGTGTTCGTCTTCCTGCTTCATGATGGTTTTCACCTCTGCAGGTCCCAGCGTGACCAAAGTCTGAGCTTCCACCATGACCGAGCAGCTGCCCTTTGACCTCTTCATCCTTTCACTTGTGCTTCTGCTCATTGGTCTGACAGTGGTCATCCTTCTCTGCTGCGTCCTGAGAAGCATCAGAAAACGGTAAAGCTCCGCCCACATTGCTCCCAGTTCAGCTCCCTGCCTGCACTGACCTTGCATCTTATCCTTTGTGCTATCCTAGACACTTTACCATTGGGAGTTGGGTCATCTAGACCCACTAGACAGTGGGGTCATCTAGACCCACTAGACAGAGCTCTGAACCTTTTTTCTTCAATGATTTGTGATCTTCACTGGTGTCCATGGATTACATGAAATCTTTCCACCTTTATCCACCTTTGTCATGGTAGGGAGAACACCTCAATGGAAGGGGGGGGGGGGGTCATCTAAGGTAGCACAAGGGTTATTGGTGGAGATGTTTCCTCGCCGTGCAGTTTGTTGCGGGTCGCACTTGCCCCGCCTTCTCTGAGGTTGTAGAGCTTTGCTTTTGGTTCCTCAGATTCCTCGGAAACTTCACGGAGCTGCAGATCACATCGGGAAAACCCAGCAGACAGCTGACCATCCGAGCAAAGGCAGAGCATGCTCCGCAGCTTCTGGACCAACTTCTGGACAGAGTTCTTCTGCAGTATGAGAACACACCTGGATCAGGAGAGGAAGCCATCGAAGAGCTTGGACAACAAGGTAAAGATGGGTTAGACGTTCTGATGTTGGAAAACTGTTAGACCTCAGTAACCCTGGTGGGACCTTCAGGTACTGCAGCTGTTTGGATGTGATGGTAAACAGAGTTTCTACCTTCTGACTGTGCCAACGTGCTGCGACTGTCCCCGCGCAACGTGCTAAACCATGCCAGACCATGCTAAACCATGCTAGACATTGCTAAACCATGCTAGACAATGCGTAACATTGCCAGACCATGTTAAGCCATTAGGGCATGCAAAATCATGTTAGACAATGCCAGACCATGCTAAACCCCCTTGAAAACGAGATGATACATCTCAAGGGGCTTATCCTCTAAACAAATAAATTGAAATTGAAATAAACCATGCTACACCATGCTAGACCATGCCCGACCACGCCAGACCATGCTAAACCGTGCCGAAACATGCTAGACCATACTAGACCATGCTAGAGCATGCCAGACAATGCCAGACCATGCTAAGCCATGGTAGGCCATGCAAAACCGGGCTAGACAATGCTAGACATTGCTAAACCGTGCAAAACCATGCTAAACCATGCTAGACATTGCTAAACCATGCTAGACAATGCGTAACATTGCCAGACCATGTTAAGCCATTAGGGCATGCAAAATCATGTTAGACAATGCCAGACCATGCTAAACCATGCTACACCATGCTAGACCATGCCCGACCACGCCAGACCATGCTAAACCGTGCCGAAACATGCTAGACCATACTAGACCATGCTAGAGCATGCCAGACAATGCCAGACCATGCTAAGCCATGGTAGGCCATGCAAAACCGGGCTAGACAATGCTAGACATTGCTAAACCGTGCAAGACCATGCCAGACATTGCTAAACCATGCTAAACCATGCTAGATCATACCAGCCCATGCTAAACCGTGCTAGACCATGCTAAACCATGCTAAACCATGCTACACCATGCCCGACCACGCCAGACCGTGCTAGACCATGCTGAAACATGCTAGACCATGCTAAACCATGCCAGGCAATGCCAGACCATGCTAAGCCATGACAGGCCAGATAATGGCTAGATAATGCTAAAGCATGCTAGACAATGCTAAACCATGCTAAGCCATGCAAGACCATAGTAAACCATGTTAGACCATGCTAAACAATGCCAGACCATGCAAAACCATGGTAGACCATTCTAAACCATGCTAAACCATGCTAAACCATGCTAAACAATGCCAGACCATGGTAGACCATGCAACCACAGGGATGCTGAACATGCTCTGCCTCACTGGCTCAAACTCTTTTCAGCAGCAGTAACTGAAAGAGTTTTCTGTCTTTACAGACTCTGATGCCACAGTCCAGAATCAAACCGACAACCTCCCACCCCAGCAGGTGGAGGCAGAGGCGTGTCCTCACAGCTCCAGTTACGTTACATCCAGCAGAAGAAAGGAGAAGCATCCATAGACGGAAATCAAACATCAGTCGTTTCAAGATTTACTGACGCTCAGCTTCGTTTGGTTCCCCCTCCACATCTGAGAGTCAGATCTAGTCTTTCTGTTTCTTCATGGCTTTCTGAAACTTTCAAACTCCCTGATACTATCACTGTGATTCATGCAAAATGAATCAGTTTAAACTAAATGCTGAGAATGTTGTTTCTGCAGATGTCCTCCTTCATCCCCCTCGTCTTCCTCACCCTCGTCTTCCTCACCCTCGTCTCCTGCCATGTGAGGCTTGTCTCCACTAGCAGGAGTCAGACGTTCAATGATGACTCTGGGTTACTTTTCTTAATTTCCATTGAACCTTTAATTAAACTTTATTTAATTTTAATTAAACTTATAAAATGTTAAATGAAAAAAATGCTGCTTCGCCTGAATTTACTGGATTGGTGGATGTTCCAATTTTAACCACAAGAGGGAGACAAAGTTTGAAACTTCGGAGAAGCAGACCCCTCCTCAGCTGCCTGCCTCCCCCACTCAAAGGGGGGGGGGGGCAAAGGGGTCTTTTCCAGTTGAAGTGTCAATAAGGAGCCAGTCTTGTTTATTTAACATGAGTCTGGGAGTTAAATTGAGAGTAACAGTCCTGAAACGCTGTTCCCATAAAACCCAGCGAGCAGCAGCGTCTTCGTCACTGTGAGGCCTGAACTTTCTGATGCACAACAATCACTAACGACGGACAGACATGTTCATCTGCAGCAGTTTGAAGATGTGGATCAATGTGTTTAAAGAAAGAGCAGTATGTTGAGGACTTTGCCGACCCCATCCATTGACTGACTGACAAGGCGGGTCTAGTGGTCTGGGAGGTGTGCAGTAGCAAGACCCCTCCCCCTGTTGGTGGTTCTGGCCAATCCCTGACCCCAGGCAGTCCTTTAATTTGGACACTGAGGCAGCCAATGTGGGGTAGGAGTCATGCTCACAAGTGAGAGGGTTGTGGACTATGACAGTCTCCGCCCAAGCTGGCTGGATAGAAAGTACTGTACCACAAGACATTAGCTGCTGGCTGTGGTTCTGGTAGTCCAGCATTGCGGCTTACCTGTTAGCCACAATGTCTAGGATGGACCACTCCAGCCTCACCTGGATGTTGAATTTCAGGCAGCCTGAGAACTACGGGGCTAACCCTAACCCCGACCATCACTCTTCACCCCCAAAGTGAAAGAGGCCTTTCAGCCGCTGTTTGACAACTCATCTCAGTCTTTAGCAGCCGACGTCAAAGAGTCCGGGACTAGCTTCTGCCTCTTGTACTTTGGGCCTACTGCCCTGCCGATCCTGAGATCAGTCAGTCTACTCCAGCAGCCCCTAGGATCATAGGGGGACTCCAGACACCAGCGTTGGAACCTGAGACCGGCATTGGCCCTGAACTGGAGTAACTATGAGTGGGTGTGGCTGGTGCAGCAGCTGGAGCTCATCAAAAGCAGCCCGAGGCCCCCAGGCCAGGGGAAGTGCCCCGTGAGGAAGTGGGGGCTGGCCCCCAAATGGACACATCACTGTCAATGTCCTCGGAGGACCATGTACCAGATTTCTGGTGTGGTGTTCAACCAGTCAGCCAGTTGGGATGTTGGCGTACTGTAGTTGGAACCAGGAGTCAGCGGGTTCCCCTCAGGACTTTAGGCACTGCTGGAAATTTCTCTACGTTTTGGCAAAAGGCCGAAAAGTGGAATCTGCCTTCTCATGCTTCCACAGCGTCTAGCTGCTCAGCTCCTCAGGATGGACGGTCCGCCTCCTTACGACTGTTGCTCACTAAGTTGAGTTCAGCTCCAACCAGCGCTGCCTGTTAGCTGCTGCTGCCCAGTTTCCAACCAAAACAGAAGCTTTCTTCTGCAGGGAGCAAATTCAGAGTTTTAGGATCCTGAGGCTTTCTCTGCTCTCTGACTTTTATCTGATGATTTAGAGTAAAATCTGGTTTGATACAAACTGAAGTTTTGCGTTGGGATAAACTGTCTTCCAGGTCAAACAGGAAGTGACCAAATGTTTCCAACAGCAGTTTGCCCTCTATGCTGATTAAATACACACTCCTCCCAGATATCTGTTTCTCCTCTGCTGTCGCTCTGACACGCACCGACGCACACAGACACAGACGCACACAGACACAGACGCACACAGACACACACACACACACACACACACACACACACACACACACACACACACTCAGGGGGAGATAACTGTGATTCCACTGCTGAATTTTTAACGCTGTTGTGGAACTCTGTTCCAGCCGGGTTCAGTTTCACTGACAGGCTGGTTCTTCTCAGGTGGGATGGAAACTCTGGATGGTAAGAGCTTTTTCAAACGCAAACCTCCTTATGTTTTTGGGTTTTATTTTGAAATTCCTTACATAATGTTTATTGACGGGGAAAGTTGGTGTCCATGTTTCAGGCAGGCTTTACAGACGAGGACATGCAAACATTTCACACTTACCTTTCTTAAACATTTAGCATATGGTCTCGTTTTTTTCACATTTAAATTCTAACTTGTTACGCAGATAAAATATTTACTGTATTCTGAGCGTTGACTGACTCTCCTGTAAAGTGGATTCAAAAGCTTAAACTTGATGATATTTTCTGATAACCCGATAAGAAATGAGCAGATCTGAAGTCATGAGAGGCCGTTCTGTTCGTCCTTCAGGGGAACTTTCCTGCTTCAGTGTTCACATTTTCATTAAGAGCAGAAGAAGAGCCAGTGGAAGGCCATCACACCACGGCTCAGAAGGATTGCAGACTCTTTTATTCTGTAGATTATTGTTGCAAACTGCAGTCTCTTCTTTTTCATGTTTCTCAGTTCATTCTTGGATCCGTAACGTCCGTCTGAGTTGAGAAAGTTTGCATGGAAAAAACTGGAAACTGCTTTCAAACCCTCACTTATCTGATGTCACAGTCGGACTGACCTCTTTTCTGTTCCTGTCCCAAAATGGGACACCAACATGGAGCACAGCTTTGACAGGACAAAAGGAAGATGGGCGGGACTTAGCAAACGTAAACAGGAAGCTCATTTCACACAGAAATGAACAGCATTTTGGTAGATTTGAAAACGACAGCAGAAGAATAATCAGTTTTTGAATTTGTCTTTTAAAACTAAACAGACACAAAAAAATCAAACTGCTCTGAGTTTAAGTAAATATTAAGACTTTAGTAAAGTTGTGCTTCACTTTTTTACGGTCAATCTTTGCACAGTAACCTCTGAACAACAGTGTTAAAGAATAAAGCTAATGTCACACGACTCTGGACTTTTGTGTTCCATTGGAATTTTTAAGGTTTGCTCCACTTTTTTGTTCTACATTAATTTAGCGTTTTTTTCCTCACACCTTTGCATCGATCATATTAACCCCCTGTGCTATCCTATGACCCCCCCCCCCTTACATTGAGGTGTTCTCCCTACCATGACAAAGGTGGATAAAGGTGGAAAGATTTCATGGAATCCATGGACACCAGTGAAGATCACAAATCATTGAAGAAAAGAGGTTCAGAGCTCTGTCTAGTGGGTCTAGATGACCCACTGTCTAGTGGGTCTAGATGACCCCACTCCCAATGGTAAAGTGCCTAGGATAGCAGAAGACTTACAGGGCCTATATGATGCTATTCTTAAGCCTTAAGCCATTTTGTCCATGATAATATGTCACCTTTGGCACACACAAAAACACATTTTTTAGTAAATATATGTTATTTTCCCACCCGGAACTAAGACAACTCGCTCTCTGAGGCTCCGCCTTTCTCTCTTTGTGGGTGCTGCCCATTTTATGACATCATCCTAGAGCTGGCCTCGGCAGCGTGTCGGCGTTTCTCCCACAAAACAAACAACATCTGAACTTTTGCAAAGATGGACGTTCATATTGTTCATAGAAAATGAAAGCGTTAAGCCGATCACCACTAGCTCCACAGAGACAGTATTCAAATCGTTGCCTTTAAAGCAAAGATGAAAAAATGCAGTTTACATTTGTGATGTAGAATGGGCGGGGCCACAAGCTCCCTGCTATGAGCTCTCAGCAACAGGAAGGGGGGTGGAGTCACTCCACGCCAACAGCCCCGCCCACAACTCAGAGGTGAATTTCTAATGAGCTCCTGCTGCTCTGCAGAAACTGTGTCCTAGAGAACGACACGTTTTTAGGTCAAAACAGCATCGTCATCATGAAAAGACGACCGGGAACGCTTTGGACATAGATCCAAAGATGATCGGAGCGGGAATTTGGAGACAAGATCAATTGAAACATGGTTGGGTTCTTTTGCAGAGCAGGTCTCATGTCAGGCCGGGGTGAAGGATCTGAAGTTTTCTGCAGACCTTTGCTGTCGTTGACACAATGACCTTCAGAAGTCCACACGCTAACACGCCATCCCAGCTGGTTAGTCATAAGTTCAGTCCTCATCAGGTCTCAAACCTGCGGTCTGCATAGATGCTGCTCTTTGATTCAGGAAGTGAGAGTCATGTGGCCCACAGAGAAGGTGGTGGAAGCTTCATGATGTGGGCTGTTTTTACTATTTAGGACAATAGGTTCCGAAAACACGACGTCATGGAAAACAGAAAACTAGAAGGAACCTTGTATTCCCTTAACCCTTGTTCTATCCTAGGCACTCTAAAGTTGGGAGTGGGGTCATCTAGACCCACTGTCTAGTGGGTCTAGATGACCCCACTAGACAGTGGGGTCATCTAGACCCACTAGACAGAGCTCTGAACCTTTTTTCTTCAATGATTTCTGATCTTCACTGGTGTCCATGGATTACATGAAATCTTTCCACCTTTATCCACCTTTGTCATGGTAGGGAGAACACCTCAATGGAAGGGGGGGGGGTCATCTGGACCCCATAGGATAGCACAAGGGTTGAATGATTAACTTCCACACTGAGTTAAGGTTTCCGTTGGTTCTCCTGCAGAACCATGTTTATGTTGCAGTCATGTTTCTGTTTCTGACATCAGTCCCCGTTTTCTGAACTTGTTTTCCTGAACCAGACTCCTCACTTCCACTCTGACTGGAGGCCGTTGCCATGACAACATGAACCCCAACATAGAGAAGGAGCCCCTGCGACGCAGATGCAGCACCCCCACACCTCCCCTCTCCCATCATCTGTCCAGGACTTGGGACCCCCGCCTTTCTAGCTGCTCTCAGACAGACCCGGAGAACTTGAACGTTTGCCGCAGCCACCCCCCCCTGGGACAGTCAGCGTCCTACCACCCTGGAGACAAATCCCTGCACTACCGGGCCCAGTGGAGTTCGGACTCGGACTCGGACTCGCATAGTGACTCGGACTGCGTCTACAGAGTGGTGCTGCTGGGAGACCACGGCGTGGGGAAGACCAGCCTGGCTGGCATCTTTGCTGGAGTCACAGAGAGGGAGGAGCATCCTGGAGGTGGGACTTTTCCTTCATGTCATGTTTTCTCACCACCGCTGGTCAGGTTCTGCAGAAAACATCTGCAGACAAATCCACAGACACAGAAATGAAGAAAGTTATGATCACATTGAGAGTGAAAAATCCCAGCTAAGCAATCCTTTTCCCCAGAATGCATTTGTTTTTGGCAGAAACGTTTTTCCAGCACGGATGAACGTCATCCTGAGGGAATCCGACACAAGTTTAACCTTCTGACAGGAATCTGTGCATCTTTGCTGTGACATCACAGCCAATCAGCTCTGCAGTCAGGTGGTTGCTGAATGACAGCCTCAATCATGAAGCCGACTGATCCTTTGGTAGAGTGTGGGCGGAGTCAGTGTGTGCAGCTTCTGGTTCTTCACGTTGCTATGGAAACGTCCTCGTGTGATTTATAAACAGCAGATCTGCTTCCAGCTGTTTGCTTGTTTTGTCTGTTTGGGCAATTTCAGTTTACAGAATCTACAAACTACCGTTTAGTAAGACAAATGGTATATTTTTGAAACGTAAAAAGTAGAAGAAAATCCTGTTATATTTGTAGTGACAGGAGGGAGTTTGGCTGCTGTTGGTCTGTCATAACTTCAAGATTCAAGAAGATTTATTTGCCATTTTCAATGAAACAACAAAAATACGTTTGGAGCATCAACAGCAGCCACTCAGTTCAATTCACCAATAAATACCCAATAAATAAATAAATAACCAAAGTGCAGCATCAGTACAAAAAGGAAGACAGCAAGGACTAAACATGAAAAGAACTATAAATAAGTAAATAAGACATTCAGCTTACACCAGATCTTAAATTAGTAGCAGCAATGCAAAGTCCAGTTTCACAGTGTGCTCAGATGAGGAGGGGGGGGAGATGGGGGGCAGTTGCTGGGAGGGACTGTTCAGCAGCCGCACAGCCTATGGATGAAGGCTGTTGCTGAGTCTGGTTGTTCTGGCCTTAATAGACCGGCACCTCCTTCCTGAGGGCAGCAGGTGGAGGCTGGATGGTGCTGGTCGCTCAGGATGTGGA
>CM074489.1:451881-470304 GCA_037389245.1 Oryzias sinensis
CATCTGACAAGCTACAGATGTCGGTAATAATCCACGTGGAAATGGGAAATTGATCAGCAAATGTAATTTCTTGTTGCTTTCTGAATGGTTGAGACATACGCCATACATTGTTTTATCAAGAATAAAACAAACTAAAGGCATATGCATGAATACCATAATTCCATATCTTATGAAGAAATGTTTTACTATGAAAACAACTTTCCCCAGTGGACAATTAGTACATCTGTCCGTCTGTCTGCACCTATATCTGCTCCTCCAGACGGACACACTGAGGAGAATATCAGTTTTGTACATTATTTCGTTCTGTTAACTAAATTATTTATGAGGATGAATTGCACTACATGCCAATATTGTAGAACATATTTCACTTTTCTTTTTGCAAATATGTTTGCAAATTTTTGACATTTGAATTTCTGTTGTAATTTTGGTTTGATCTTTTTTGTTTGTTTCACTGCTGATCGATCAAACGGGTGTTGGTGTAGCTGTTAATTGTCAGACTTGCTTTGTGAAGTCTTCATGTTATTTCTGAGAGGCAGGATTGTCATTTTCACTTTCACGTGTTTCTTCCATCTGCCGACGGTGTCGCCGTTTCTCATTTCACCCGTTTTTGTGCGTACGCCTGGGTCAGAGCGTGAAGGACCGCACATTTTCCCCTCAAGTTTGCTTTTTATAAATCTTGACTATTGCGTAGAGAGTGGCGTACGCCTTCTTTTGTGCGTACGCAACCTTTAGAAATGAGGCCCCTGGACCCATATGACCCACAGTCCCAGCAGTTTTTCACTGAACCTCTTCTCCAGGTACTGAAAGATTTCAAGAATTAAATGTCGCTCCCCACCAGTTTAAAATGGGATTCTTGTTCATGCATATGTTACTGAAGCTTAGACTGCCGTCATTCTTTATGCCCAACAGCAACTGCCCTGATGGGGGTATATGGGCTGCCTGCAGAAGAAAAAGTGTCAACATTTTCATTTTTCTATGAGCATGCTGCGAGTGACAGGACGTGGTGGACGGCATTGAGTCAGTATGGGTGAAGTAGGTGAGAGGCGGTACATCGTATGGATTTTTCCCTGTTTTCAACCCCAAGACCTTGTGGAAGGGGGGTTGGAGTCCTTAACCCTTGTGCTATCCTAGGCACTTTAGCAATGGGAGTTGGGTCATCTAGACCCACTAGACAGAGCTCTGAACCTTTTTTTTTCAATGATTTGTGATCTTCACTGGTGTCCATGGATTACAGGAAATCTTTCCACCTTTATCCACCTTTGTCATGGTAGGGAGAACACCTCAATGGAAGGGGGGGGTCATCTAGGATAGCACAAGGGTTACAGCAACAGTCCCATATGCCAAAACGTCACAGTGCAGCGACCTAAATGCCAGGTTTTTATGCAGCAGCACTTTTTGGCGGGCAGCAGCAGTCACATTTTTACACGCCGTGTGGTGGCCGCTAAGGAAACAGTTCACATTTTAACGGCAAGCGGAGGATTTTTGGACATAGGTCGACCACTGTCCTGCACATATGGAGGTGGTGGTTAGGGTTAGAGGTGACATTTATATCTGAAATAGGAAGGATGGGCCTGTGTGAGCGTTTCTGTGAATGAGTGAAACTCGGGGGAGGAAGGAAATACAGAACGGTTCCCAACCCACAGCGAGTCCATTCCATCATTCCCGTTTATGAGCCGTTCGTTCGTAAAAGCCAATTTCTACTGAATTTGACTTTGTAACTTAGTATTTCCTTTACATAGCATAATTGTGTGTGTCAGTAGTATGGAATTTTATTTTCTGCGCTGCAAATATTTTCTTATTACCGGCTGGACGTCGGTTATTTACGGCTGTGGACGCCACCGTCTGGAGACTTTCACGTCTCATACGGTCAGAGCCGCTGTGGGCGCCAGGGCGTTGCCTGATTTAGTAATGACGTCATCCCCGCCTGACTGACGGCCGCCGTCTGCATTTATGATCATGCCATTGATATTCTAAAAGATCTGGCGGCGGCAGATAATCTTGAAGACTCTGCCGATGCCTACCCATCGGGTGGTGGCCCTCGTTTCTGTGACCGGAGCTCCACTGATGCCCCTAGCACACCAGGCTATGTCTGACTGTTAGAAAGGAGTGTAGTGTGCAGATCCTACGGGCAATTACTAGGGAAGCAACGGATCATAACGATCACGGCTGATCCCTGATCCATGTGGATCTCCTGCCACAGTTTGGCACACACACGTAACACAGATCCCCGCTGAGCGGGGGGGGGCATCTCTATGTCTGTGTTCATGATTTACAGACTCTCCCTGTGAGAAGCAGCAGCTGCATCTGAATGACAGAAACTTTGTGCGGTGCAGCTGGACACTGTTGTGGTTGTTCCGCGTCCTTTTCTTCATTTAGAACAAAGAGTCCTCAGCTCATAGACTCGATCCAGTCATGCTGGTGCAGTTCAGTTTGATGGGTCTTGCAGTGCTTTAACTGAACTTGGTTGTTATGCACAGCTTTAAAAGTGAATTAAATTTGAATGGACCTGGGAGTTACCTGAAAATGGAGGAGAAGCAGAAGCAGGTTACCTCGAAGCGGTTCTGTCGAGTGGGGATGTCCACGGCCGTCAGGTCCACCATGTTCCTGAACTGGCCGTTGGTGTGGTCCCTCAGGAAGGTCAGCACTGGGATCACGCCGTCAGGATGGATCATGACTTCCAACTCATTGAAGCAGGTCACCTGCAGGGGTACAGGGTCAAACTTCTTAAATCTGAATATCTTGGTTCAATAAAAAAACAAAGACTGTGTTATCATCTTAAGAATACGACCAGAGTCAGACCTTTTGTCTCCAGGTCCAGTGCAAAGATATTAATTCATGCATTTATCCTATCCAGCTGCAAAGTTGTTCTCCATTGTCTTATAAACAAACAGAGCAGAGTACAGCTTGTGCAGAACTCAGCAATCCACCACATAACAGCAGGTTGACTGAAATGGCATCTGATCAGCTTTGGAAAGACTCTTAAGATTCTTTCAAAGTTTTATAAACGTTTTGTGAACGTCTTATGGTCTTGGGTTTCCTATTTAACTGAATGACTTATGCACCTGTCACCTCTCAGATCAGGTCTGCTCTCAGTTGGAATGGAAAGCGCATGGACCAACCTGAACCTGCTGGACGTACTTGGGCATCATCTCTGCCACATACTCTCCAAATGCTGCAAGCTGGTTGTGCGTGACGGGGTCTTTGGCCCGGACGGTGGCTGGGGAAGGACACACGACAAAAGATGAGATCACAACAACACAGTTCTGCAACGGTTCTCCTGGGACCACAGCTTCAGAGCGCCATGAACGAGGAGTCCAGATGGATCTGAACTGTAAGACGTCGCATCGTTGCTAGGATACTCACGGCGGGTCTCAGAGGACGAGCTCTGACGCCCAACCTGCTGCCTGAGCGGAAAGGAACTTCTGGAAGCTGAAGACAAGAAGAGACTGAATCAGGGTAAGGCTGAGGAGCAGAGGCCAACACACAAACCATGGTCCATTACAGCCAGCTTGGTGGGTTTATCAGGGGAGGGGGGGTTCTGATCACATTGTTCTATTGTGGACGTTCTGACAGCTTTGTCATTTGTGGTTTAAGTGGTGCAGTGGAACATGCAGCATTAGGGGTGTGACGATAACTGCATCACCGCAGCGATGACGCATTACCGAACGTCACGGTTTTTTTTTTTGGTTGAAAGTTCTGCATATGGTGTATGATTGGAACTATGATAAACACATTCAACTTTGCTGATAATTTACTTTTTCTTCGAGTCCTGTGTGTGGAAAAAGCCTGCGTCCTCCAGGGACAGCCCATTATTCATATTATGGGGGACTGATTTTAATTAACTGCTTGCCATGTTTTAGTATTTGTAATGTTTACAGATAATTTTAAATTAAATACACACAAACACGGGCATAAAAACAATAGCTTAACTGAAACAGTTGGAGTTAGATGTTGATAGCAAGTACGCCTACCGGTAGCTTCATTTGGTATAGGCCATATAAGCGCTCAAGAATAATAATAGCTACGAATTTAGTCTCTAAATCCAATACTGTGTCGGATATTTGGGCACACTTTGGCTTTGAGGCAGATGACAAGGGACAGCCGGTGAATTTGGACAAGGCAATATGCCGTATTTGTCGTACAAAAGTTTCTGTCTCCAGAGGAAATAATTTTATTTAAGATCCCATCTGTGAATAAACCATCCCGCGGCGTTTGCTGGACTTGGGAGCACCAGCAGCAGACAAACTACAACCTCAGGCCAGCAGCGACAGTTGGGAGTCTCTGAGGCCTTTGCAAGAGGAGCGAAGTACCAAAGAGGCAGTAATTGGTGACGAGCACTGACTGACAGCGTGACTCGTTACATGGTTGAGGAAATGGTGCCATTTCGTACCGTTGAGAAGCCAGCGTTCAAAGCCATGTTACATGAATTTGACAAGCAATATGTACTTCCTGAACAAAAGTACTTTTCTCAAACAGCAATCCCTGAAAAGTATCTGTCAGCAAAGGACGGCGTGATACAGGAGTTAAAATCCATCGATTATTTCTCAGTGACAGCTGAATGTGGTCAAGCGTAAACAATGTGCGATACATGACCAGACATTATCTGAGCGCCTGGAGACTGTGAAAGCCACACAGCTACAGACAACCTGGCGGAAGCCCTCAGATCCTCCTTCCAAGAGTGGTCCCTGGATGAGAGGAAACTGGTCTGCATTACAACGGAGCACAAGCTGCCCCAACACGGCTTAGTTCTGGTGAGTTGTGTGCTAAACTTCAATTCTACTTTCTTTAGAAGTTTTTTTTTCAGGTAACAGTCCGTGAAAATAAACGCACTCATCCTAACGAAACTTGTTAAAACTTTGAACAATTTATTCTACATAATAAAGGGTTGCAAATGGTGACAAAACCTGCTGTATAATTCATATTAGACTCTAAAGATATAAAAAAAGAAATGTGATTTTATATTATTGTTGATATGTTTATGAGGACTGGAGACAGCGGCACGGCCACAGTGTATGAAAAATACATTTTATTGCATAGGACAAAAAGCATAGCCTAATTGGGGATTACAATTGTGTTTTAATTTTTCACAGGATTGTCCTACAAGGTGGGGCACAAAGCAGAAAATAACTGCACGCATTCTGGAGCAAATCCCAGCCATTAGGCGGGTTTTAATGGATGACTGACGCAGCCAACATTTGATTCTAACATGGCAGGACATCGAAGTGCTCGAATCCATCAATGCAGCGCTGAAAAAGGTCGCAGATTTTACCGATGCGCTGTCTTCCGAGAAGACGGTTACAGCGTCCTCTGTTTTACCAGTCCTGCAGTTATTAACTGAGGATATTTTGCTCCCAACCGATGAAGATACAAAGTTGACGCGCAGCATGAAACACAGTATGGTTGAAGACAAATATAGTGCACCTGCAACACAGCAACTGTGGGCAAAGGCGTCATTTACTGATACGAGGCGGACATCAACCCACAACATGGCATTAAAGATGCGCTCCTGGAGGAGATGCTGGCAATGCCAGAAGAGCGGCGTGATATGGGGGGGGGGCTGCAATGAGTGCTGCTGCGGCCGGAGACGGAGAAGGAGGAAGTGCGTCGTCTTCTCTTCCAAAAAAGAAACTTGGACCAATGACGACCTGCTTGGATTGAGAAGAGCACAATCCTCCAATCCGGTTCCAAAAAGACACTGAAGCCAGGAGATATTTGCAGGAGGATCCCTGCGTTTCAAAACATTGCCGTAGGTGGATAGAAGAATAGACCTGAGACCACCATTCTTATCCTTCTTGACAAAGATGGCTTCTTTCACTCCTCGCTCAAACCATCCTCTGTCTCTGGCTAGAATTCGGACTTCACTATCCTCGAACGAGTGGCCTTTGACTCTTAATGACCAGAAACCATGTAGGCTAAGTTGACAATACCATCCAGTTTCAGGTCTGACTCCTCCCCCATGAGCGCATATATACCAGCTCTTTGACCAGCTAATTCAGAATTGACAAAGCCTCTTGGATAAGAGGTGAAACGTCTTGTAACTTTAAAAACCAAGTCCAGATGACCCCTAAACCTACTACAATGGAACCAACCTGGATGAATGAGAGTCTTCATAAGTGAGTGAAAACTGTTCTAGTTTTCTTATTGCTCACCATCGTGTCGCTGTAGCAAATTGGAAAATCCAAAGTTGAATAAAAAGTGTTGGAGACAGCTGTGTTTTTACACACTGATGCTGCGATGATGCTAAAGCTAAAGGCTACGATGCTAACGAGCTGTTCCGTGTGTCGCCTTCACGAAATCACGGACCGTTGTGGGTCCCAAAACTGTTCGGCCTGCGACTGATGATGACGTTGTTCTATTTGATTGGCTGTACGTTGGTCTGATGACATGTAAGATACTGAATGGTGCGGACAAATTACGGTGCGATTGTTTAAACGCTACAGTGATCCCCTGCTATAAAACGGTTTACTTTACACGGTTTTGTTACTTCACGGATTTGCATCGTGCATTGTGTTCTGCATTCTGATTGGCTAAAAAGTCACTCCGCTTCTTCTCTACCTGTGCGTCAATAACGTTGCAGTTTAATATGTACACTTTTGTAAAACAGCTCGCTAAATTTACAACACGTACGTGCAAATTATCCTGGGATCTTAGTTTCTCTAAAACCCATAGAAAAGAGCGACAACAGCTGTCAATCACTATGTTCTTCTCCTGAACAAACACAGCTGCACCGCGGGCTTCAAAAGAAGAAAACACTGCAGAGTGGAGTCAGGATGAAGCGGCTCAGTCTGAAGAGCAGTGAAATACACCTGAGTCACTATTTGTCCCACTGTACTTTGTATTTTTTTAATAATAATTTTAAATCTTCTCCAGTTTAATCCAATTAATCGGGTGGCGGTGGGCGGGGCTAATCTCCGCGATTTGAAGCCTTCTGTTCACATTGATGATTCAAATTATTATTTGACAGTACAGTACAGAAGTTATTTGTTAAAACAAAAACGTTTCTAAAGTACTTTTATTTGTGAAACAAATGCTTAAGCCTGTAAAATGGTTTCTTCTTTCTTTTCAATGTATAATTGAGTATTTAATTTTATATTAATTGTAAGAAAAAAAGGGTTTCTACTTCACGGATTTTCCCTATCACGGGTTTTTTTGGAACGTAACCCCCGCAAAAAATAAGGGTTTACTGTAATACGATTCTTAATTTTGTCTGGACACGACTGGAAACACAGATTCTCGTGATTGTTTACTCATTCTGTCAGGACAGAACTTCTCTCTGCCTGGTCAAACACTGTTCCAAAGCCGCTCCTCTACTCAGAAGCCCGGTTCTCCTGAATCCACATAGAACAGCCGGACCGACTGCGGTCCGAACCCTTCTCTGGAGCGCACACTGTCACAAAGCATCTCCCTGCCTGGGAACACGGAGCTACGAGGCGCCAGCTGCTCTGATCACTGACACGGCTCGCTCATGTGGAGCAGTCGGTTGAATCCAACAGCCACAGATCTTTTTAAACCTCTATAAACACTACAAAGAATAATGTCAGACGCAACTTATGTGTCTGACAACTTAACTTAACTTTAAGTTACAAATGGAAACGTGAAATGATAATATGTAGAGTCCGAGCAGATCTGGACGCTAAGTAGTTTGTCCAAGTGGGGCTACCGTAGTGTGACGTCATCATTAGTGTCAGGCCCACGAACGGTTATTGCACGCCAAACAGATTTGGTTCCTACACCAGTTTATAGTCAGACAATATTTTCATGGAGCGAAATTTAATACGTGGCGGATAAAAAACTGAATTCACTAAAAACTGTATTTCATTAATATAATAACAGACGCTTTGTATAAAACTTTATTAGTAGTGTCTTTGTAACATAACAGAGCCTGATAAATGTAGTGTTGCTCAATAAAGTAAAAGCAGGGAGAAAATACATTGATTTAAACGAAAATTTAAATTTAAAATAACAAAATAGGAGATTTGATTTTTTGGCCGTGTGGCCCCGCCTGCTGGTTTTCATGGGTTGGGAGGGGCTGGTGGTCAGTAGACTACTCATAAATGTTTGAATGGATGAATGAATTAACATTATAATACACTTAAAAGCTCAGAAAATTGATTTTCATGATATAAACATATTTACAGGCTTAATTAATAAGTTATTTCTAGAATTTAACACTGAGCCTATCAGCTCCAGGAAACCAGCCTCATTCTAGCCTTTGGTTGCAGGAAGCTCTTTATTTTTTAACGTAGACAGACAAAGAAGCTGTGACCAGAAAAATAATCCATGAAAAAAATTTACATAAATTATCTTTAAATAGATAATCAGAATATAAAAGAGTCAGACAATCTTCTATGACGTCACACTCAGTCCAGACAGTTCTCTCATGATGATACAGTCGATCCCGGTAATGCAACCCTCGCGCGTGCTCCTTAGGAGTCTTTAGACATCATGGCTTAATGATAACCTGTCACAGGGAAGTTGATTGCCAACATTTAACTTTAGTGTTCTTTAACACAACAGAAGCAGCAGAGACGCGTCCGCATCGGAGTTGTTAGCATTAGCTATTAGCATTAGCAGGACCTCAAAGGTCAAAGACCTGCAGAGAAGAACGCGGCCCTGCTTTGCATCGACATGCCGGCTCCGGTTCACCCCCGGTCCTCCGGGACCGTCTGTGTGTGTTGCACCGCTGGTCTTCGTGTACTTACAGCTGAGGCTCCTTCCAACCCCGACCCGGACCATCCGCATCAACGTAGCCGCCATGTCTGCCGTCCTCCCCGGCTCTTCTTCGCTGGGAACGTGGCCGTCTGTCGCCCCCTGCTGGCGTGGAGGATGCTGTGCAGGCAGCCGGAGCCGCAGCATGGACTGTATGGACCAAGGGCCTCATTTCTAAAACTTTGCGTAGGATTTGCGTCAGAAGTGGCGTACGGATGAAACATAGGACGTGCGTACGCACAGAAATATTTGGAATTATTAACCGTGCGCACGCACATCCTACGCATCTTTCCCTTAATAAATCACAACCAATTCTAAATGCAGCGCAGCTTTAGCGGCGTCATGACACGCCCATAGTTGTCCATAAATAGTCCGTGAAACGCCCATAAATGAATATTCATTGATTGGGAAACCATGGAAAACACAGAGAGGAAATCAAAAAAACGTAACTTCACTCAATGTGAAGTAGAAGTTATCGTTGGCGAGGTGGAAAAGAGGAGAAAAGTGTTGTTTGGAGGGCACAGTGTGGGCATTACTAATGCCAAAAAGGCACGTGAGCGGCAAACGGTGGCAGACGCCGTAAATGAGGCCCTGGCCGGTCCGAGGTTGTGAGGCTACGGGGGGGGGGAAGAACAGGAGCGCCAGATGCACCGGGTGACACGCGTGGTTCCTCCGAGTGCTCCTCTGTAACGCCGGGCCCAAAAGCCCGCAGAGGTCCAACAGGACGGCTGGAGGAAGTCAGAACCGGCTCATAAGCCACTCGTCCTCATTTGTCAGCACGTCTTCTCTAAAGATGCGTTCACTCTGAATTCTTCCATTTGCCACATCTTCTAAGATCAGCCATTGTGCGTCATTCCGCATTGTGATGGAGCATTTTATTTCCCTCCATTTAATTCCATCTGACAAGCTACAGATGTCGGTAATAATCCACGTGGAAATGGGAAATTGATCAGCAAATGTAATTTCTTGTTGCTTTCTGAATGGTTGAGACATACGCCATACATTGTTTTATCAAGAATAAAACAAACTAAAGGCATATGCATGAATACCATAATTCCATATCTTATGAAGAAATGTTTTACTATGAAAACAACTTTCCCCAGTGGACAATTAGTACATCTGTCCGTCTGTCTGCACCTATATCTGCTCCTCCAGACGGACACACTGAGGAGAATATCAGTTTTGTACATTATTTCGTTCTGTTAACTAAATTATTTATGAGGATGAATTGCACTACATGCCAATATTGTAGAACATATTTCACTTTTCTTTTTGCAAATATGTTTGCAAATTTTTGACATTTGAATTTCTGTTGTAATTTTGGTTTGATCTTTTTTGTTTGTTTCACTGCTGATCGATCAAACGGGTGTTGGTGTAGCTGTTAATTGTCAGACTTGCTTTGTGAAGTCTTCATGTTATTTCTGAGAGGCAGGATTGTCATTTTCACTTTCACGTGTTTCTTCCATCTGCCGACGGTGTCGCCGTTTCTCATTTCACCCGTTTTTGTGCGTACGCCTGGGTCAGAGCGTGAAGGACCGCACATTTTCCCCTCAAGTTTGCTTTTTATAAATCTTGACTATTGCGTAGAGAGTGGCGTACGCCTTCTTTTGTGCGTACGCAACCTTTAGAAATGAGGCCCCTGGACCCATATGACCCACAGTCCCAGCAGTTTTTCACTGAACCTCTTCTCCAGGTACTGAAAGATTTCAAGAATTAAATGTCGCTCCCCACCAGTTTAAAATGGGATTCTTGTTCATGCATATGTTACTGAAGCTTAGACTGCCGTCATTCTTTATGCCCAACAGCAACTGCCCTGATGGGGGTATATGGGCTGCCTGCAGAAGAAAAAGTGTCAACATTTTCATTTTTCTATGAGCATGCTGCGAGTGACAGGACGTGGTGGACGGCATTGAGTCAGTATGGGTGAAGTAGGTGAGAGGCGGTACATCGTATGGATTTTTCCCTGTTTTCAACCCCAAGACCTTGTGGAAGGGGGGTTGGAGTCCTTAACCCTTGTGCTATCCTAGGCACTTTAGCAATGGGAGTTGGGTCATCTAGACCCACTAGACAGAGCTCTGAACCTTTTTTTTTCAATGATTTGTGATCTTCACTGGTGTCCATGGATTACAGGAAATCTTTCCACCTTTATCCACCTTTGTCATGGTAGGGAGAACACCTCAATGGAAGGGGGGGGTCATCTAGGATAGCACAAGGGTTACAGCAACAGTCCCATATGCCAAAACGTCACAGTGCAGCGACCTAAATGCCAGGTTTTTATGCAGCAGCACTTTTTGGCGGGCAGCAGCAGTCACATTTTTACACGCCGTGTGGTGGCCGCTAAGGAAACAGTTCACATTTTAACGGCAAGCGGAGGATTTTTGGACATAGGTCGACCACTGTCCTGCACATATGGAGGTGGTGGTTAGGGTTAGAGGTGACATTTATATCTGAAATAGGAAGGATGGGCCTGTGTGAGCGTTTCTGTGAATGAGTGAAACTCGGGGGAGGAAGGAAATACAGAACGGTTCCCAACCCACAGCGAGTCCATTCCATCATTCCCGTTTATGAGCCGTTCGTTCGTAAAAGCCAATTTCTACTGAATTTGACTTTGTAACTTAGTATTTCCTTTACATAGCATAATTGTGTGTGTCAGTAGTATGGAATTTTATTTTCTGCGCTGCAAATATTTTCTTATTACCGGCTGGACGTCGGTTATTTACGGCTGTGGACGCCACCGTCTGGAGACTTTCACGTCTCATACGGTCAGAGCCGCTGTGGGCGCCAGGGCGTTGCCTGATTTAGTAATGACGTCATCCCCGCCTGACTGACGGCCGCCGTCTGCATTTATGATCATGCCATTGATATTCTAAAAGATCTGGCGGCGGCAGATAATCTTGAAGACTCTGCCGATGCCTACCCATCGGGTGGTGGCCCTCGTTTCTGTGACCGGAGCTCCACTGATGCCCCTAGCACACCAGGCTATGTCTGACTGTTAGAAAGGAGTGTAGTGTGCAGATCCTACGGGCAATTACTAGGGAAGCAACGGATCATAACGATCACGGCTGATCCCTGATCCATGTGGATCTCCTGCCACAGTTTGGCACACACACGTAACACAGATCCCCGCTGAGCGGGGGGGGGCATCTCTATGTCTGTGTTCATGATTTACAGACTCTCCCTGTGAGAAGCAGCAGCTGCATCTGAATGACAGAAACTTTGTGCGGTGCAGCTGGACACTGTTGTGGTTGTTCCGCGTCCTTTTCTTCATTTAGAACAAAGAGTCCTCAGCTCATAGACTCGATCCAGTCATGCTGGTGCAGTTCAGTTTGATGGGTCTTGCAGTGCTTTAACTGAACTTGGTTGTTATGCACAGCTTTAAAAGTGAATTAAATTTGAATGGACCTGGGAGTTACCTGAAAATGGAGGAGAAGCAGAAGCAGGTTACCTCGAAGCGGTTCTGTCGAGTGGGGATGTCCACGGCCGTCAGGTCCACCATGTTCCTGAACTGGCCGTTGGTGTGGTCCCTCAGGAAGGTCAGCACTGGGATCACGCCGTCAGGATGGATCATGACTTCCAACTCATTGAAGCAGGTCACCTGCAGGGGTACAGGGTCAAACTTCTTAAATCTGAATATCTTGGTTCAATAAAAAAACAAAGACTGTGTTATCATCTTAAGAATACGACCAGAGTCAGACCTTTTGTCTCCAGGTCCAGTGCAAAGATATTAATTCATGCATTTATCCTATCCAGCTGCAAAGTTGTTCTCCATTGTCTTATAAACAAACAGAGCAGAGTACAGCTTGTGCAGAACTCAGCAATCCACCACATAACAGCAGGTTGACTGAAATGGCATCTGATCAGCTTTGGAAAGACTCTTAAGATTCTTTCAAAGTTTTATAAACGTTTTGTGAACGTCTTATGGTCTTGGGTTTCCTATTTAACTGAATGACTTATGCACCTGTCACCTCTCAGATCAGGTCTGCTCTCAGTTGGAATGGAAAGCGCATGGACCAACCTGAACCTGCTGGACGTACTTGGGCATCATCTCTGCCACATACTCTCCAAATGCTGCAAGCTGGTTGTGCGTGACGGGGTCTTTGGCCCGGACGGTGGCTGGGGAAGGACACACGACAAAAGATGAGATCACAACAACACAGTTCTGCAACGGTTCTCCTGGGACCACAGCTTCAGAGCGCCATGAACGAGGAGTCCAGATGGATCTGAACTGTAAGACGTCGCATCGTTGCTAGGATACTCACGGCGGGTCTCAGAGGACGAGCTCTGACGCCCAACCTGCTGCCTGAGCGGAAAGGAACTTCTGGAAGCTGAAGACAAGAAGAGACTGAATCAGGGTAAGGCTGAGGAGCAGAGGCCAACACACAAACCATGGTCCATTACAGCCAGCTTGGTGGGTTTATCAGGGGAGGGGGGGTTCTGATCACATTGTTCTATTGTGGACGTTCTGACAGCTTTGTCATTTGTGGTTTAAGTGGTGCAGTGGAACATGCAGCATTAGGGGTGTGACGATAACTGCATCACCGCAGCGATGACGCATTACCGAACGTCACGGTTTTTTTTTTTGGTTGAAAGTTCTGCATATGGTGTATGATTGGAACTATGATAAACACATTCAACTTTGCTGATAATTTACTTTTTCTTCGAGTCCTGTGTGTGGAAAAAGCCTGCGTCCTCCAGGGACAGCCCATTATTCATATTATGGGGGACTGATTTTAATTAACTGCTTGCCATGTTTTAGTATTTGTAATGTTTACAGATAATTTTAAATTAAATACACACAAACACGGGCATAAAAACAATAGCTTAACTGAAACAGTTGGAGTTAGATGTTGATAGCAAGTACGCCTACCGGTAGCTTCATTTGGTATAGGCCATATAAGCGCTCAAGAATAATAATAGCTACGAATTTAGTCTCTAAATCCAATACTGTGTCGGATATTTGGGCACACTTTGGCTTTGAGGCAGATGACAAGGGACAGCCGGTGAATTTGGACAAGGCAATATGCCGTATTTGTCGTACAAAAGTTTCTGTCTCCAGAGGAAATAATTTTATTTAAGATCCCATCTGTGAATAAACCATCCCGCGGCGTTTGCTGGACTTGGGAGCACCAGCAGCAGACAAACTACAACCTCAGGCCAGCAGCGACAGTTGGGAGTCTCTGAGGCCTTTGCAAGAGGAGCGAAGTACCAAAGAGGCAGTAATTGGTGACGAGCACTGACTGACAGCGTGACTCGTTACATGGTTGAGGAAATGGTGCCATTTCGTACCGTTGAGAAGCCAGCGTTCAAAGCCATGTTACATGAATTTGACAAGCAATATGTACTTCCTGAACAAAAGTACTTTTCTCAAACAGCAATCCCTGAAAAGTATCTGTCAGCAAAGGACGGCGTGATACAGGAGTTAAAATCCATCGATTATTTCTCAGTGACAGCTGAATGTGGTCAAGCGTAAACAATGTGCGATACATGACCAGACATTATCTGAGCGCCTGGAGACTGTGAAAGCCACACAGCTACAGACAACCTGGCGGAAGCCCTCAGATCCTCCTTCCAAGAGTGGTCCCTGGATGAGAGGAAACTGGTCTGCATTACAACGGAGCACAAGCTGCCCCAACACGGCTTAGTTCTGGTGAGTTGTGTGCTAAACTTCAATTCTACTTTCTTTAGAAGTTTTTTTTTCAGGTAACAGTCCGTGAAAATAAACGCACTCATCCTAACGAAACTTGTTAAAACTTTGAACAATTTATTCTACATAATAAAGGGTTGCAAATGGTGACAAAACCTGCTGTATAATTCATATTAGACTCTAAAGATATAAAAAAAGAAATGTGATTTTATATTATTGTTGATATGTTTATGAGGACTGGAGACAGCGGCACGGCCACAGTGTATGAAAAATACATTTTATTGCATAGGACAAAAAGCATAGCCTAATTGGGGATTACAATTGTGTTTTAATTTTTCACAGGATTGTCCTACAAGGTGGGGCACAAAGCAGAAAATAACTGCACGCATTCTGGAGCAAATCCCAGCCATTAGGCGGGTTTTAATGGATGACTGACGCAGCCAACATTTGATTCTAACATGGCAGGACATCGAAGTGCTCGAATCCATCAATGCAGCGCTGAAAAAGGTCGCAGATTTTACCGATGCGCTGTCTTCCGAGAAGACGGTTACAGCGTCCTCTGTTTTACCAGTCCTGCAGTTATTAACTGAGGATATTTTGCTCCCAACCGATGAAGATACAAAGTTGACGCGCAGCATGAAACACAGTATGGTTGAAGACAAATATAGTGCACCTGCAACACAGCAACTGTGGGCAAAGGCGTCATTTACTGATACGAGGCGGACATCAACCCACAACATGGCATTAAAGATGCGCTCCTGGAGGAGATGCTGGCAATGCCAGAAGAGCGGCGTGATATGGGGGGGGGGCTGCAATGAGTGCTGCTGCGGCCGGAGACGGAGAAGGAGGAAGTGCGTCGTCTTCTCTTCCAAAAAAGAAACTTGGACCAATGACGACCTGCTTGGATTGAGAAGAGCACAATCCTCCAATCCGGTTCCAAAAAGACACTGAAGCCAGGAGATATTTGCAGGAGGATCCCTGCGTTTCAAAACATTGCCGTAGGTGGATAGAAGAATAGACCTGAGACCACCATTCTTATCCTTCTTGACAAAGATGGCTTCTTTCACTCCTCGCTCAAACCATCCTCTGTCTCTGGCTAGAATTCGGACTTCACTATCCTCGAACGAGTGGCCTTTGACTCTTAATGACCAGAAACCATGTAGGCTAAGTTGACAATACCATCCAGTTTCAGGTCTGACTCCTCCCCCATGAGCGCATATATACCAGCTCTTTGACCAGCTAATTCAGAATTGACAAAGCCTCTTGGATAAGAGGTGAAACGTCTTGTAACTTTAAAAACCAAGTCCAGATGACCCCTAAACCTACTACAATGGAACCAACCTGGATGAATGAGAGTCTTCATAAGTGAGTGAAAACTGTTCTAGTTTTCTTATTGCTCACCATCGTGTCGCTGTAGCAAATTGGAAAATCCAAAGTTGAATAAAAAGTGTTGGAGACAGCTGTGTTTTTACACACTGATGCTGCGATGATGCTAAAGCTAAAGGCTACGATGCTAACGAGCTGTTCCGTGTGTCGCCTTCACGAAATCACGGACCGTTGTGGGTCCCAAAACTGTTCGGCCTGCGACTGATGATGACGTTGTTCTATTTGATTGGCTGTACGTTGGTCTGATGACATGTAAGATACTGAATGGTGCGGACAAATTACGGTGCGATTGTTTAAACGCTACAGTGATCCCCTGCTATAAAACGGTTTACTTTACACGGTTTTGTTACTTCACGGATTTGCATCGTGCATTGTGTTCTGCATTCTGATTGGCTAAAAAGTCACTCCGCTTCTTCTCTACCTGTGCGTCAATAACGTTGCAGTTTAATATGTACACTTTTGTAAAACAGCTCGCTAAATTTACAACACGTACGTGCAAATTATCCTGGGATCTTAGTTTCTCTAAAACCCATAGAAAAGAGCGACAACAGCTGTCAATCACTATGTTCTTCTCCTGAACAAACACAGCTGCACCGCGGGCTTCAAAAGAAGAAAACACTGCAGAGTGGAGTCAGGATGAAGCGGCTCAGTCTGAAGAGCAGTGAAATACACCTGAGTCACTATTTGTCCCACTGTACTTTGTATTTTTTTAATAATAATTTTAAATCTTCTCCAGTTTAATCCAATTAATCGGGTGGCGGTGGGCGGGGCTAATCTCCGCGATTTGAAGCCTTCTGTTCACATTGATGATTCAAATTATTATTTGACAGTACAGTACAGAAGTTATTTGTTAAAACAAAAACGTTTCTAAAGTACTTTTATTTGTGAAACAAATGCTTAAGCCTGTAAAATGGTTTCTTCTTTCTTTTCAATGTATAATTGAGTATTTAATTTTATATTAATTGTAAGAAAAAAAGGGTTTCTACTTCACGGATTTTCCCTATCACGGGTTTTTTTGGAACGTAACCCCCGCAAAAAATAAGGGTTTACTGTAATACGATTCTTAATTTTGTCTGGACACGACTGGAAACACAGATTCTCGTGATTGTTTACTCATTCTGTCAGGACAGAACTTCTCTCTGCCTGGTCAAACACTGTTCCAAAGCCGCTCCTCTACTCAGAAGCCCGGTTCTCCTGAATCCACATAGAACAGCCGGACCGACTGCGGTCCGAACCCTTCTCTGGAGCGCACACTGTCACAAAGCATCTCCCTGCCTGGGAACACGGAGCTACGAGGCGCCAGCTGCTCTGATCACTGACACGGCTCGCTCATGTGGAGCAGTCGGTTGAATCCAACAGCCACAGATCTTTTTAAACCTCTATAAACACTACAAAGAATAATGTCAGACGCAACTTATGTGTCTGACAACTTAACTTAACTTTAAGTTACAAATGGAAACGTGAAATGATAATATGTAGAGTCCGAGCAGATCTGGACGCTAAGTAGTTTGTCCAAGTGGGGCTACCGTAGTGTGACGTCATCATTAGTGTCAGGCCCACGAACGGTTATTGCACGCCAAACAGATTTGGTTCCTACACCAGTTTATAGTCAGACAATATTTTCATGGAGCGAAATTTAATACGTGGCGGATAAAAAACTGAATTCACTAAAAACTGTATTTCATTAATATAATAACAGACGCTTTGTATAAAACTTTATTAGTAGTGTCTTTGTAACATAACAGAGCCTGATAAATGTAGTGTTGCTCAATAAAGTAAAAGCAGGGAGAAAATACATTGATTTAAACGAAAATTTAAATTTAAAATAACAAAATAGGAGATTTGATTTTTTGGCCGTGTGGCCCCGCCTGCTGGTTTTCATGGGTTGGGAGGGGCTGGTGGTCAGTAGACTACTCATAAATGTTTGAATGGATGAATGAATTAACATTATAATACACTTAAAAGCTCAGAAAATTGATTTTCATGATATAAACATATTTACAGGCTTAATTAATAAGTTATTTCTAGAATTTAACACTGAGCCTATCAGCTCCAGGAAACCAGCCTCATTCTAGCCTTTGGTTGCAGGAAGCTCTTTATTTTTTAACGTAGACAGACAAAGAAGCTGTGACCAGAAAAATAATCCATGAAAAAAATTTACATAAATTATCTTTAAATAGATAATCAGAATATAAAAGAGTCAGACAATCTTCTATGACGTCACACTCAGTCCAGACAGTTCTCTCATGATGATACAGTCGATCCCGGTAATGCAACCCTCGCGCGTGCTCCTTAGGAGTCTTTAGACATCATGGCTTAATGATAACCTGTCACAGGGAAGTTGATTGCCAACATTTAACTTTAGTGTTCTTTAACACAACAGAAGCAGCAGAGACGCGTCCGCATCGGAGTTGTTAGCATTAGCTATTAGCATTAGCAGGACCTCAAAGGTCAAAGACCTGCAGAGAAGAACGCGGCCCTGCTTTGCATCGACATGCCGGCTCCGGTTCACCCCCGGTCCTCCGGGACCGTCTGTGTGTGTTGCACCGCTGGTCTTCGTGTACTTACAGCTGAGGCTCCTTCCAACCCCGACCCGGACCATCCGCATCAACGTAGCCGCCATGTCTGCCGTCCTCCCCGGCTCTTCTTCGCTGGGAACGTGGCCGTCTGTCGCCCCCTGCTGG
>CM074489.1:470804-489540 GCA_037389245.1 Oryzias sinensis
CTCGCGTGATTTGATGTTGGGCTGAGGAGTTTATTCTCACATCATAATAGACTTTGAACCAAGATCCATGCAAAAAGGCAGCTTGGAAAAGGAGTCAACCAGCTGTGAAAGTTGAATACAGACTGGTAATTTATCAAAGACCTCCGAAGTGACAGGCAGCCACGAGGAAGTTAACTTATGTATGTTTTGGTGAATCTGTAAATGTCAAGTCTAACAGTTTTTGTACAACTCTGTTCTGTAGTTTTCACGGCGTTACATGGAGTGAAGACATTAAAACGCGCCTTCTTGAGAATACCGTGTCCAGCATTGTCATTGAGGAGGAACAGTGAAGAAAACTCTACAACAGATCTGTTTTCTAAATGTCCCGTTAACGTCTGTGGTGTAGCGTCCTCCTCTCAGAGTTCACGGTCACTCCCACTCCACACGTAGGCATTCTCCACAATGAAACGACATCCAAACGAGAAAAAGGAATCCTCTCACCCAAGGGTTGACTGTCCACGTTTGTCCAGACAGAAACAATCCCCAAACGGATCCAATGCCTCTGGAGTTAGATGAGCTTCTTTTTCTCTTCAGGTCTCTCAGACTCCCTGAAGTCCCCCCCCCCTACTTTTGTCCTCTTTATCAAATCAGTCCCCGGTACCGTCAGTCACATGACTTACAGCTGACGTGTCCTTAATACAAAACAATAACACCACATTTCTGAATGACATTTCCTGAGGAAATAGGACTTTAGTGTTCTGGGAACAAATGTTTTTGACACAGAATTTAATCATTATGTCAATTCCTTATTTTAAATACTTTTATGGCTACAGGACCTCGGACCATCTGTCCCCTACCCCATCCCTGGTGGGGGGTACCAGGCCCTTGGCAACGGTGGCAGTGTCCCCTGGGTGCTGGTTTCCTGGACCCGGCAGTCCTCTCTCCATGCAGGGGGGGGGGGGTGTCCCTGAGCTCTGTGGCAGACCAAGAGCCGGGGATCACAACACACCTGAGCCGGGGGGTGCCTGAGTCTCTATGGTGGGGGTTCTGGTCCCCCTTTCTATAATCCTTCTTCTATATCCTATCCTATCTATATCTTTTCCGTCTGGTCCATATCTGAGAGTGTTACAGATATAATTCATGTCAATACGTTTTCCAAACGGGTTTATTCTGACCTCTGAATCATCATTATTCATTTATTCTGACCTCTGAATGTCCAGACATACCTCAGGTGTCTGAACATTCAGAACCGCTGTTGTTAAAGTGACATATGTCCATCACCAGAGGCCCTCAGCTCTCATCAGTAGTTGAAGTTATAAACTGACCAATCAGATGCCTCAGTGAAAGTGGGCGGAGCCTGCTGGCCCCCACCTTCCGATCTTCAAAACCTTTGATTGACCATGGAAACACAGACTGACTCAGACTGATCACTGCTCGCTGACGTCTGGCTCCAACATGACGGCGTCCGTATGGTGAAAAGATGATGACTGAATGATCTGGTTTGGTTGAGGCGGCGTGACGTCACTCAGTCGGTCATCTTCATCCCCTTCCTCCTGAAAACTCCTCCTCTTCCTCTCTAATCTTTGTTCTGGTCTCCAACCAGGTTCCTCCTAAACCTCCTGATTCCGGCTCCTGTCCGTCGTTGGAGACCTGCAGCAGCCGGTTCTGTTCTGCAGATGTGAACATCATAGGCCCGGTTTGCTCTGAACATCTGGGTTTAGAACCCTGAGCAGAACTTCAATCCTACCAGAGAACCAAGCTGCAGTCCAGGTCAGCTCTGTAGAACCGGCTCCTTCACAGACCAGTCCAGAGACCCACAGCGCCCCCTGCTGGTTCAGACCAACCAGAGGAACTGAAGGCTGCTTTGGAACGGACAGGAACCAGAGGGTCCACTCTAGACCCCCCCCCCCCGACCTGTTCTGGAGGACATTCAGACTCTGATGGAAGGTTCTGAAGGATTCTGTCATCTGGATCTAAGTGGATCAGAGAAGCTTAAAGGTTCTGCTGGTTCTGAAGACGTTTATTTACAGAAGTCTGAAGGACCCCCCCCCACAGTCCACACTAAGAACCACGGGGGGTTTGCCCCCTGCTGGACACACCCCCTCCAGACGTCTCTACAAGCTTCAGCAGAAAGTCACAGACCTGGGGAGGGGGGAGGGGTCAGAACGGTTTATTAGCCCCCTGTTACCATGGTAACCACAGGTGATGATGGCAGGGGGCGGGGTCACAGTTTTACAATGAGACTCATCAGCATCGCTGACCGGGTTAATTTACATTCCTGCTTACAAAAAGAGAGAGAGAATCCACGAGAGTGTGCACGTGAGAGTGCATGTGAGAGTGCATGTGTGCGTCCCCGCGGTAACACTGATGTCACTGAGCTCCTCAGAGCTGCAGGGGGGAGTCCTGTGGCCCCCTCCTGCAGCTCTGCTCACAGACCTGCCCCCACGTGCGTGCGCCTGGGCGCGTGCACGTGCTAGCGGTCCAGGACGTGGGTCTTGTAGAGGCGGTTCATCTGCTCCAGGAAGATGAAGGTGAGGACGGTGTGCGGGCCGAGGCGGGCGTAGTACGGCGTGAAGCCCTTCCACAGCGAGAAGAAGCCCTCCCTCCCCACCACGCGCACCAGCACCTCCTGAGGGGCGGAGTCACAGAGCCAGTCAGCACAGGCTTCTCTGATTGGTCCACGTGAGGAGGTGCAGGACTCACCAGACCGTTCTTGTACTCCGGCTTCCCGTCAATCATCCTCATGTTCTGGATTCTGGGGAGGAGGAGGAGGAGTTTAGAGGATCTGGACCAGAACCGCCTTCTAGACGCTCTGTTCTGGTCCAGACCGCCCTGCCAAAGGTCCAGAACCAGACCGAGGAGGAGTTTAGAGGATCTGGACCAGAACCACCTTTTAAAGGCTCTGTTCTGGACCAGAACCGCCTTCTAGACGCTCTGTTCTGGACCAGAACCGCCTTTTAAAGGCTCTGTTCTGGACCAGAACCGCCTTCTAGACGCTCTGTTCTGGACCAGAACCGCCTTTTAAAGGCTCTGTTCTGGACCAGAACCGCCTTCTAGACGCTCTGTTCTGGACCAGACCGCCTTTTAAAGGCTCTGTTCTGGACCAGAACCGCCTTTTAAAGGCTCTGTTCTAGACCAGAACCGCCTTCTAGACGCTCTGTTCTGGACCAGACCGCCCTGCCAAAGGTCCAGAACCAGGCCGAGGAGGAGTTTAGAAGTTCTGGACCAGAACCGTCCCCCCAAGGTCCAGAACCAGACCAGAGGAGGAGGACAAACCCCCGTCACTCCTGTGGGGTAGATGGGGGGAGGGGCCGACCTTCCTCTGACCTCACCTGGTCTTCACGATGTCGACCGGCATGGACGCCGCCGTGGTCACCAGACCGCTGATCATGCTGGCGCAGAAATGGCAGAGGATGTCGTCTCCAAAGTAACCTGCAGACAGGAGGGGGCGGAGTCACAGCCGGGCTGGGCGGAGTCATAGCCGGGCTGGGCGTGTTCAGTGTGCGGTTCCGGGTGTGTACCTGAGTCCAGCAGGGCCTGCTTGGACTGCGAGTAGGAGGCCAGCTGAGCGGCGTTGACCACCACGGCCCGGGCCATGGTGGGGATGCAGCCCTGAAACACAGAGGGGCATCAGCAGGGGGAGGGGCTCAGACACCCGCTGACCCTCTGAGGTGAACCCTGAAGGTGGTTTCCATGGAAACAGTGAGGAACATCTATGGACCATTGGACTGAATATCACATGTGTACACACTGGTCACTCTGTCAGAAACACCTGTCCAGGTGGTCCAGCTGCTCGTTAAGTCTCTAATCAGCCAATCACAAGGCAGCAACGTAAAGCATGTCTACATGGTCCAGAGGATCTGCTGCAGAGCATCAGAACGGAGAACAAAGCTGACTGAAGGGACTTTGATGGTTGTTGGTTCCAGACGGGCTGCTCTGAGGATTCAGGAACATCTGATCTGCTGGGATTTTCACCCACAACCATCTCTAGAGTTCACAGAGAGAACATCCAGACAGCAGCAGTTCTGGGGATGGATTTAGGCTGCAGGCGGTAGAGCAGGTTGTCCAACAACCAAAGGGTTTCCCAGCCAGCTGTCGCCCCCCGAGCACGGCCAGTCTGCAGCTCACTGCTCCCCCAGGGGAGGGGTCAAAATGCACAGAACAAGGGAAATGTCTGGAGGTCAGAGGTCAGACTGGTTCCAGCTGAGGTCTGCAGAAGAGCATCTCTGAAAGAACAACCCGTCCAGCCTGGAGGCAGATGGACTACAGCAGCAGGAGACCACAGCGGGTTCCACTGCTGTCAGCTAAGAACAGGAACCTGAGGCTACAATTCACACAGAATCACCAGAACTGGACCATAGAAGATGGAAAAACCTGTCTGGTCTGATGAGTCTGCTGAACCATTCAGATGGTAGGGTCAGAATTTGGCCTCAACCACATGATGGTGTGGGGGGTATTCACTTTGGACCCCTTGGTACCAGTTGAGCATGGTTCCATCACCATAGTCCACCTGAGTATTGATGCTGACCATGTCCATCCCTTCATGACCACAGTGGACCATCTTCTGATGCTACCTCCAGCAGGATAAGGCTCCATGCCATGAAGCTGGAATCATCTAATGCCTGGACTGGACTGGTTTCTAGAACATTCTCTGGACTCAAACGGACTCCACAGTCACCAGAACCCAGTAGAGAACCTTTGGGATGTGGTGGAGCGGGAGACCAGCATCATGGATGTTCAGCAGACAGATGTGTGATGCTGTCATGTCAACATGGACCAGAGTCTGGGGAATGTTTCCAGAACTGTGTTGGATCAGAGCCACCAAGGATGAAGGCGGTTCTGAAGGCTAAAGGGTCCAAGCCGGTACCAGCCAGGTGGACCTGATGCAGTGACCTGTGCATGTTCATGCTGGCTGTGTTCTGCTTTGATCTCATCGTTAGGACTGCCCCCTGCTCCTACAGCCCCGCCCCTCTGACCTCCTGGGGGAGGAGCCTAAAGGTTCTCCAGACTGGGATGAAGGCTCACCCTCCACAGCGTGGTGACCCCCTCCTCCCGGGTGATGCGGGCCAGAGCGTTGAACACGTTGCTGTAGCCCCTCCTCTGGTCGGCGGGCAGCCTGCACGGAGACAGCAGTCAGACGGCGGTGCACGCCAGCGTGTCTGTCGCTACCTGACCTGCAACGGCGTCCAGATCCGCCCGCATGAGCGCGTCTACGACAGCGGAAGACGTGAAGAACTATAACGACGTCCTAAAAGGTTCAAAATCATGAAAACTTTATTTAATGCTGACAAAAGCTGGAGAAAACATGGACACGGTCCCTACTGCACATGTGCAGATGTCTTCTTCTGTGGTGTTTGACAGCAGTTTACTCCCACAGCGCCCTCTACTGACTTTCATGAACTCCTTTACTCGTTAGCGGCTAAAGCGGCGGCTGTCTGTCACGTCTCCTCAGAGGAAACTCCTCCTCTCTGAGACTTTCATGTCTGTGACGACAACATACGGTTCTATAGGGTTGTTTAGGCCACGCCCCTCAGCAGTCTGACTGCTGTGTCAATGTTGGAGACAAGAAGACGTGACGCACGGATTTACACATGCAGGACCCATCGGGTTTCTGGAACCGATCAGGTAGCGACAGTGTCAACCAATCAGAGAGGGCCTCTCACCGTCCGTCTGCCGTCATCCGGATCAGAGCCACCTCTGCCGGAGTGCCCACGAACGCCCCGACTGCACCCGCCGTCATACCAATGAGCGCCTGCAGGGGGAGCACAGCAGCTCAGTACCTGCAGCTTACAGGGGGAGGAGCTTACATGGGAGGGGCATACATGAGGAGGGGCACACATGGAAGAAGCTTACATGGGAGGGGCTAACAGGGGGAGGAGCTTACATGGGAGGGGCATACATGAGGAGGGGCACACATGGGAGAAGCTTACATGGGAGGGGCTAACAGGGGGAGGAGCTTACAGGGGGAGGGGCTAACAGAGACGTTTACATGGGGAGGGGCTTACAGAGGAGGAGCTTATATGGGGAGAAACTTACAGGGGAGGGGCTCTCTCCTACCTTGAGGAGGAAGTTGGGGGGCCGTCCGTCGTCCCCCGTCATCCTCTCAAACAGGATGGTGTAGATGCCCAGGCGGGTGGTGGTGTAGGTGGCCTGCCGCAGCAGACCTGCAGACAGACTGAGGGACAGAGGGACGGTCAGACCCCGCCTCCCCGTCCCAGCATGCATCGCTCCCACAGGAAGTACCCGGTGTAGATGCCGCCCACCCCCTCGTTCCTCAGGATGGAGAAGAGGGCGTGGAAGCTGGTCTTGTACTCGCGGGCCTTGGTGCCCTGGCCGCTCAGCTGCATCCGGTTCTTCACCAGGTCCAGAGGCTGCACGAACACCGTGGCCCCCATCCTGGAACCAGAACCAAGAGACAGAGCCAGAACCGTGAGACAGAGCCAGGACCGTGAGACGAAGCCAGAACCATGAGACGGAGCCAGAACCGTGAGACGGAACCAAAACCTCTGCTGCCACACAAGACTGACCCAACAGAACCGTTACAGAACCACCTGACAGAACTAAGCTGCTCTCAGGGATTGTTCATGGATCCAAACTAACGTTCAGAGGTGGAGAACAGAACGGGTCCTTCAGAACCACAGAACCACAGACAGGAAACCTCCCAAAGGTTTAGCTGGACTCAGCAGGTCTTCATCTGCAGCTAGACCCAGACAGAAACCGAACTGACTGCAGCTCCAAGAGGCGGAGACACATGCAGACAGGTGTGACTCCGCCTCCTCCAGGTGCTGAGGGTTCTGAAGCTCCTGCAGGAGCAGACATGGACCCGCAGAACCTTTGACCTCCACGCAGCAGGACTGTGGCTCCTCGAGCAGCGGTGCGCGTGCACGACTGTCACCTCACGCGCTCGTGCCCACAGCGCGCTCCATGAACATGGTCCTCAGGTCAATAGTAGAACCTGGACCTGCGGAGGTTCGGGAGTTTGGACCGCGAAGCCTCATGGGAGCTCTGCCTCATGAAGGGATTTCATGATGAGAGCAGCGCGCGGGGTTCACCCTTGACCCCTGAGTTAGCATGCTAGCTAACGCGTCAGACGTACCCGGCCAAACCCCCGAACAGGAACTTGATGGACTTCGGTGAGGTCTTGGGTTTCGTCTCCGCCATGGTTCTGGTTGCAGAACCCCGTTCGGTTCCGGTTCTGCCTGAGTGCCTTTGGGCCGGAAGGTCCCCGCTCCTTCACCGGTGCAGCAAGGTGACTCTCGTGAACGCGCACGTCCGGAGAGCAGCACCAAGGGTAACCAGCCAATCACAGGCCGAGGACGAAGAAAGCCGAACAAAGACGAGTCACGGCTCTTCACTGTCCTCGTTTTAGCTCGGATTTTAGAGTTTCCACGGCTTTCACAGTCAGTGGATGAGGTTCAATAGTTCATAACTATTAGTTTAGTCATAAATGAAAGCACATCTTAACATGTATGGATCAGTGGGTTAGATTCTATGCAGATGTTATAGAAAACATTTCTCATCGTGTTTTTGATTCAATTCAATTCAATTCAATTCAATTTTATTTGTATAGCCCAAAATCACAACAACAGTCGTCTCGATGGGCTTCAAAGTAAAACATGAACTCAAAAGGATCATGAATACAAAGAGTTCAATAGGAAAATACTAAAATGAACTAACAAACTGACTAAGCTATACTGGCATCCCTGCCCTTAGACCCCCCTTCTCTGTGAGGAAAAACTCCCAAAAAAAACGGATTCCGGAAAAAACGAAGAAACCTTCATAATAATAATTCATAATTTCTGATCCAGAGTCCAGATTTGTTTCCAGGACGAGTCAGGAACAAATGTTCTCCTCTGGAAGAGGAACAAAAATGATGTTCTGCTGGAACAGGACTGTGTTCTTCAGGACAAACAGGATTTTCCATCATTACTTATTACCTGAGCCTGGAGCTGGGGAGGGTCCATCACTGTGGAAAACATCATGCATTGTTCCTGTCCCCAAGAAGAGTCGCCCCAGTGAGCTGAACGACTACAGGCCGGTCGCCCTCACCTCTCATGTCATGAAGACGCTGGAGCGGCTGGTCTTGCAGCGCCTGAGACCCCAGGTGTGGGGGGATGAGGACCCTCTCCAGTTCACCTATCAACCAAAAGTAGGAGTTGAGGACGCCGTCCTGTATCTTCTACATCGGGCCCTCTCCTACCTGGACACGGGGGTTGTGCTCAGAGAATGCTCTTTTTTTGAATTCTCCAGCGCTTTTAATACAATCCAGCCCCCCCTTCTCCAGCAGAAGCTCCTCTCCTTTGGTGTGAACTTCCAACTGGAGTCATGGATAAAGGACTATCTGACCAACAGGCCACAATTTGTCAGAATGGGGAGTTGCAGTTCCTCCATGCTGACTGGCAGCACGGGGCTCCACAGGGCACAGTGCTCTCACCTCTCCTCTTTACCCTCTACACCACGGACTTCCACTACACCTCTGATGCACGCCACCTTCAGAAGATCTCAGATGACGCAGCAATTGTGGCATTTATCAGAGAGGGTGAGAAGGGGGAGTACAGACAGCTGGTGGAGGACTTTGTGCACTGGAGCCAACGAAACTGCCTCCACCTGAACACATCCAAGACAAAGGAGATGGAGGTGGACTTCTGTCACACAACAAAAAATGTGTTTAGAAGAATCTATGAAAATCAGAGTTTAACTGGGATTTTGTCAAAATTATCATCACAAAGGAGAAGAAAATGAAGAAAACCGACTGGAGAGGAGGGAAGACATGATGGACACGACGGGGGACACTGTCCATTGACTGGAGAGGAGGGAGGAAGAGGGAGGGAGGAGGGAGGACCGGAAGGAAGAAAGTCCAGTGCAGGGGCATGTGGGTCACTGTGGAGATAAATATTTAGGAGGTGATTCACTAATTTATGCCATTGAGAGTTCACAGTATTTGATTGACATAGAATATTTCATTCTAGTATTTCTAATCTTTGCCGGTTTATTTACATTAAAGTCACTGTTTCCATGTCAAATGAAATCTAATGAAATATTCTCCTTTACTTCCATAAAGACGTCTGAATCAATATGTTTCTATAATTGATCTCAGAACAGTTTGTGTTGTTTTCCATTAAAACATTTCAGTGAAATTCACATCTAATGTGTAAATACAGTAAATAGTTAGGGGGCGGGGCTTACCTTTCATTTAAATCACCAGCTTCTTTCATCTTAAATGTTCTCCTTTGGTTCTGTTGGTCTTTTATGTCACTAAATATTATTATGGACTCTGTTCACAGAAAACCACGTTTTGTTTAGCAAGAGTCAAAAAGTTTAATGTTGAAACTCTGATGAGAAGTTTTGGACCAATCAGGGGAGAGAAAATCTACTTTTCTCATGGCGCCAACCAATCAGCAGGGGGCGCTGTATCACTGACCAATCAGTTCTAGAGATGGTTCTGGTCACTGGTGACTGTTTATTACAGATGATTAGTTTGTGATTCTGTTTATGGATCCAACTGCAGAACAGAATCCAGATTATAGAAAAAAACATGAAAGAACAGATTCCTGAGAGGAACGTCCTGATGGGAGGAGATTTAAGACGATGGAACAGTTCCTTCAGCTTCTGACCTTCATTATGATCCAGAACAGGACGGTAATCCAGAACGGGGCAGTAATCCAGAACGGGACAGGAATCCAGAACGGGACAGTAATCCAGAACGATGTAGCCTCTCACCTCATGTCAGTCGTCTGCGCAGACGGCAGGTTTTGCTGGAGGACGTCTGCAGTTCCTCTGTTCCTCCTCATGCCCCCCCCCCCCCCCCCCCCGAGCTGTAAAGATGCAGATGACCCTCACAGAACCCTGAGGAACACCCGCCTCTGTTTTTCCAGAGTAAAAGAGTTTTGAAAGACGATGAAGAATCAATGAAACCAAGTTGTTGATTTAAAAAACCTGACAAATCAAATCCCTGATTTTACCTTCATGCTGGTAGAACCTACAGGTTCTGATGAAGGGACACTGTTTTATAGATAGAACCTTGTTAGAACCACCAGGGTCTCCTCTGTGCCAAAGATGGAGGCCTGGGGGATCCAGACTGAATAAAAGGTTCTGATCCACAGATGTTCTGCCGGGTTCTCCGTCCTCATGCATGGTGGAGACTGTTCTACGTCAGAAGGTGAAGGTTCTTCTTGATTTGGTTCTACGTTGGATCTTTGGTTCCACTGAAACATTTGGACATCAAAGCGATTTTCTCTGCAGACGACCAGAACATCCAGAACCTTCTCTGGTTCGTCCAGAGGAAGAACAGAACCATGAAGGAGAACCTCTACACAAAGAGGTCGTTAGACAAACACGACACCTGAGCACAACAGAGACAAAGACACACAAAACCACAACAGAGCTACACAAACAAAGACCAAGAGAACCGCAGAGGAACCTTAGAACATCCTGAAGACCAGGAACACGATGATCCATCATGGAAACCACACACACTAATGCACACACTAACACACACTGTGGTTGGATTTGAATTACCTTCTGGAACAAAAATATTTGAGTGTGTGTGTGTGTGTTTGTCTGTGGTGTGTGTGTGTGTGTTTGTCTGTGTGGTGTGTGTGTGTGTTTGTCTGTGTGGTGTGTTGGTGTGTGTGTGTTTGTCTGTGGTGTGTTGGTGTGTGTGTGTTTGTCTGTGGTGTGTGTGTGTGTGTTTGTCTGTGGTGTGTGTGTGTGTGTTTGTCTGTGGTGTGTGTGTGTGTGTTTGTCTGTGAGGTGTGTGTCATCCTTGAGTTGTGCGTCTGTGATGCAGACCTTCATCTTCACCTCCTCCTCCTCCTCATTCCTGCAGTAAGTGCTGCCAGATGTTGGAACATGGATGTGACACACCAAACACACACACCTCTGCACACGTGTGTGTTCCAGCACACACATGTGTGCAGAAAGCAGAGCTGGACCGTCTGGACCGTCTGGACCTTCTGGACCGTCTGGACCGTCTGGACCTCCGGACCGTCTGGACCTCTGGACCTCTGGACCNGACCGTCTGGACCTTCTGGACTTCTGGACCGTCTGGACCGTCTGGACCTTCTGGACCTTCTGTGTTCTGCAGACTCAGAGGTCAGACAGTGACCGTCAGAGCTGGCAGAAGTCTGTGGTCTCGTTCTTTGAGGTCTTGGTTCCCAGCGGTTCTGGACTTGGACCTGGTCTGGGTTCATGTCTCTAAATGACCCCGATGGGAGCAGAAGGTCAGACTTCCTCCACGTCTGACCTCACAATCTGACCTCTGGTTGGTCCGTCATCATCAGCTGACTCCTCTGATGGTCCTGAGAGATCAGAGCTGCAAAAACTCTGTTTCCTGCTGAAAGGCATGATGGGAAATGTAGGAAGGCCCCGTCCTCTGCAGCAGGTCAGCAAACAGCAGAGACACATCCTCTCTGAGCGGCAGCAGGACCACAGGAAGAGGCTCCTGCCGCTACGCAGACGGGTCAGAGGTTGTGATGGGGGCGGAGCCTGGGTGGGTCAGCTTTCAGGCTGTCGCCATGGAAACAAAGAAAGGTTTTAATCTTTTCCAGCTGCTGGAGTTTGTGTTTCTGCCAGTTTATGCTTCTCTGGGAGACTTCAGCTCACACGTGCACGGTCACACATGCATGCTCACACTTGCATGGAAACATGCATGCTCAGAATTACCCAGCAGCCACTGGGGCGCTCCCCAAGAGCAGTTCTGGTTCCAGCCAGACCCAAAGGAATTCCAAGAACCCGATCCATCTGCAGCAGGTTCCTGAGCCCGTTCTGCAGAACTGAGCACGCCTTCAGGGAGACGGAGGTCCAAACCTCTGAGGAACTGATGTCTGGAGAACCTGAGGAACGTCTACCATCTGAACATCTCTGCTGGGTTCTTCAAATGTTCTCCATGTTCCTCTGAAGAACCTGAACAGAACTTCAGTCTGTCTGCAGCTCAGAAGAACTTCAGAAGAGTCTGAAAACTGTTTCCTGTCTCACTGCTGCTACACAGGGTGTGTGTGTGTCTGTTTTGTGTGTGTGTCTCCGTGTGTGTGTATCTGTTTTGTGTGTGTCTCCGTGTGTGTAGCCTGTCAGCCCCTCCCCATCCGTGTTTCTGTGAGTCTGCAATCAGGAAGTTCAGAGAATCTTCTACACAATAACTGGAAGTCGGGGTGGGGGGTGGGGGGTCACCTGCAGAAGAACAATGATGGCCGACTGGAGGATGAAGACGCTGAACCTTCAACTCCTCATGAAGCTCCGCCTTTCAGGACGATCCGACATCTGCAATTGGGGGAGGGGGGGCTAAAAAAGAGTTTCTCCTTCAGGTAATCATACTGACAGATGCAAAAGACTCCGCCCACTTTCATGTTTGCAACACAAACACTACAAACACGTGCACGCTCACAGCAGACGTGTACGCTCACAGCAGACGTGCACGCTCACAGCAGACGTGCACTCTCACAGCAGACGTGTACGCTCACAGCAGACGTGCACTCTCACAGGAGATGTGCACGCTCACAGCAGATGTGCACGCTCACAGCAGACGTGCACGCTCACAGTTTGTACTGACAGGCTCACACTGACACACACACACACCCATGTGAGGTCATGGAAAGGGGGGCCCTGAAGGAAGCACTCTGTCAGCCTGTGGGTCTGTTTGTTAACTGATCTCCTTTTGATTGACGGCTGTGATTGTTACCATGGCAACAGACAACCTGTCTCTCAGCATGTGGGTTCAGTATAACACAGAGGGGGAGGGGCTTCCCGCTGGAGGTTGAGGTCATTTTCAGGTGAGTTGTTCTCTCTGAGGTGAACACCTGGAGGTTCTGTGCTCCACCTGTGGACCTCTGGGGGTCTGAGGCTCATGTCAGGAGAAGACCACCCCCGTCCAGAGGATCCAGGTCCTACAGGAAAAAGTCCCAAAAATCCCTGCGGTTCTCAGAGCCATCAGGACCGATCACCATGGAAACAGAGAGCAGGAGAGCCTCCGTGCACGCGCATACGTGCACACAAACACCTACACGGCGTGTACGTACACGTGTACACACTCATGTACGTACAGCAGCTCAGCAGAACCACAGACCCTCGGTTCTTCTGCAGCGTGGCCTCATTAGTGGAGAACTCGCTGAGTTCTGCTTCCAGATTCAGGCACCGGTCCGGCCTCAGCAGAACCTTCTGTCTGGTTCTGCAGCTCGGCGCCAGCAGCTGCTCAGAAAGCGTGGCGTCTCCTCGCCGCGTCTGGAAGTCATTTCTGTCAGATGAGCTCAGAGAGACGGAAGCTGGGGGGGTGAAACCTGAACCTCCGGGTTCTGATCCAGAACTTTGAAGATGTCATTCATTATCCCAGTGACAGTTTTAGCCGCTCTCAAGGTTCTGCCTCTGAGGTTCTGCAGGAGTTCTTCATGTCACAGGAGATCTGAACTGAGTCAGAACTGAGTCAGAACCCAGGTCCAAGTCTGACTGAAACCCATGGAGGAGATCTTCTCAGAGCGGAGCAGACTGCAGAAAACACTGGAGGATGGACAAAGGGTTGTGACTGAAGGAGAACGTTCCATGTCCCAGAAGCCAAGTTCCATGACCGGGGTTTGGGCCGCCAAGGCACCCGCCCTCGACTGCCACCCAAACCACATTGCACCGGCCCCTTTTGAGGTCTCCTACGGGTGGTGGGCCCATAGGAGAGTGGACCCATGTTGCTCCTTTGGGCTGAGCCCGACCCGGGACCCTGGGAAGAGCCTCGGTCACCAGGCCTGGCTCCAGAGTGGGGCCCCGATGACGCCCATCCGGGCGACGTAATTGGGTCCTTGTTGTTTCTTCTCATCAGGGGGTTGAGCTCATTGAGGTTGAGGTCATGAGCTCTGGGTCATGACACAAAGAACCAGGAATACAAGCGGCTGAAATGAGCTTCCTACATGGGGGGCTGGGGGCTCCCTTAGAGATAGAGTGAAAAGCTCGGTCACCCACGGAGGGCTCGCAGTAGAACCGCTTCTCCTCCACATCGAAATGAGCCAGTTGAGGTGGCTGGGACATCTGGTCCGGATGCCTCCTGGACGCCTCCATGGGGAGGTGTTCTGGGCATGTCCCACTGGGGGGAGGCCCCGGGGAAGACCCAGGACACGCTGGAGAGACTACGTCTCTTGGCTGGCCTGGGAACCAGAGGAGCTGAAGGAAGTGGGCGGGGTTAAGGAAGTATGGACATCTCTGCTTAGACTGCTGCCCCCATAACTTAGTCCAGGATAAGTGGAGGAAGATGGATGGATGGATGGATGGATGGATGGATGGATGATGGATGGATGGATGGATGGATGGATGGATGGATGGATGATGGATGGATGGATGGATGGATGGATGGATGGATGGATGATGGATGGATGGACAGAGATTGCACATCTGTGAGACATTCAGGTCCAGAAAAGATGAAGATCTGAGCAGAACAGCAGCTTCCGGGGTTCTACGAGGAAGCAGAGAACGTCTCCAGAGTGAAAAATGAGGAAGAACGTTGGTCCAAAGAGAAGCTGATCCCGGATCGGAACCATCACTCAATCTGCTCTCAGATGATGGACGATGAAGAACGATGAAGAACATCCTTCATCAGACTGCTTCACAGATTAAAGGACAGTCAGCCTCAAAGCACTCTGGGAGATTTTCAATTGTTTCCATTTTGCTTTGGGCTTCATTAGAGACTTGCGTTACGTTCCAGACATGGAGACCCTCAGCATGTCTTCATCACCATGAAGACCAGACTGGACCAATCACAGCTTGATGATGATGATGATCTCCTTCAGCATCCAGACGTTTTTTTGCCTCGACTTTGATGTCCGATCATTTCTTTCATTTCTTTTTTATTTTGGCCACGGTCTGAGGTTGTGAGGCTACAGCATTTACGGCGTCTGCCACCGTTTGCCGCTCACGTGCCTTTTTGGCATTAGTAATGTCCACACTGTGCCCTCCAAACAACACTTTCTCCTCTTTTCCACCTCGCCAACGATAACTTCTACTTCACATTGAATGAAGTTACGTTTTTTTGATTTCCTCTCTGTGTTTGCCATGGTTTCCCAATCAATGAATATTCATTTGTGGGCGTTTCACGGACTATTTATGGGCAACTATGGGCGTGTCATGACGCCGCAAATGCTGCGCTGCATTTAGAATGGGTTGTGATTTATTAAGGGAAAGATGCGTAGGATGTGCGTGCGCACAGTTTTATAAATCCGAATATTTCTGTACGTACACGTCCTATGTTTCATCCGTACGCCACTTCTGACGCAAATCCTACGCAAAGTTTTAGAAATTGTTCAGATGACCCTCAGGTTCCTCAGCTGATCAGGTCCAGGTCTTCATGGGTTCTTCAGGGCTTTGATCGTTCCTTTCAGCTTCAGAACCTCCCCGGTTCTTCTGGTTCATGAGAACCCAGAAGACCTGCTGGTTCTTTGGTGGAGAACCTCTGGCAGCAGAAGATGAGCTCACAGTCTCCGTACTGCCCCCTCTGAGGAGAACCACACAGAACCAGACCTGCTAGAACATCAGAACCTTCTTCTTTAATGCTCATCTTTACAAAAACATGGGAGTAAAAAACTTTGATCAGACTTCAGGAACAAAAGTTCTGGAACATGAAAGCGGCTCAGGAACCCACGGTTCTTTGAAAGCAGCCGCAGATATCCACAGCGGTTCTGATCCGGCTCTGATGGCTGTTGAAGGAACATGTTTTGGTGAGAAGATGAGATCAGCAGGACGTTCTGTTCAGGTCCGGTTCCTGCTGAAGATCCTTCTGGATCCTTAGCTGCAGGTTTTTATTCGCCGTGGTTCCAGGAACGTAGAGAACCTCCAGAACCAGTACATCCCACATACGTTCCTGCAGCCGGTCCCTCCAGAACTCCTCCGGTCTGAGAAGCTGGGACCAGCATCACATGACTCGGATCAGTCCAGAACCAACCGGACACTCAGCGGGTCAGAACCGGATCCTGGCTCCAGGCCCCTCTAATGCTATCTGCTGATTGGATGATCAGTCCACAGCCAAACAAAGGGGGCGGAGTCTGTCTGGACTGCCTGATCACAGGCGGGCTGTCATTGGTCGGTACAGTGAAGTGGGCGGAGCTTGTGTATCCTGAGGGTCTGGATGGAGGACAGGATCTTCTTCTGGTGGCCGGCGAGGGTCACGCCCACTCTGAGCAGGTCTCTATGGAAACAGAGAGGACAGGCGTCAGAGCGCTTTTCCCTGAGCGCCGCCTGCAGGCGCTGCGTTCCGCCTTACTCCGTGTCCAGCTGAGCGACCACGTCCAGGCTGCTGAAGCCCGCCTGCAGGAAGCTCCGCTCGTAGCGCTCCATCTTTATGGCCCGGAGCCACTCCGCCACGGAGCCGCACGCCCACAGAGGGGGCAGGACCCGTTGGTCCAGCAGCGGTTGGGACGGACTGAGAGACAGACGCAGTTAAAGCTCCGCCTGCAGGGCTGGAGGCGCAAACATTTCTGCCCCGCTAAGCCCCGCCCACCCCCAGCTCACCTGGGCCCCTCTGGGTGCGTCACTTTCAGGGAGGCGGGGTTTCGGATCAGCCTGTCCAGCGATGACACCACGTCGCAGAACCTGGGTCGATTGGCCCGCTCCTTCTGCCAGCAGTCCAGCATGAGCGCGTGCAAGGAGGCGGGGCACTCGGGCGGCGGCGGCAGCCGGTAGTCCTGTTCGATGGCGTTGATCACCTGACAGGTAGACGGGGGGGAGGGAGGGGGGGTGGTCAGACGATGTCAGCAGCTGAGGCGGGCGGTGGAAGGCGCTCTTACGTCCTGGTTGCTCATGTCCCAGTACGGCCGCTCTCCGTACGACATCACCTCCCACATGACGATGCCGTAGCTCCACGCGTCGCTGGCCGACGTGAACTTCCTGTTGTCAGAATAAAAGCGTCAGGTGAAGACGTCAGAACGGTTCTGCTGCACGGCCTGCAGTACCGACGCTCACCTGTAGGCGATGGCTTCAGGCGCCGTCCACCGGATGGGAATCTTCCCTCCCTGACACACCCAAAAACAACACAAACAAGGATTTCAAAATAAAAGCACAGAGTCAGGACAAGAACCAACAGGAAGTCCATCAGAATCAGAGCAGAACCTGGAGTCACGGACTCACCAGTGAGCTGGTGTACGTGGGGTCTGAGGAGTTCTCGGTGAGGACTCTGCTGAGACCAAAGTCTGACACCTGAAACCAAAACCCTCTGCAGTCAGACCACAACCAGACTGGACGGGCCGCTCCGACAGGTGAGTCTCACCTTACAGACCAGGTTGGAGTTCACCAGGATGTTCCGAGCTGCCAGGTCTCTGTGGACAAAGTTCATGTCTGACAGATATTTCATCCCTGCAGCGATTCCACGCAGCATCCCCACCAGCTGGATGGGCGTGAACTGCCCGTCATTCACCTGCAGGGAGACGGGGGGAGACGACAGAGCAGGCAGATGAGCAGGCGGGAGGCGGACAGGTGAGCGAGCGGGTGTGGAAGCAGGCGGGAGCAGACAGGTAGGCAGGCCGGACCAGGCAGACCCAGAGAGCAGGCGGGAGGCGGACAGGTGGGCAGATGGGGAGCAGGCGGGAGCAGACGATGAGTAGACAGGGAGGCGGACAGGTGAGCAGGCGAATGGAGACGGAGGCGGGGAGCAGACAGGTGACAGGCGAATGAGCAGGCGGGGAGCAGACAGGTGAGACTAGACGAATGAGCGAACGGGAGCAGACAGGTGAGCAGGCGAATAGGCGGAGCAGGGGAGGCGGACAGGTGGGCAGGCAGATGAGCAGGCGGGAGCAGACAGGTGAGACGAGGCAGATGAGCAGGCAGAGGCAGACAGGTGAGCAGAGCGGAGGAATGAGCAGACGGGGGAGCAGACGGGGGAGCGGACAGGTGAGCAGATGGGGGAGCAGACAAATGAGTAGACAGGGGAGCAGACGAATGAGCAGGCGAATGAAGTAGACAGGGCGGACAGGTGAGCAGACGGGTGAGCAGACGGGTGTGCAGACAGGTGAGCAGACGAATGAGCAGACAGGGGAGCGGACAGGTGAGCAGACGGGTGAGCAGGCGGAGGCAGCCGGGGAGCAGGCGGGTGAGCTGACAAATGAGCAGGCGGGTGAGCAGACGAAATTCCGTCTCACCCTCAGGGAAGCTGTCGGCCCGTTCTCCATGAACTCTGTGAGGATCATCACCGGACAGGAAGTGGTGATGACCCCCTCCAGGTGGATGATGTTCGGGTGCTGGAACTGGCCCATGATGGACGCCTCCGACAGGAAGTCCCGCCTCTGTTTCTCGGTGTAACCGCCCTTCAGGGTCTTGATGGCCACATAGTTCTCCTTCCTGCCAGGTACCCTCAGCCGACCGCGGCACACCTCCCCAAACTCACCTGGAAAGGTAGAACAGCAGCTGGTTCATGACAATCATCAGACCACACGGAACCCCTGCAGAGATCCAGAACCCTAGGTCCACAGAGGAGGAGGCCCTGCAGCAGAACCTAGCGGGGTGGGGGGGCGGGCAGGCGGGCAGGCGGGCGGGCAGACAGGCAGGCAGGCAGGCAGGCAGGCAGGCAGACAGGCTGGCAGATAGACAGGCAGGCAGGCAGACAGGCAGACAGGCAGGCCGACAGGCAGGCAGACAGGTGCTGTTACCTGCTCCAATCACTTCTTCTATCTTGACGAAGGACGCTTCGATCTCTTTGGCGAACTCCCTGACGGCCTCGTTGGGATCCTCGTATGTGAACGGGTCGATGTACACCTTCATCGCTATGACAACAAGATCATATGACCAACATCAACCACACAAA
>CM074489.1:503952-529998 GCA_037389245.1 Oryzias sinensis
CTCCACTGGAGAGAAAGGCTGTTTTCTGAGGCAGCCGCCCTTCTCACAGCGCTCACCGGGGGCGGGACTACAGACACACCAACAGGAAGCTTCATCGACGAGGAAAGAACCAAAAAGAGCTGTGGGCGGAGCTAAACACTCACCATCTCTGCTGGTGGTGACGTTGACTTTGACAGAGGCAGGCTCTGATTGGCTGACAGCAGACACCCCGTTCAGGGATTGGATGGTAAACATGTATTTGGTTTGTGGGCGGAGTCCTCGGATGATGACCCGGCGCCAAGTCAGCTCAGGCAGCGACGGCTGGAACAGAACGCTGTCGTCACACGGAAGGCAGGACGCAGCCAATCCCTGAGAAGAAGGGGTGGAGTCAGACAGAGGAGGGGGTGGAGTCAGACAGAGGAGGGGGTGGAGTCAGACAGGGGAAGGGTGGAGTCAGACAGAGGAGGGGTGGAATCAGACAGAGGGGGGGTGGAGTCAGACAGGGGAAGGGGTGGAGTCAGACAGAGGAGGGGGTGGAGTCAGACAGATGAAGGGGTGGAGTCAGACAGAGTAAGGGGTGGAGTCAGACAGGGGAAGGGGTAGAGTCAGACAGAGGAGGGGGTGGGGTCAGACAGAGGAAGGGGTGGAGTCAGACAGGGGAAGGGGTGGAGTCAGACAGAGGAGGGGGTGGAGTCAGACAGATGAAGGGGTGGAGTCAGACAGAGTAAGGGGTGGAGTCAGACAGGGGAAGGGGTAGAGTCAGACAGAGGAGGGGGTGGGGTCAGACAGAGGAAGGGGTGGAGTCAGACAGGGGAAGGGGTGGAGTCAGACAGAGGAGGGGGTGGAGTCAGACAGATGAAGGGGTGGAGTCAGACAGAGTAAGGGGTGGAGTCAGACAGGGGAAGGGGTAGAGTCAGACAGAGGAGGGGGTGGGGTCAGACAGAGGAAGGGGTGGAGTCAGACAGGGGAAGGGGTGGAGTCAGACAGAGGAGGGGGTGGAGTCAGACAGATGAAGGGGTGGAGTCAGACAGAGGAAGGGGTGGAGTCAGACAGGGGAAGGGGTGGAGTCAGACAGAGGAGGGGGTGGAGTCAGACAGATGAAGGGGTGGAGTCAGACAGAGGAGGGGGTGGGGTCAGACAGAGGAAGGGGTGGAGTCAGATAGAGGAGGGGGTGGAGTCAGACAGATGAAGGGGTGGAGTCAGACAGAGGAAGGGGTGGAGTCAGACAGAGGAAGGGGTGGAGTCAGACAGAGTAAGGGGTGGAGTTAGACAGAGGCACAGTTCCTGTTCTGGTTCTAGTCCGGTTCGTCAGGATCCGGTCCAGTTCTGGAGTCAGGGCGGGATGCTGTACCTTGGCGGTGCCGGCAGAACCGCAGGTGGAGCACAGAACCTTGTAGGTCAGGTCGACCCGTCCCCCCCGGTCCAGCGGCTCGCTCCACTCCAGAGTCACTGTGGTGTCGTTCAGCTGACTCACAGGCAGGCGGGGGGCTGAAGGTGGGCCTGGGGGGTCAGAGGTCACAGCCTGGTGTTGTTAAACACGTCGGGGCAGAAAGACCTGCGGACGGGTCCATCTGACCCGACTCGGTCAAAGAAACGGTTCTTTTCTGTTTGCAGACGCAGATGCACAGCTCCTGGTTCCACACAAACATCTGGAAGTCTGTGTGTGTGTGCATGTAAAGTGTGAGTGTGCACGAAAAGTGTGTGTGTCCATCTAAAGTGTGTACCTGTGGGACCTTTCAGTCCAGGATAAATGAGCCTCTTAACCCCCTGACCCCAATCCTTCTGGCACTGCAGTTAAGTGGGCGGGGCATCAGGAGCGTGTGTGTGTGTTTGTCTTTGTGTGTGTGTTTGTCTTTGTGTGTGTGTGTGTGTATTTGTCTGTGTGTGTGTATATGTCTATGTGTGTGTGTGTGTGTGTGTATTTGTCTATGCGTGTGTGTGTGTGTTTGTCTTTGTGTGTGTGTATTTGTCTATGTCTGTGTATTTGTCTATGTGTGTGTGTATTTGTCTATGTGTGTGTTTGTCTATGTGTGTGTGTGTGTGTTTGTCTTTGTGTGTGTGTTTGTCTTTGTGTGTGTTTGTCTATGTGTGTGTGTTTGTCTATGTGTGTGTGTGTGTGTTTGTCTATGTGTGTGTGTGTGTGTTTGTATTTGTCTATGTGTGTGTGTGTGTTTGTCTTTGTGTGTGTGTGTGTATTTGTCTGTGTGTGTGTGTATTTGTCTGTGTGTGTGTATATGTCTATGTGTGTGTGTGTGTATTTGTCTATGTGTGTGTGTGTGTATTTGTCTATGTGTGTGTGTGCGTGTTTGTGTGTGTGTGTGTTTGTCTTTGTGTGTGTTTGTCTATGTGTGTGTGTGTGTGTTTGTCTTTTTGTGTGTATTTGTCTATGTGTGTGTGTGTGTGTTTGTCTTTGTGTGTGTGTGTGTGTGTATTTGTCTGTGTGTGTGTATATGTCTATGTGTGTGTGTGTGTGTGTGTGTAATTGTCTATATGTCTATGTGTGTGTATTTGTCTGTGTGTGTTTGTCTATGTGTGTGTATGTGTGTGTGTCTGTGTGTGTGTGTGTGTGTGTGTGTCTGTGTGTGTGTGTGTGTCTGTGTGTGTGTGTCTGTGTGTACTGAGGGGCTCATACAGGCTGCTTAACTGTCCCTCCTCTCATTTTTCAGGTTAAATTTGCTCTGACAAAAAAAGCAGTAGGCCCAAGTGCATCATGGGAGATGTAGGCCGGTAGCCTGACTTTTGACAGGACAGGAAACGAGTTCAGCATTTCTCACGTGTGCACGCCACGCCTGGGCGGTCAGAGTCGGCCCGGTCGAACCCTTGGTGACACGGGCAGTAGGCGGAGCCTGGGACCCGTGTGTTGCTGTTGGCGGGACAGGAAGTGCACCCGCCCGCTCCGGACGCCATCTTGAAGTGTCCCGATGGACAAGCTGTGGACACACGGCGAGCTAGCATTAGCGTTAGCATCACCATGAACAGAGTTAGAAACCATCCTGTGGACAGGAACCCGGCCATTCTGTAGCGGTACCGGCAGAACCAATCACTGAGGTTCTATCGGGCCTCCAATGTGGGCGGAGCCTGATCTGAACAGAAGGTGCATAACAACTGCAGATCCTGACAGTCAATGAAGGAAATCCAGAACCCGGCAGTGGAACCAACAGAACCAAGTTCAGAGGAACCAGAACCACAGAACACCTGTTGGTGCTCCAGAACCCACAGCATGAAGAACCAGCTCTGCTGTCAATCAAACACCACGCTGGAAGCAGAGTGTGCTGGTTGGTTCAGAGTCTGAGGGGGCGGGACAGAAGAAACACCAGAACATGGAAACCCACAACCGGTTCTGGACAAATGAAACCCAAGAGGCCCGAGGATTCTGAAGAACCTTCTGCCTTTAACCCGGTTCAGCGTTGGAGGACAGAAACCCCACAGGAAGACACAGGTCCGTTTACCCGGGTCCCTCTGAGCCAGAACCTGCCTGCTTCCTCTGCTGTGAGCGACCCGGTTCTAAGTGACCCGTTCTGAGCCTGGCTGAAGCTGGTCCGGATCACGGTTCAGAGGACTCCGGCACCGTCTGTTCTACAAAGTTCTAACATCCCCTCAGAACTCTGACCAGAGAAACCGCGGTTACAGAACCTGCTCTAGAACAACCGATCCCATCAGAACCAGCTTCATTCATGAGCGGACCCTTCAGAATAAAAGCCTGCTGCTCTGCTGCCTCACACAATGAAGGACAGGAAGTGGCCTTGGCTCCACAGGAAGTGGAAACCGCTGCTGTGATGTCCTGAGCGGCGCCCTCCCGTCAGCCACAGCAGGAGTTGACCCCTGACCTCCTGGTCCAGACTGGCCCCTCCCTCCCCAGCTCCTCCTGGATGCGGTGAGCTGACCTCTGACCTCTTGGAGAATAACAGGAAGCTTGGAGCGGCGTGCCGTCTGTCCCTGGAGCCGCAGAGGAACCCTGAGCGGCGGGTCAAACGTTTCCTCCTGGCGGTCTGCGTAAGCGCCGCCATCGTTCAGCGCCGCTGTCACTGAAGAAGCGTTTCCTGTTCAGACAAAGCTCTGAGTTTCAGGATCCACCCTCTGCTCATTGGACCTACAGTAGCTCCGCCCCCCACGCTCCATCAGCGCTGCTGTCTGACCTGCAGGTCCTCCGTTTGGACGCCGTCACGCCCGCAGAGAACGCTGACGGCGCCATCCAGGCTTTTATTTTGAACACACAAGGGTCTGATGGGTCACCGCGGTTTAGTCTCAACCAGACCTGATGAGACCCGACCAGACCAGACCAGGACAGACCAGACCAGACTCGACCCGACCAGACCAGACCGACCAGACCCGACTAGACCAGACCTGATCAGACCTGACCAAACCAGACCAGACCTGACCAAACCAGACCCGACCAGACCAGACCAGGCCTTTTAGACCAGATCTCTAAGTCAGAACAGGAAGTCCCAGAATCCCGTCTGTGGGTCTGACAGTCCAGAACCGTTATGTGGACTGAGGGGTTCCTTCACGTTCTCATGTTTGGTTCTGGTCTTAGCGGCGGCTGGACAGGATGACGGGGACGTCGTCTTCTTCTTCTGTTTTTGTCATTTCCTGTCGCCGTCTTTTTCTTTCAAACAGAAACTCCATCAGGACTTTTATTCTGAAGTCTCACCTCTGCAGCGCATGCCGACGTCGTCCGCCTCGTAACCGGGGCGACAGGCGCAGTTGGAGGTGGGCTGCTCCACCCACTGCCCGTTCTCTCCACACAGCATGGTTGGAGGCTGAGCGTCCTCGCCGGGCGGGGTCACGGCGTTCTCCACGCACACGCCCTGAGCCTGCAGCACAGAGGGGCTTTTATTTTGAAAGTGTGTCTTAAAGACACCTTCCTGTTGTGGCCTCTCCTGTCGTCATGGTTACCTGCTCCACCAGCGAGTGAGGGATGGTCTCTGGGAAGGAGGCGAAGGCGCGACGGATGGGTGGGCACTTCCTGTAGAAGACGCGCACAGAAAGCAGTGCCATGCAGGCGCCCTGGCTCTGGAAGGCCAGGTAAAGCCCCGCCCCCCGCCGCACCTCCACCTCCAGCAGCTTCAGGTTGGAGCGCTTCTCGCCGTCTTTGCGCAGCAGGTGGTCGGCGGCGATGGTGGCGACCTTGGCGTAGGGGTTCTCCATCCAGGCGGGGTGAGTGGGCGTGGCCTGGTCGGCGTCTGACGGGTAGTAGAACAGGTTGAAGGTCTCCTTGCAGTGGCGCTGGTTCATGCTGGAACACTCCACCATGGTGAACCTGCGGAGGTCGTTACATCATCATCACGCGTCACCACGGACGCCGTCACAGACCGCCGTCACCCACCGGATCTCCACCAGGAGCTTGGTCGCCGCCCGCCGCGGAATCCAGCGCGTTCTCAGCCAATAGGAGGCGGGGCTGCTGGGCGTGCAGATCTGAACGGTGCGGACGCTTCTGGCCTCGTCGTCAAAGCCGCTAAGCTCCTCCCACTGAGGAAACACACAGGTTATGACCCGAATCCTGACAGGGTGACGTGTGGGGGGCGGGGCTTACCTCTTGACCATCAACCGGGTGGGCGGTCCATCGCAGGTCAGACGTCTCCAGCTTGGTGTTCATCAGAACCTCTGAGAGAACGTTTGGAGAAACAGGTGTGAGGAACCGGAACAGAACCATGGTCAGAACCGGGTTCTGCTGGACAGAGATGTTCTCCTGTCTGTTAAGCTGACGTTCTAGTCAGTGCTGAGCTGGTTCCATGTCTGAGGAACCGGACAGAAGAACACGCTGGAACCAGCTGAGAACCTTCATGGTCTGCCCTGAGCCTTTGAGCAAACAGCAGGTTTCTGAGGAACGTCTGCCTGGTTCCTCAGGACGTTCTTCAGCACCTGATGGGTTCTAACAGGAGGTTCTTCTCTAGAACCACAGTCCTGACCTGCTGTCAGTGGGATCTGACAGTTCAGATGATGTCAAATGTTTGGAGATGAAGCAGAAACTCATCTTCATCAGACGTTCTCCTCTCTGGAAGCTGCTAACAGAGAACATGAACACCAGACGTTCTCCACATTTGTTCACATGTGATCAGATTCTGGTTCTAGACGGTTCTGTTCTGTTCTTCCAAACTTAGCAGCTCAGTCAGAATCCTCAGCAGGAAGTGGACCTTCACCAAGAACCATCAGAACCAATGTGTTCCACCTGAGAGTCAGCTCACCTGACAAGAACCCAACACACCAGGAAACCAGGAAACATCACCTTTACTGTGTGTGTCTCTGTGTGTATCTGTGTGTATCTTTGTGTGTGTGTCTGTGTGTGTTGTTGTGTGTGTGTATCTCTGTGTGTTGTGTGTGTCTCTGCATGGGTCTCAGGTGTGTGACCTTCCACAGGTGTCATGTGATCAGACTTGAACCCCACAGAGACTCAGAACCCTGGAGGAAGTTCTCAGGATCCACCAGAACCAACATCTGCCTGATCCACAGAGACCATGTGACCCACTGGTTTGGTTCTGACAGTTCTCTCAGTTTAGAACCATAGATGGAACCAAACCAGCAGCTGCTCCTTCAGGGAGGGGCCGTCTGCACCTCCCCCTCCCTGAAGGAGCTCCTGCAGCTCCTCCTTTAAGCAGCAGACACCTCCATGCTCCTGCAGGGTTCTGCAGGTTCACACTGAGGATGTTTGGTTCTCCTCTTTGTGGTTCCCCTCCTCTCTTTGGTTCCCCTCCTCTCTTTGGTTCCCCTCCTCTGTTTGGTTCTCCTCCTCTCTGTGGTTCTCCTCCTCTCTGTGGTTCCCCTCCTCTCCGTGGTTCCCCTCCTCTCTGTGGTTCCCCTCCTCTCCGTGGTTCTCCTCCTCAGTTTGGTTCTCCTCCTCTCTGTGGTTCTCCTCCTCTCCGTGGTTCCCCTCCTCTCTTTGGTTCCCCTCCTCTCTTTGGTTCCCCTCCTGAGTTTGGTTCCCCTCCTCTCTGTGGTTCCCCTCCTCTCCGTGGTTCCCCTCCTCTCTTTGGTTCCCCTCCTCTCCGTGGTTCTCCTCCTCAGTTTGGTTCTCCTCTTCTCTGTGGTTCTCCTCCTCTCCGTGGTTCCCCTCCTCTCTTTGGTTCCCCTCCTCTCTGTCGTTCTCCTCCTCTCTTTGGTTCCCCTCCTCTCTGTCGTTCTCCTCCTCTCTGTGGTTCTCCTCCTCTCTTTGGTTCCCCTCCTCTCTGTCGTTCTCCTCCTCTCTGTGGTTCTCCTCCTCTCTTTGGTTCTCCTCCTCTCTTTGGTTCCCCTCCTCTCTGTGGTTCTCCTCCTCTCTTTGGTTCTCCTCCTCTCTGTGGTTCCCCTCCTCTCTGTGGTTCTCCTCCTCTCTGTGGTTCTCCTCCTCTCTGGGGTTCTCTCCTCTAAAAGCTCAAACATCATTCACTGCAGGGAACCGTTCCAGTGTTCTTCTGCATTCACCTGCGGTGGCTGTGGTCTAGAGGTGGAGCGGTCGACCCCTGATTGGACGATCACAGGTTCAGTTCCCCCCTGCCTGCCCAGGTGTGGAGGTGTTTTGGGCAAAACCAAATGTACAGCCTGAAGGGGGGAGTCTCTCTGATCACCTTCAACTCCTAACCCTAACCCTAACCCGGAAAACTTCCGACTACAACCGGAACTGTTTCTAGGTGACGTTGAAGCCTGCGGCGGTTTCCTATTGCAATGTCAACTCATATTCCAACAATCCCCCAGGTACTATCACACGGACCTCAGCAAAATCACTCATCATTAATTCACTTAGAAACAAAGCCCTACAGCGGGCTCAAGCCTTTATCTCGGCTAATCCCATCTCTCACCTTAGCTATGACCGTTTGTCTGATTTTTGATCAGCCCCGTAAACAGGAGGAGGCTACAAAACGCCTCATAAATTTCAAACAACGTAACCGAACTGTCAGTGAACACATCATAGATCTCCGTATCCTGGCAGTTGAAGCTGGCTGGCCAGACGTGGCGCTAAAAGGCATTTTTTATCAGTCACTGAACGAGTCCATAAAGGATCGTTTGTGTACCCGACCTGAAGCTAATACGTTTGAGGACCTCATCACAGCATTTCTCAGGTCAGACATCCGGCTCAGAGAACGTGAAAACGAACGGCCACAGAACTCAAAAAAAATCTACCACCAACACAAGCTTCTCTACCGCCACGTTCCAATCGCCTCCCCGGACAAATTTTAATCCAACCTCCAGAACAGTGGAGGAACCTACGCAAACAGGTCATTCAACATTGTGGGCGGAGGAGCGACAACGACGCAGGGATGAGGGTTCATGTTTCTGTTGAAGGGCTCAAGGACACTTAGTTTCTCAGTGCCCTTTGCGTTTAAACGCCCGAGCCCCCCGCTAAGCGACAGGGCGCGGGGGGAAGAAGCTATCACTCATTCTACCATGAGTTTTCTTTAGATTCCTGTAGAGATGGTTAGTAAGAACAAAATTCATTGTTGGAAAGGCCTTATTGATTCCGGAGCAGAACAGAGCCTGATAGATCATGGTTAACAAACAAACAGAACCGTTGGATACCCCTGTCGAGGCCTCTGGCCTAGGAGGTCAACACCTCTCCAGGAGTACGCATCGCACCAAACCCGTTCAACTGCTTATGTCCGGTAACCACCGGGAAAATATACAGTTTTTTATCACTCAGTCTACTCACACTCCTATTGTCTTAGGCTTTTCATGGCTTAAACGTCATAACCCTCAGTTCAATTGGTGCCTAGGTCAGATCACTAACGGAGTGCCTATTGTCTGGCTAACTGTCCGCTATACCTACTGCTCCCCATCATCCCACTGTGCAGTCAAGTAAGGTTGATTTAGAAAAGATCCCTGCATGTTATCAAGACCTTCAAGACAACATGTTCATCAGGTACTCACTAGATTATTGGAAAACCAACTGTTTGTCAAATCTGACAAATGTGAATCATGTGGAAATGATGTGGGGTACATCATAGAGGCTGGTCGTATTCGACCCGACCCCTCCAAGATTGAGGCAGTATGTAAATGGGAGCCCCCTAACAATCTGAAGAAACTACAACAATTCCTTGGGTTTGCCACTCTCTATATCAGAAATTATAGCAGCATAGCTGCTCCTCTCACCCGCCTGACTTCCACTAACATCAACTTTCAGTGGCCCCCTGAGGCTCAACGGGCTTTTGATCACCTTAAGGAACTATTTGTCACTGCTCCCATATTGATTCAACCGGACCCCTCACGCCGGTTTACAGTTGAGGTGGATGCCTCGGACTCCGGGTCGGGGCCGTCTTGTCCCAGAAGGAGCAAAAGTCAGGTAAACTCAAACCCTGTGCCTTTTTCTCTAAGAAATTGTCACCAGCAGAACAGAACTAGGACGTGGGAAACCGTGAACTGCTGGCTATTAAAACGGCTCTGGGGGAGTGGGGGCACTGGCTGGAGGGGGCAGAACAACCTTTCATCGTCTGGACTGATCATAAGAATCTGGCTTACTTGAGAACGGCTAAAAGACTTCACTCACGGCAGGTTCGGTGGTGTTTGTTCTTTGATAGATTCCGTTTTACCATCACCCATCGACCCAGAACCCGGAATATCAAGCCTGATGCCCCTCCCGGAAATATTGCTCCACAGAAAACACCACGACCACCTTCATCCCATCCACCTGTACTGAGGTAAGGAGGTTTTTGACCAATATCTCCCAATACAGAGCCCCGTTCATCCTCTCCTTAACACAGTGCAGTCGTCCTGCCCCCTGTGCAGAAAAACACCCCCAGAGCATGATGCTTCCACCCCCGTGCTTCACTGTAGGTGTGGCGTTCTTGGGATGATGCTCCTCCTCCTTCCTCCTCCAAACACGCTGAATGGAGTTAAGACCAAAAAGTTCTATTTTGGTCTCCTCTGACCACCAGACTATCTCCCATGATCCTCTGGATCATCAAGATGGTCAATCGTCAGACGGGCCTTGACATGGGCTGACCTCAGCAGGGAACCTCATGTGTGATACATGATTTTAAACCGTGACGTTTGAATGGATTATTAATAGTAGCCATGGAAACGGTGGACCCAGCTCTCTACAGGTCATTGACCAGCTCCTCCCGTATCGTCCTGGGCTGATGCTTCACCTTCCTTAGCATTATGGACGCCCCATGAGGGCCCCCAGTCTGAGGGACATTGACAGTCATCATTAGCCTCTCCCATTTTCTGACCATTGCTCCAACAGTTGTTCTTTTCTCACCAAGCTGCTTGGCAGTTGCCCCGTAGCCACTTCCAGCTTTGTGAAGGTCTACACTTTTGTCTCTTGTGTCTTTTGACAGCTCTTTGGATTTGCCCATGTTGGTAGTTAGACTTCTGACTGATGGGGGGGGGCACAGGTGCCTTTATGCAGGCTAACCACCTCAAACAGGAGCCACTCATTTAGAATCAGAGCAGAGTGGAGTTGGACTATTTTAAAGCAGGACAGCAGCTCTTTGCTGCAGAAATCTATCTGATAATAAAAACTTATCTGTCACAGTAAAATACAAATAAAGTGTTTAAAAAATGTACAACGTGATTTCTGGATGTTTCTTCAGATTCTGTCTCTCACTGTGGAAATGCAGTTATGATGAACATTCTAGACCCCCCCATGTTTTCTAAGTGGGAGAACTTGTTAATCAGGGTGATCAGATATTATCTGCCTCACTGTAGGTGAATGTTGGTTTGCTAAAGGCGGGTTTATACGTTTAAGGAATTCCATAAAAAAAGCTACTGGTTTCTGTGTGCCACCCCAACAGTGCCCCCCCCACCCCAACAGCGGCTACAGTGCCCCCCACCCCATGAGACATTTCTGGAGGTGCCACTGTTTTTTGGTCTCACCAAAGTCAGTCTCTAGACTTTCTAGAACTTCTGGGACAGAAGGTTCCAGAAGTTCTGCTGGTCCGGTTCTAATAGCCTCATGTTTGAGGAACCTTCAGTCCAGAACAGAACCACGGTCCAACACTGGGCTGGTTCTGTTCTGACAGAGGACAAACACCGGGACCCAAAGACCCCTCAGTCTGGGACAGAGGTTCCCCCACGTGCACGTCCCTCTGCAGCACACACACACTGCCCACGTGCATGCTCTCAGACCACGTGCACGCTCAGACCACGTGCACGCTCTCAGACCAGCGTCTCCTCTGAGCGCGCTCCGTAAACATCAAAGGGAGATAAGATGCTGACAGGAACAAATCACCGTGGAAACGCAGACAGGATGTTTACAGCAGCCACCCGGGCTGCAGCGCACGTGTCAGTGCACGTTTGGGAGTGTGTGGTCTCCTGCCGGGACTCGCTCGCCTTCACCCCCCCTCCTGTTCTGAGCTGAAACTACAGACCTCCAACCGGACCCTCCAGCTGCTGGACCTGTTGGAGCAGCTGAGGACAGGTACCATCAGAACCACCTGAGCACAGTCAGAACCACCGGAGAACCAGATGTTCCCCACCAGAGCAGGAACGCTGGACCCAGAGCAGCAGGAAGAAGATCTGGAAGATTCTCTGGATCTGGAGTCAGGAACCTTTTTGACCCAGAGAACCATGAACGCCTCGTTTCCTGAGAGCCTAAAGCTAGAACTACAAGTGAATGTGAGCGTTGATGTCATGTCTACACTTTTAGTGTCTGTGGATTCTTTTCAACAACATTGTTGAGCTGTTGGTAATAAATGATGAGAATCTGTTAGCATTGATGTGATTCTGGTTCTGTTGATGGTGCTGCTGATGGTTCTGCTGGTGGTTCTGCTGGTGGTTCTGCTGATGGTGCTGCTGATGGTGCTGCTGATGGTTCTGCTGGTGGTTCTGCTGCTGGTTCTGCTGATGGTCTGGTCTGGTTGATCCGTGCAGAGTTTCTGCTTCATGCAGACGTTAGCGTGTTCTTAGGTCTGAATGTTCTGTAGATGTGACAGACGGCTCACATGCACACGTGCACACAAACACACACTCACACTGCAGTGAGTGGTGTGTGACGGGCGGCGTGTTCTCATCAGAGCGCCGCCTCACCTCGCTGCCTGAGCCCACTACCCCCCCCCCCCTCCTCACAGACAGCAGGGATGCAGGTCACGGCCTCAGGATGATCCAAACTCTGATAGAACAGATAATAATAAACTGATAGTGGAGCAGATTGTTTCCTCCCAGCACCGCTACCCCCCCCCCCCCCCGCCCTCGCATCCCCCCCCAGAAGGACTGGTCTACTGAAAATAATTAGAACTGTAGATTACAGGTGTGCAGCTCTGATGTGGAAGAACCAAAAGAAGCTGCTGTGAAGGAGAACCTTCCTCCAGAAAAGGTCTTCATCAGAACCGCAGAAAGGAGCACGAACATCTGCAGCAGCAGAACACGGATCAGAACCAGAACAGTCCAGAACCCCACAGAGAACACTAGAACATCAGAGAGAGGATGGCTCCAGAACCACTTCCTGTTTTATGACCTTCATCCCTCCAGGCGGTTCCTCACATTGTGACATCACAAAGTGAGGAAGAGTCTGTGCTGCCAGCCCCGCCCCCAAGCTAACAGACACGCCCACTTTCTCCTTGGAGCTAGCAGCTGAACGCTTTCATGTAAATGAACGATCTGAACGTCCATCTGTGGAAAAGTTCAAGTTTGTTTTCAAGGTAGAACCACAGACACGCTGCTGAGGCCGCCTCTGCGATGACGTCATGAAATGGGCGGGACCCACAAGGGGGGAAAGGCGGAGCCTCAGAGATGGAAGAAAACCAGCTGAAAAGAACTTTGATTTGAATAAATCTTTCTTTAGCGTGTCAAAGGTCATTTATGTATTTTATTCTGAAGGAAAACCGGATGTAGACGGTTTAAGATGAGATCATCCTGTTCAGTCCAGATGATCAGAACCAGAACTTAAAACCACTACCATGCGGGTCAAAGGGACCATTCAGGACCGCTTCTCCTCCCAGAGAGGAGACCTCCTCCAGAAGACCACTAGAACCTCCAGAACCAGACTCATGGACTTCCGGTTTGAGTCCAGAGCACAGGATGGAGGGAGGGAGCCCAGAGGGCGGGGCTTGGGTCACCGGGACCCGGGCAGGGGTCGTGACAGACCTGTTGGACTCACCTTCGTCCGCGCGGTTCCGACCCAGCAGCAGCAGCAGCAGCACCGGGAGCAGCAGCAGCCGCTGCAGCCCGCGGGGGGGCTCTCCCCCCCCGATCCTCCGGTCCCGCATGGATTCCTCCCTCCAGGGAATCCCGGGACCCCGCGTGCCGGTCACGACTACTGACCCCGGATCAGTGACGTCACCTGGGCTCGCTTGCAGCCAGCCGCGCGCGCCTCATTTGCGCTCCTCAGCGCGTGCGAGGAGTTTGAAAGTCCCGCACGAGGACAAGTTTGGAGACAGAGACGTAATCCAGAGGCGCGCGGCTCCGTGACCGCACCATCCCCGCACGGTGCTCGGTGTGCAGCCGAACTAAGGCGGGATGGACCCGGTTCTTCCCCGGTTCTCCTGCGGTTCTTTCCCGGTTCTCCTGGTTCCGATCAAACTCCCAGAAAAAGTTCAGACAAAAGCAAACTTTTCTGTCTCCGCTTCAGCCACAAGCCACGCCCACTGGGCAGCGTGACTCCACCCAATTCTAAGCCCTGATTGGCTTAAAGGCCCACCGGTCAACCGGGGGGCGGGGCCTGGATGGGAGGGATGGTGCAAAGGAATGCGGGGAGAAAAGCGTTCTGCGCATGTGCACTGTTGACCGTGGGGGCGGGGTGATTTCTGTTTTTTACTTAAAAAGTTTTTATCCATTAAATCTGTTTTTTTTTAACTAGATGAAATCAGATCCGTTTCTAAAAGAACAACCGGAAATCCGCCCGGTAATGACGTCATCAGCCGGATCAAACATCTGCTGAAGAACTGAGCTGACAGGTTCTGGATGAAGGAACAGAACATCAGAACCTGCTTCACGTCCAGAACCGGGTTCTGTGGAGACCTGGATCTTTGACAGAACCTCTGAGGACTCAGCAGGAACCAGAACTTTGGAGTCAGTCCAGGAGTCTCAGGGTTCTGGACCTGGTACCACAGTAGTCTGCAGGCCGATGAAGATGAGGAAGACTGTGGTGCATAAACATGCAGTGTTTATTGGAGTTCTGGTTCTTCACTGTCAGACTCCAGGGGGGTATTCCAGGAAGGATGTTTAAACTAGCCTGACTTTAAGCCTGAACTCTGGCTGAAATCCTCCTGAACTTTCTTACTCTGGGTATGTCGGTTCCAACAGACCGGATATGAGTTGGCGTAATTACGCTCCACTTGGTAACCCTGGGTTAATGCACGTGCACAGCAGGTACATAAAGACATTCTCAATAGATCACAGATTTACGGAGTCACCATGGAAACGCGTGGAGAAAAAAAAAAGAAAGCGCGACACTTGAGACGGAAGTGAGACGGAGTCTGAGATTTTAATGACGGTATGAAGATTATACGTCCATCAAAAAAGTAACACGGCTGCATCATCAGGAAAGAAAAGAGTTTCTGCTTGGAGAAAAAGAACAAAGTAAACGCACGAGTTTCTGATCTTATTTCCATTTTCCTTGTGACGCACATACATATATAACTCATCCAATTTTGCCAACTTAAATGAATTACTTCTATTGTTAACAAAAAATTGAGTTAAATTTATTCAAACTAATTTCTTACGTCTATAAAACTCAATAATTGTTTATACAACTCAAATTTACGTATTTATCTAACTAAATGTCATATTACTCCAATTCAATTAATATTTTTTTTTCCATCTTAATTAATTATATTTCTTGAACTTTCATATGTCTAAGTTTGAGCCGGCAGATATTCTCATTTTTATAACAATAAAAAAGACGGGGGGAAAAATGCACGGAGTGCAAAAATCCGTTAAAGAATTTACAATGACTGCCATTACAATTTTGAACTGTAGGGGTACTATATAAACTCATCATCCTCTCCTTCACTCTCACTCATGGTGCAGAGACGTAAGCTCAGTACGGCAAAATAACTTGGCGAAGCATGACAAAACACAGTAAAACAGCTAAACAACTAAACACATTTGGTCAAAAACCCACACCTAAACCCAAATCCGTCCAGACAGGCAAAGGGAATGATATCCCAGAATCCTTTGCGGTGCCGCTCTAACAGCAGCACCAAAGTTACACCTTCTTAATTGAATTACTTTGAATGAAAGTAAAATAACCGTCTGAAAACTACGTGTTATTTTTAAACCGACTTACAAATTTTTTTTTATTTTAACTGAATCAAATAATGAAGTTAGATCAAAGTAAATAGTTTCTCTTTCCAACATCCATATGTGGTCTTATCATCCTCTCATGGTGGAAAAAGTATTATCTGAGCTTCTTCATCCACTAAATCATCTTCAAATGGACACGCCATGCTGCTTCACCTCTCTGATAACAAACTAAGCTTCAACTAAACCTGCTCCAGACCAGGTTATGTTCAGAGCATGAGTTGCTATGGTAACTTGACCTACCCTGAAACATACCTCCATTTCTGGAACTGAAAGCTGAGGTTATCCACTTCCTTAGCCTCAAACTTACCCTGGGAGCTAGCAGAACCTGCTTTCTGGAATACCCCCCAGAACCTCTGATATTTCTGATCAGAAACAGGAAAAATGCCCCCCCCCCTGTAGGTGAGGCGTTAACGGGTCGTTAACGGGGACCCCCACCACCTCCTGACCGCAGAGACTACATGACAGTCACAGTTTTGGCGCCACCTGCAGACATGAAAGTGTCATGGCCGACCAGAACCGCACAAGTTCTGACCCGACACCAGACAGGAGCAGAACCCAGATCAAACTCAGATTTAAGACAATGGAAGTGGATCAGAACCAGATCAAAGATTCAAACGGATCAACCCACTTCAGGTCCTGGTCGACCCCCCCTCATTGTCTGTCCTCCTGTCTGCACTCAGACCCGTTTCCACTCAGAGTTCTGGTTCCATCAGAACCAGGCCCGCACCATTAATGCCAGATTTATCCAGATTTCCAGCGGTGCTATATCGCAAACGCCGGTAAAAATCACAATAAATGTAAACCTTAAATGTGATAAAACCATCACCATGGCAACCTGAACTATCTGATGGATTGGATAAATCCCTTCATGTTGTTGACCAATCAGAGGGAGCTTACGTTAGATGTTGCCCCCCCCCCTAATTAGACGAGGGTCATTTGGAGAATAATTTCAGGTATTTTGACTCTTATTTAAATTAAGCTTTTGCAGATAAATTCAGCTATTTATTCTTTTATCCCAAGTCATTCATTCATCTCTATATTAATCACTAATATCTGGGGTGCAGCCCTGATCAGAACCAAACTCCTCCATGGTTCTGCAGCAGCCGGTACCAGAACACAGGCAGGAGGTGTGGTTCTCATGGAGTCTTGGTTCTGTGGGTTCTGGCTGCCCTCAGTCTGCAGGTTCTGACCCAGTTTCCAGGATGAAGGAGGAGCCCAGCAGGAACAGAGTGAAACCTTTATTGACACTACAATCTGGACAGGAACAGACGGACTGAGCGCGCTCAGTGCGTGGAGAACTTGGGCAGCTGGTCTCCCAGGATGACACGCCTCTCCACGCCGTCCTCAGAGATGGTGGCCAGCCGGACCACGCCCCCGCTGGACCCGTCCCTCTCCATGGCCAGAGTGAGCGCTGTGAGGCAGACAGACGGGTGAGACTGCAGCTGATGCAGGCGGCCCGGTGGGCGGAGCCTGGCGTACCTTTGGTGGTGAGGTCCAGACACTGGTCCTTGCTGAGTCCAGGTTTGTAGTTGGAGTCCATGAAGCCGTAGATGTAGGAGCTGCCGCTGCCCCCCACCGACACGGGCTGCCTCACCAGCATGCCTCCTATGGGAACGCAGTACACCTACACAAGGGGGGGCGGAGTCAGTCACAGAAACAGCAGCAGCTGAAGGGGAGGATCTGGATTCACCTGTCCCCCCTTCCTGCGGTCCCAGCCCGCCACCAGAATCCCGGCCATCAGCTCCTCCCGGTACCGGTAACAGCTGGCTCTGAACAGGTGAGCGGCCGTCTCCACCAGGGGGGGCTCGTCTAGCTCAATGCTGAGGGGGCGGAGCAACCGATGAGTCACAACACACCACAGGAACAACAGCTGTCAATCAAAGTCAGTTACCTGTGGAAGCCCAGCTGGTAGGAAACCACCTCAGCGATGGCCTGAGTGTCTGCAGCCGAGCCCGACCTGAACGCACACACACACACAAAAACAAAACACACACACACAGGTTGTGTGGTCAGAAACAGACATGTTCAACACCTTGCTGTTGAACATGTCTGCTGTTGGGAATGTCTCCACCCAGTCCAGATATGCCCATGTCAACATCAAACAGACCCCTAACTGAACTCATTCATCAGTAGCCGTGTTCAGTGATGAAAGTCAGGCAAGGAAAAAAATCCCTGAACTTTTCTTTGAGCGATATGACGGGCACAGAGCGAAATTTTGGAAAAATACGTGGTCTTAGATGCATTCTGGTGCATTCTGGCAGCTAGTTATTCACTTCTTCATCAAGAAACTAAGACTAATTGGAGCATCATGATTTGTCATTCAAACCCCTAGTTTGACTCTCCATTAAGGACTTGGTGGTCCTAAAAAAGAATTAGGATCATTGCTCAAAGTAACACAATCCTACAATCTAAGCTTTTCCTTAAAGCTGCAAAAGATACAATTGCTAAAATATAGTAACATCAAAGCCCCAAATGGCAAAAAGAACACCAGTAACTATGATATTCTATGAAAGTACCTCAGTTATTTATACATTATTTCTGCTTTAGAAATGACTGATGCACAACATCCACTTGCACTGTTTTCTCAAACTATAATTACATCAAAATATGGGATCTGCTTTAAACTATAATTCTCTAACATAATACATCAATTCTTTAACACCAATACTAAGTAATCTGGGAAATATCAAAACAAACATACAAACTAAACTAAACATTGTAAACATTATTTTTTAAGGGAGTGCGGGTCCAAACCATCAAATACTTATAATTAATGTCAACTATACTGAACTAAATCATGGTAATTAGGAAATACAAATAAATTAGATAGAGAAATGTATTCAAAATAAAAACTGAAACTCAAAACTAAAATTGAAATTATTTCTGAATTTGGTTTTGAGATTATTTTACACAAAAAGCATTTGACCTACACTACCTTAAAAATCTTTTTTTTCCAGCTAAGACCACTTCAATTTGTTTTTTATCGTCTTCTCACAACTGAGGTCGTGACAACGCTCAATAATGACGATGCCCGCCATTATTTTAACACAAATTTGATCGCAAACTCTTCAGATGTGTTTGTGAAAGTTTAGCGTGGGTCCGCCAGTTTTGGTCTCTAGGGATTCTGTCACGCTGACCACGTGGTACAGACAGAGCCAATCAGAGATGTCGACGCATCCGAAAGCAACTAAAACGTCCCGTCATTGGTCAATAGGCCGGGAAGACGAGAGATGGCCACGCCCATAGAGGAAGCGATCTGCGGAGAAATATAGAAAATAAAGCTAAAATTAGCTGATTTCAGACCATTTTTTGATCCGGAAAGCGATTTGTCCGTAGAGATCAGGTCTTTATTTCCCGGAAAGTACGTTCGGTTTGCTCAAAAACCCGGATTTCCGGGAATTCCCGGAAGACTTTCATCACTGGTGTTTCCATGGGCAAAAGTAATGGGAATGAACGCCTGATCGTAAAGAAATGCGTCATGTAAACGCGCCGTTTGGAATACTCTGCCCCGATCAGACTCATTTGGATCAGAATTTCTTTCCGATGGAGATAGGTGGGTTTCTTTCCGATCATTTATCCGATCGTGGAGCATGTAAACGGTCATTCCGATCGTGTGTCACTGCTGCTCTGGGTTACGTCATGCATAGACGTGTTTGGCTGAGAGAAAGCTTTGGAGCGCAGACGGGACCGACCAGCTGCTCTGTGGACGCCCCGTCAAAAGCGCCCCTCTGATCTCGCCCCGCTGGCTCTCCCCTCTCTTTCACCCCTCACGGGAGAGATGCAGGGAAGGAGCGCTTCGTGCCCCCCGACGCTCAATTCAGTCCACTGGCACCAGAGTGAACAGAGCAGCTGGATTAATAATTTTGTGTCCGAGGGGGGAGGATGCTTTGTTATGTGTGCGTTTTGTTATGTGTGGGAGAATCCAGACTGCGAGCCGTCCCGCCGCTCTGGATTAGCGGCTGCAGGACTCAGGAGGAACCGTGTTGAACAGAGCTCGGGCCGCTAGCTCACAGAGTGGCTTTGGGGCGGTCTGTGTGAACTTTTCAGAGCAGAAATAAATGTTGCGTGGTGTCACGTGGATTTGTGTTTCCAGTTGTGTCCCGACAAAAATAAAGGCTGATGTTATTTCCATACATTTATGTGCAGCTAATGCAGATTGCTGCGTTTCTCGCACGGTCCTGGATTTTGTGTCCATCAAGGCTAATGTTGTTAGCTCGTGTTAGCCTGTCTTCAGCCTTCTTCCAGCTCTGTTTCATTCACAAAACAGCACTGATCACACGGATTAAATATAACGATGAGCGAACAGGCACTTCATAATATTCATGATTAATAAAAGCATGTTTGGAAGATCGTCTCGTATTACGGAGCTGCAGCACATGCCGTCTGTCTGTGGCAGCGGTTTGTTTACAACGGGACCTATTTCTGCATACGGGTGATTTTACACTACTGAGCATGCCCAGATGATTCATTCTGACTGAAAGTGTGAGCCATGGGAACGTTTGTTCTAATGGGAAAAAGGTTTTCTGATCCCATGTGCACGGGTGAATTTTAACCCGACCACTGATCCCATCCAGATATTCTGCCCATGGAACCGCGGCTAGTGTAACACCTGCATCTTTCTGGGTCTGATTCCACTCCAGCTCCAGAAACAAACACAACTGGTATGGACTGGTAATGAATTAAGAATCTGTTTTATGTTGAATGCTGGTTATTGGTTATAAATTCAATTTATGAGCATTTAGATGTGTTTGACATGTTAAATTGAAATTCTGATTTATGTCTTTAAGGTTTTCAACCCATCATGTTCATCTAATATCAGAGAGCTGCCTGTCAAAAACACACTGAGGCAAAGCAAAGTCGATGTGACTGAGGTGATTCCATGGTCTATGGGGGGGACAAGAGCTGGGGGAGACCAAAGGACTCCACACTGGTCTCAGCAGGACTCACCTGCAGCAGTAGATCCGGTCGTGGATCCGGGTCAGTTTGTCCGTCACTCTGTTGGCGATGTACGCTCTGACACACAAACACACAGGTGAGCAGACGGACAGGTCGGCGCTGAAGCCCCTCCCCCCCCCCGAGGAGCCCTTACCCTGTGGTGGTGCGAGAGTCGGCCCCGACCACGACTCCTCCGTCGTACTCCACCGCCATGATGGTGGTCTGCAACACAGGAGACAGGTGAGGTCAGAGCGCAGCGGTTCTGATGGAACACCGGGCCAGGTGAGACTGCAGGAGAACCAAAGGTCAGACCACAGGAACGTCTGCCACCGCCAGACGCCACGGATCCGTCTGGATGGAACGCAAAGCTGATTCTGGGACTGGACTGAAACATGAATGGGAACCATAATGGGAGCCTTACGGGAAATGTAAAGGAGAACGTTAGAATGTTAAAGGGAACATTCATGGGAATGTAAAAGGGAATGTTAAGGGGAACGTTAAGGAGAACATTAAGGAGAACATTAAACGATGTAAGGGGAATGTTAAGGGGAACATTAATGAAATGTCAGGGGAATGTAAAAGAAAAGTAAAGGGGAACGTTAGAAGGAATGTTAAAGGGGACATTAATAGGATTGTAAAAGGGAATGAAAAAGGGGATGATAAGGGGAACTTTAAGGGAATGTAAAGGGGAACGTTAAGGAGAACGTTCAAGGGATGTAAGGGGGACGTTAAGGGTAATGTTAAGGGTGATGAAAAAAGGAAATGTAAAGGGAAACGTTAAGGGGAACGTAAAAGGGAAACGTTAAGGGGAACGTAAAAGAGAAACGTTAAGGGGAATGTAAAAGGGAAACGTTAAAGGGAAACGTTAAGGGGAATGTAAAAGGGAAACGTTAAGGGGAATGTAAAAGGGAAACGTTAAGGGGAATGTAAAAGGGAAACGTTAAGGGGAACGTAAAAGGGAAACGTTAAGGGGAACGTAAAAGGGAAACGTTAAGGGGAATGTAAAAGGGAAACGTTAAGGGGAATGTAAAAGGGAAACGTTAAAGGGAAACGTTAAGGGGAATGTAAAAGGGAAACGTTAAGGGGAACGTTTAGTGAATTTAAAGGGGAACATTAAGGGAAACATTAAAGGGAATGTAAAGGGGAATGTAAAAGGGAAACGTTAAGAAGAATATAAAAGGGAACCGTTAAGAGGAATGTAAAAGGGAACCGTTAAGGGGAATGTAAAAGGGAACCGTTAAGGGGAATGTAAAAGGGAACCGTTAAGGGGAATGTAAAAGGGAAACGTTAAGGGGAATGTAAAAAAAACATTAAAGGGAAACGTTAAGGGGAATGTAAAAGGGAAACGTTAAGGGGAATGTAAAAGGGAAACGTTAAGGGGAACGTTAAGGGGAATGTAAAAGGGAAACGTTAAGGGGAACGTTTAGTGAATTTAAAAGCGAAACGTTAAGGGAAAAATTAAAGGGAATGTAAAGGGGAATGTAAAAGGGAAACGTTAAGGAGAATGTAAAAGGGAAACGTTAAAGGGAAACGTTAAGGGGAATGTAAAAGGGAAACGTTAAGGGGAACGTAAAAGGGAAACGTTAAGGGGAATGTATAAGGGAAACGTTAAGGGGAACGTTTAGTGAATTTAAAGGGGAACATTAAGGGAAACATTAAAGGGAATGTAAAAGCGAAACGTTAAGGGGAATGTAAAAGGGAAACGTTAAGGGGAACGTTTAGTGAATTTAAAGGGGAACATTAAGGGAAACATTAAAGGGAATGTAAAGGGGAATGTAAAAGGGAAACGTTAAAGGGAAACGTTAAGGGGAATGTAAAGCGGAATGTAAAAGCGAAACGTTAAGGGGAATGTAAAAGGGAAACGTTAAGGGGAATCTAAAAGGGAAACGTTAAGAGGAATGTAAAAGGGAAACGTTAAGGGGAATGTAAAAGGGAAACGTTAAGGGGAATGTAAAAGGGAAACGTTAAGGGGAACGTTTAGTGAATTTAAAGGGGAACATTAGGGGAAACATTAAAGGGAATGTAAAGGGGAATGTAAAAGGGAAACGTTAAAGGGAAACGTTAAGGGGAATGTAAAGGGGAATGTAAAAGGGAAACGGTAAAGGGAAACGTTAAGGGCAATGTAAAAGGGAAACGTTAAAGCGAAAGGTAAGGGGAATGTAAAAGGGAAACGTTAAGGGGAATGTTTAGTGAATTTAAAGGGGAACATTAAGGGAAACATTAAAGGGAATGTAACAGGGAAACGTCAAAGGGAATCTAAAAGGGAAACGTTAGGGGAACGTTTAGTGAATTTAAAGGGGAACAAATGTAAGGGGGACGTTAAGGGGAATGAAAAGTGGAATGTTAGGTGAATGTTAAGGGGGACATTAGAGGGGACAAAAAGGTGAAAATTAAGGGAAAACTAAAGGGGAACGCTAAGGGAAACTTAAGAAAGGAACGTTAGAGGGAACATTAATGGGTAATGTATAGGGGAACATCAAGGGAAATGTTAGAGAGAACGTGAAGGGCAACTTTAAGAGGAACTTTAAGGGACATAAGGGGGAACACTAAGGGGAAAATTAGAAATTAACGTTAAGAGTAATGTAAAGGGGAAAGTTAAGGGAAACGTTAGAGGGAACATTAAATGGAATGTTAAAGGGAACATTAAGGGGAATGTAAAAGGGAATGTTAGGTGAACGTTAAGGGAAACCTAAAGGGGAACGCTAAGGGAAACAGAAGGTAACGTTAAAGCAGACATTAGAGGGAACATTAAAGGTAATGTAGGAGAGACTGTTAGGGGATCGTTAAGGGAACGTAAAGGGGAACGTTAAGGGAAATGTTTGACGGAACGTTAAGGGCAACTTTAAGAGGAACTTTAAGGGGACATAAAGGTGAACGTTAAGGGAAACATAATGGGGAACACCAAGGGAAACCTTAAAAGGGTACATTAAGGGGAATTTTAGAGGGAAACATTAAGGGAAACATTAAGGGAACGTTTATAGAGTGTAAAGGGGAACGTTAAGGGAACTTTTACGTCATAGACAGCAGTTGATCAGAACCTGCAGCACAGAAACATCCCATGTTTTCCAGAGAACTTCAGGATTGTTCTAAACTGTTTTCCTGATCTCCCGTAGAACAAGAAGTCTAACCCCTCAACACCAGATACGTCAGCGGTGACGGCTAAATACCAAAGGGTCTTTGACTCTTTGTCACTCTTCACCGTTAACTCAATCAACGTGACGCAGTGGTTCTGAGGCGGAGGAAGGCGGACTCTTTTGGACCGTTAATATAACACACCTGTGGTAAAGTGTTGGACAACTACACAAAAGCACCGTCCTTCACAACACAATCAGCTGATTCACATCAGCTTTTTCTTTCTTCAGAACTCGTTGAACGTTCCTTCTGGCATGTTTCTGTGTGGTCGATTCCTCCTCACCTGCTGAATCAGACGCTACACAAACCAAATGAGACTGAAGACTTTGTTGAGCTAAAGTCAGCTGTGGAGGTAGAAGCCCCGCCCCTTTACACACCAATCATGAAAGCAGTGTACGGAGGACATGTGTGTGTGTGTGTGAGTAATATGTGTGAGTAATGTGCGTTTGTGTGTGAGTAATGTGTGTGTATGTGTGTCTGTGAGTAATATGTGTGAGAAATGTGCGTTTGTGTGTGTGTAATGTGTGTGTGTGTGTTATGCTTGAGTAATGTGTGTTTGTGTCTGTGTGTGAATGTTTGTGTGTGAATGTGTGGGAGTAATGTGTGTGTGTGAATGTTTGTGTGTGAATGTGTGTGTGTAATGTGTGTGTCTGTGTGAATGTATGCATATGTGAATGTGTGTGTGTGTGAATGTTTGTGTGTGAATGTGTGGGAGTAATGTGTGTGTGTAGGATGATGATGTGCTGCAGCTCATAATGGCTGCCTCCTGCTGTGGGGTTTGTGTTTCCATGGTTACAGTTGGAGCTGATTCAGTCAGTGTTCTGAGCTTCAGCCGGGTCAGCTGTGGGATCCAAAGGTTCACATGAAAGAATCTCAGAGGAATAAGAATTTATTACGGAGGTCCAAATGAAAAGTTCTTTACAACAAACAGAACCAGCATTCATAAAGAGAACAATAAAACTGCAGAGAACAGCATAAAAATGCGTCCACACCAGAACCTCCAGACTGATGGTTGAAGGCTGAGCTTCACGCTGATGAGGCTACAATTATTTCCTTCTCTGAGGCAGTGAGACTAGAAAACCATAAATAAAATGCCTGGAAGAGCCTGGAGAGTGAAAATAAGTAGCAGTAACACAGTACCAGCAGAAAACCAGACCACGGCTCGGAACTGGTTCCGAATCAGTTCAGAACCCACATGAAACAGAGGACGGGAATCTTTGGGTAAATTTTAGGCTAATGTTAGCCGCCATTAGCATCGGGAGAACTGCTGTCTCATTCAAGCGCGGACACCGTGATTAAACTACTCAAACCGGGACAAAACCGAAAGCATTCCAAACCGATCCGAACACTCAGCGTCCGAACTTACTCCGGTGCTGACTTCCTGGCGGCTCCATTCCGGAACCAGATCACTATTGGAAGAAACGTTCTGGCTGAAAATCGGCATCATGGACGCTGCCGCCATGTTTCCTGTGTTTGGAGTCAGGACCCGCGCAGCTGCCCGATAATAAGCCTGCGTTTATTAATTTCAGATGAACCTTTGTCGTCAAACCAAGTAAGTATTGTCTAATTTTTGGTTATTTTTCATGTATACTACGTGAAAAAATTAAAAGTATCATAATTAAATTTCATAAAGTAAAAAAAGACAAGAAAGATTTAACGGAACTGTTGACATAAATGTGGTATTATGCAGCTTTTATGCCAACCCAGAAATTCATTTACATCCGAAATCTATAACATAAAGGCAAATATTAAAACGTTTTCGCACAGGAAAAATATTATTTAAAATCCCTTCTGGTTTAAAAACTACGTCTGTTTTTTTAAACCATTTTTATTCGATGTTGTTGAGTGTATGATTGGGTGTTTTGACACTTTCAAGTAAAGTGTTTCAATATTCTCGTTTATTGTTTTTACTAATTTCGTGGAACATTTTTAAACAGGCAGGCCAACGGGCACCTAAGTACCAGGGCTTGTTGGAAACGGGAAGTGAAGGTAAACATGTCCGCGGTTCAAAGATTTGAAGGTTTATCTCTTTTTGTTTATTCTGACACCGAAAGCGCGCGTCAAACATAAAAATTAAGCTTTAAATTCAATGATTTTAAGGTTCGTGGACCACAGAAGAACATTCCTCCTGTCCGAGCTGAACCACATTCATTAAGTAAAACATTATTTGGCAAACATAACATTCTCTCCAAATTGAATGAACACAAACCGGAATTAGCTCGGTTTTAGTGCCGGTTAGCCGGTCTCCGGTTCGGTGCGCTCACTAACATCCTTTTCCTGTAATCTGCTGCAGATGACGGTTCATAACATCTACATATTCGACCGAAACGGAAACTGCCTCTTTTACAATGAGTGGAACCGGAAAAAGCAGGCGGGGATCTCCAAGGAGGAGGTGGGGAGTCAACAAACAAACAAACAAACAGGGGGGGGCTGCCTCTGACGTCAGCTGTGTGTCTGCAGGAGTTCAAGCTGATGTACGGGATGCTGTTCTCCATCCGCTCCTTCGTCAGCAAGATGTCTCCTCTGGACATGTATCCTTTCAGCACCTGTCTGTCCGTCCGTCCTCCTTGACCGTCTGTCCTCCTGATCTGTCTGTCCTCCTCGACCGCCTGTCTGTCTGTTGTCCTGTCTGTCTGTCCTCCTTGACCGTCTGTCCTCAGGAAGGACGGCTTCCTGTCCTTCCAGACCAGTAAGTACCGCCTTCACTACCTGGAGACGCCCAGCGGGCTGAAGCTGGTCTTGAACACTGACCTGTCAGTCAACAGCGCCAGAGAGACGCTGCAGCACATCTACAGCAACGTAAGAACCAGACTGCAGCCCAGAACCTCCACTGAGGAGGAGGAGGAG